>RSEF01000027.1:3084744-3159968 GCA_003993805.1 Himantopus leucocephalus
GGGCCCTTCCTCTGGTCAGCAACACACAGACTAAAGCAAATATCGTGGCTAAAGCCAGAACAAGGAGGATGAGCACCGTTTTCATGTGCATGCTGCTGCTGGTCCTGAGGCATTCACAGCAGCTTTCAGAGCTGGGTTTCTAGCTGCTGCCTCTGTCAGTTTACGCTGCACTGGATGGATTAGCACGGAAAGTACAAAAGACTGGGAGAGGCTAGGGGAGGAGATCTGAAATTCGCGGTGAGCAGAAAGGGCAGATCTCCTCTCTCAGCTGCAGCCTTCTCTGTCCTCCTCCACAAGCAGTGCCCTGAAAGAACTAGTGGAGATGCAGGGTCAGTGACTCAGACAAGATTCACATAATTCTGTTACTTTTTCAGTCCAACCTAGCTTCCTGAGGCTGCCTGTAAAAACGAAGATCCTGTAGTGAGCCTGAGGTGGCCGAGACCAGCGTGAAGCTCTGACAAGCTGGGAATTGTTGCCACACTGTAGAATTTCACCTCTTTGCAACTCACCAAATTTCCTTGTTTATCAGGCTGCTTCCTTGTAAACATTCTCCCTGGCAGCACGATTCCAAGCTTGGAGTTACTTTTTATTTTACTTTTTTAAGTAAAAAAAGGCTTCCACATGGAAGCCTTTGGTGAAAACACATCCATCTGTGTAGCAGTAGAAAAACTTTGGCAGGTATGGAAAGATGCAGTTCAGGATGAGCCCCCGTGCGCTGTGAACAACTAGCTCTTAGTTTGTACCTCTGAACAGCTATGAACTAATTAATCCCCCCGCGTCCCACTGAAACAAGACCACACAGCTTTTGTCTCTGCCTCCGACCCAAAGATAAACTGAGGTGCAGCTTCTGAGAAGTTCCCTCAAGGACAAAACCACCCCCAACCTTGCTGCACCCACGCAGGCAGCCGGCGGCAGTGCCCGCTGCCACTCTGCTGCCAGGCTACCGTTGCCCAGGCTGAGCAGCCACCTCCAGGGTTTCTACCAAAGGTTGTGACCACTGCCCTCGGCCATCCCCACCAAAGGTGTCTCTGCTGGTCCCACAGCGCCATTGAAAGGCCTTGGCAGAACGAGGCGGCCAGACAACAGGACTTGGTACTCCAGCCTGCCACGCGGCAGATGCTTGGGGTAGACAAGACGCACCGCTTCAGCTACAATCCCTGCCTGTCCCTGAGCTGGTGCTGAGAAGCACAAGGCATCTAAGAGAACCAGGGCTGGAGATTCAACCCAACATTTCCACTCCTGCTGCCAGCCTCACCTCACCTCACCCTGGCCTTCTCTTCCTCCTCCCGTCAGAGTTTCCCCGTGGGAGACAGCCCACCCCCCCACCCCCCCCAGCACTGCCTCCAGTTCTTCCCCGGCAGCGGATCTTGCCCTGGACTCAGCCCCGCTGCGGTCCTCCGGCCGTGCTCACCAGACACCACACTGGCAGGAGGCCACGTTGCCATAGGACACACTCCATTATCCTCACCACCACTGGCAGCCTCCGCCTTCTTTAGCCCAGGCTGCAGCTGTGCAGGCCGGGGACAGCCACGTCCACCCCATGCCAGCACGCGTCATCTCTGCCGCACTGGCCACTGCGCCAGCAAAGCCTGCAGAGCCACAGCAGTCAATTCACGTGGCCGCTGCGCCAAAAAGAGGGGCTCCCTCTGTGGCACAGACACAAGCAATGGGGAGAGACAGGACAGATGAGAAGAGAGCCTGGGCTACACAGGATGCCACAGCTACAGGTTTCAGAGGTACCCTGATCTCGTCACCCTTCAACTGGCCTCCAGCGGCAGAATCAGATGCCTCTGAGTAGCCACAAAGTAAGCAAAGAAGGGCTGACTTCCACGTCAGTCTTTCAATCCATGAAGTCAACAAGGCTTACAGGATTACTCGGGGTTAGGCTTAAAAGAAAAATTTGCTTTTGGTGTAAGCCTAGAACACGGTATCCGTTTCACGCAGAGTGCAGAGAGAAAGCGCTGTTGCCCCAGTTAAGGTTTAGAGAGCCAGGACATACCTCCTGCCTCCCAGGAACCCAACACGCACCTGAACAGCTGAGCCGAGAGTGCTGCTCGCACAATGCTCACATTGATATTTCTTTTAAAAAGTACAAAAAGAGCAGATCGTTGACTTTGCCTCTTGGTTTTGCATCCCAAGTCCCTAAAAGTCAAGGCATAGGCTGCAATTACAGATGGTCATTTTCTAAGCAGCACAGCAGTAGTTTAAGAGAACTGGACAAACTCCACAGGCCTTACTGCCCCGCAAATCACAACTCAACCCTGCAGCTTGCCTGGGAGATGTCTGACAATAAAGGGTGGGAACACTCTTAGCTCTGTGCATTTCGGGTGTTTGGGAAAAAAGAGAAACCCTAACCTGTAATGACATCCTCACGACAAACCAGCCCACAGCACACACCCCAGGCCTGCAGGACAGAGATGTCACAAATGAGACTTCCTGCACCGCCTCTGCCCTGCTACAGGACGTGTCCCGTGGATGCCATGTCTAATACCATGTTATTTAACACCATCCATCTCTGCTGTACTTTTCAAGCTGAGGACTTTTAAAGCCTATTACAAGCAACGCAAGAATCAGCCTGTGCTTTCTGGGAGCTCTGTTTCAGAATAAACAGAACAGCCCTAAATCCAGCTCCATCTTGCAGTAGAAGTTTCAGGAAGCAGAGTAATTAACAGAGCCCGCAGAGCCAGGAAACCTGTGTCAATACCTTACTGATGAAAAGCGATCAGGGATCTTTAAGGGCCACACATACCACTGAATTGCTTGTGTACCTTCTCCAAAAGAAGCCCGAAGCAGCTTAAAGCTAACCTAGAATTTTAAAAAATTACATGTCTCACTAACAGCAGCACAACTTGTTTATGACCTGTTTGGTGTGCATACCTCTTCCCGCAACTCAGCTCCCCAGTCTGATTAGCCCATCACTCTGTCCCACACCTAATATGGAGAATTCACATCCTATCAATGTTTATTTTGGCTGCATGGTTGCTTTTAGGTACTGCCCATCAGTACATCTTATATTTGCTAAATTGCTCACGTCTCCCAAACAAAGCAAGGAAGAGAGGAGTTTGCTGGGCTTCGCTCGCACAGAAAGGTAGAGGTGGCAAAAAATAGTCTCTGAAATTTATAGAAACCAAAACCAGAGACAGACAGCTCTTGGCTCAGGGAGACTCAGAGTCAGCAACTGCCAGACAGCTGGGTAAAGAGGACGGCACAGAAACTCCCTGCCAACTCTCCTAACACGGGCAAGGCGTAAGCGTACCCCAAGCCAGACCTCAGCCTTTGCAAAACCCCCGCTCCCATCCCCTCGTCTCACGGGGTCAGCTTGGGTGGAAACTGCTTGACCTTTACCCATGCCGGCTGCCTTTCTGGCAGCGTTTGCACCTGCACACAACCGCTGTGCCGTTAGTCTCCTCTCAAAGTTTTAACAGTCACCACGTACAAGCCGGGATGCCTCAAGAACCTGCGACGGCACGCCGCCGCTTCTCCTGGAGAGCAAAGCGGGAACCACCGAGCGGGGACCGGGGGGCGAAGATCGCGGACAGCAAGCCCTCCCCGGCCCCGCGGGTGACCCGCGCTCGCTGCCAACGCCGCCGTCCTGGCGCTCCGTCCGTGCCCAGGGCCGCTGGCGCGGACCGCCCGGGCGGTCAGTTCCTTCTGGCGGCGGCACCGGCACCGGCACCCCCCGCGCCGAGTCCCGCAGCGCGGCCTCCCTGGGCGCTCCGGCTCCAGCCGCTCGGCCCCCGCCTCCCCCGCGGCGGCTCGGGCACCGGCAGGCCTCTCCCCGGGGCAGGAGGCGCGGCGGCCGGGGATGCCGAGCTGGCGGCGCCGGGCGGCAGCCCCGGTCCGCGGCGGCGGCTGCCGGTGCCGGGCGCGGGCCCCACCTAGCGGCACCCGGCGGGCGTCGGGGCGCCGAGGGGACCGGAGCGCCCCTGGGGAGGGCTCCGCACGGCGGGCTGCGGGGCAGCAGGGCCGGGGGGAAGCACCCGCAGAACGGGGAGGATCCCCGGGGAGAGCAGAGGCCGCTCTGGCGGGGGGACCGGCCGCACCTCCTGCCGCACCGCCCGCGCCGAGCGGCCGAGAGAGTAACGCGCCGAACACACGCACCAGTACAGCGTCCAGGCACCTGCCCCGGGACGGCGCGGCAGACGCCGCTTGGCAGAGGCGCAGCAGCAGCCACGGAGAGAAACACCACGCCGGTCTCCTGCGTCTGTTTTAACCGAGACGGCCACAGTCCGGCGCGCTGGGTTGAGATGGGACAGGTCGCATCAAACCCAAGACTGTGGGCCTAACGTAAGGCGCTGTTAAAGGAGTAGAAACACTCTACAAAGCCGTGCACAGCAGTTTACAACACAGTCAAGACGAGTAATGAGGAGAATGCAGGGAAGGAGCAACTGCAGGTGAGAAAGGCGGGACCAGAACAGACGTTAACACTGCACAGCCTAAGAGCTCAGTATCACAGACGAGGGGCTACCTTAAAAGAATTCCAAGTACCTTATTTTAATTCCTTGACATGGTAAAAGTTTACATACTTTCATCTGGCAAAGAGAGCCGAACAAATTAAAAGGAATCAATACAAAGAAACACAAGGGGAAGTGCTGCTTCCAGACAGCAGCTAGAACGCAGTTGGTTTGTTACTGAATATTTATTAGCGGGAAGACTAAGAGTTGACTTACTACAAACAACAACAGAAGAGTCGATAGCAAGGGCCAGTGGCCCTTCACACTCTGGGCAAATCCCTGGGAAACCAGCAAGAGACAACATGGCTCTTAGATGTGGAAGCAGAAGAAACAAAAACAAAGTAAAAAAAAAAAAAGGAGGGGAGAAAGTTCATTCCATTTGTCACTGTTGTTACAATGAGGTTAACACAACTATTAAGGCTACTGCACAATAAGAATATACGGGTGTAACAGCGAGACCCGGGAAACAGCGAGGTTCCTGAAACAAATGATTTAACGTTCCCCGAATAGGGGACTTAAGTAGAAATACTATAAATAAGAAAATTTTGGAGCCTGCAGCGTTATGGGCCCACTTGCCACACACAAAAACTGACGCAACACAACCAGTCATTTCCAAAAGGGTTTGTAATGGACCATGAAATGTTCCAGCGGCTTAGAGGAGTCACCAGGCACAGAAGCGTGCCCTTTGCTGGGGAAAGACTACAAGGTCTGCAATGGTACCAGGTGGGTATCGGCCATCCTCGCCCCCAGGCAGCGTCGCAGGTGGACGGCTCTGCCCAGGCAGCGAGGAGCACTGCCAGGAGACAGTGGGTCTCAGTCTGACCACGTGTGGAGACTATCAGGACTTTAGCATCGGGCCTCCAGCCCCTCCCTCTCTCAGCTTGGGCAAAAGCACCTCACGCTGAAGGGGCACTAGGATGTATGTGAAGTTACGTTGGTTTTAGCCAAGAAAGTGGCTGTAGTCAAATCGCGAACAGGAGCAGAAGCCATCTGAGCTCACAACCGGCCAGGAGAGCAACCAGCCCTAGTTTCAAGCACCACCTCGTGCTCTGCACTGATCTAACCAGAACTGACAAGGCAGAGACAGATGGGGCAGGCTCTGCTGAGTCACAAGAGAGCCAGAAAAGGAGCACAGACCACTCAGCGGCACTGGAGCGTGGCTGCTGCCACCAGCCCAGAAGGGGCAGGTTGCCTTGTTTCTGCAGTGGGTCAGTGCAGAACACCGGCAGCAGAGGGGCCCAGCTACAGCCAGCAGTGAGGAGCGCGAGCTTCCCCACCGCTGCACCAGCACCCGGCCTTGCTCTCGTGCTGAAGACTGTCTGCCCCATTCCCAGAGACCCCAGTGAAGCCTCCAGCCAAGAGATGGGACAGGATGAGGGCTTGGTCTCTAGTGTCATTCCTACTGAGGTAGGAAGAAAGGTGTGAAGGAATGTTCCTGCCTGGCTGGTGCTCTCACTCTGCAGTAGCCTCTAGGGCACCCCAAAGCAGCACGACCTTCTCATTACCAGTTACTAGAGGGAGGGAGAGCTCCTGAGACCTGAACAAAACCAATCACAAAACTAGGCGATAATTTCTTTAGAGTTTAACTAAGAATGCGATACTATTTCCAGCCAGTTTCCCATCTCGATAGTCACGTAACAAACCAAGGCAATGACGGTCTTTAGTTGACTGAACAGTTCTCAAGTTCAAACGTTGACACTTAATAGAGGGTCTCAGCGTTGCTGCTCCGAGGCCTCTTGATCTTCTCAATGTTTTTAAGGATCATGTCATGCAAAGTAACCTGCAAAAAGGGAGAAGAGGACTCAGACAAGAAAGACAAAGCCATCCAGTGTTCAGCTTTCACAATGAGCACTGGTCAAAACTGCAGCACAGCTCACCCTGGCACCACCCTCAATCCCTGCATGCAACCACACACCTAGTTAAGGCAAGGGCTTCTTCCAGACAGGCTTTACAGACGCCACTGCACGTAACGCCAAAAAGAGAAGATTTCTTTACACATCCCAAGAAGGGCTTGTACTGCACGAAGAGTTTAGGATCACAGGCTCCCACAGAGGTGAAAGGAGTATTTTGTGCTAGACTCCTGTGAACGCTCAGTTAGAAACACCTGCATCTCTGGGAGATGGTGGGGAGGCAACAGTCAGCTCTTCTCGTTAGAGCCAAAGCGGAGTGGGGAGGAGACAGGCCTCTTGCCAGAACTAGGTGTACTCATAGGCAGAGGGGAGAGCAGCAGCAGGGTCAAAAGGGCTTTCTCCACTGCTGTGCAAGAATCCAGTGTGAGCTCCGTTTTTTCACTTACGTATTGATTCCTCAGCTCTGAAATGATCAGGCGCAGACTAATGTACTCCTTCTCATCGATCTCTGTCACTGTACGGCGGTAGTCCTCCTACAGAGAGCAGATGCATGGCTGAGTGGCCTGAGCTCAGCTGTGCCTCCCATGCACCAAGTGAAGGTCCTTTTACAAAGGAATCCCCCCTTCAGCTTGCTCTCCTCTAACGCAGATGTCCTGCATCCTTGTATGATCCCCCACTTTTACCCCCAGGACCCTCAGCTCAAAAAGGACTGTGATCAAGTGGCCCAAAGAGTCCCAAAAAGCAGCAGCACGTAACGTGTAAATCTCCACTTCCCCATTTACTTACCACGTGAGGGTACTTAGCTATTTTGGAAACCAACTTTGCTCTTGTGATATAATATCTGGTAGGAAAAGGGAGAGACTAGAGGTCAGATAAATAGCACCAAGATTTTTTTCCAGGTCCAAGTTGCCCTAGAAAAGCTGCGGGACCTTCCCCAAGCACTCTACTTTTCCCAAGAGGATCCCAGAGAAGAGGTCTGTTCTTGCATGCCTACCTAGAAATCTGGTCCAGGTAGGACGCTGCCTCACTCTCCACAGTTCGAAGCTCAGCAACTGTTTCCTCCTGCAGGGAGGACAAGGAAGCCATTAACTTCATGCATCTGGCCTTCGGGACTCTGAACGCAACATGTCTCAGCAGTGCCATGTCAAGCTCAGATTTGGGTTTTAAAACCTAAACCAACCCCATGACTGCAGCTGCTGAATACCATCGAATGGAAGACTCAGAGGAACCTGAGATCCATGCCCCTGGAGCAGAGCTGTCTCCCGTGGCAGGAGAGAGCCAGCGGTGCCTTACCTGAATAGAAACACCAAAGTTGTTTCCATCTTCTATCCTGGGGATGAGAAGCTGCACCCACATTTTCACCTGCAGTTAAAAGATCACAGCATTGATCAATGCCAACATCTCCACAGAGACCTCTCTCAAAAGTTTTACCAAAAGCCCCCCAGGACCCTGCCTTTGCCATGCAGTTCATGGTAAACTCCTGCAGGTCCTTCATGCTCATGCAACACTTCTGAGATCATTTCCCACATGACTGGAATGCCACACAAGCCAGCACAAGCACAGCTTCCCATGGGAAGCTCTCCTGACTGTGCCACAGAAGCTCTCAGCAGGTGTCTGTGACTGTGCAAAAGGAGGGTGAAGAAAAGCCTCAAGGAAGGAGACTGCGTAACAGACATCATCCTTCTTCAGGAAGTGAACTACAGAGCTCCCCAAGGGGTCAGAAAAGCCTTATTTCCCTACACCTACCACCCAGCCACTTTTAGACACTGTAATACGAATCCTGCCTTTCCTCATCTACAGAGGGGCTGCTCCTTCCACTCATAGCAGCTTTGCCTCTCCAGGAACAAAAGCATCCTACTGTCTCGACTTGCTCCAGAGCTCACACCCACCGTATTACACTTCTCAATAAGCAGCCTGATTTCTGGTTTCACTTTCTCAATGATGTCCACCAGCTGCTGGTTGCTCTTCAGCATCCCATTGGGCATCACAAACACTTTGGTACCTAGTGGTAGAGGAGAAAAACACCTCACGTCAGCAACACGTAGGAACGGCTGCACCAAGGGATCAGACCGAAGGTCCACCTGAGCGTCTTATCTCCCACAAGGGCTAGTAGTGGACACTGAGCCAGGCTATAGCTAACCTGTGGGGAAGGGGAAATTTGACATGGGATAACAGCGATTACCACAAAGGAAGGAAAAGAGAAAGCATGGAGTGGAGACAACGAGCTGGAGAGCTCTAGGCTGCTGAGGCTGGGCACAAAGGATTTTCCTGATGCACGTGTATGAGCTGTTTCTGCCTCAGCTTAATCCAAAGCCTGGTATCTTCCTCCAGACAAGGAGAGCTTTCAGCACAGAGCCACAGGGAGATCAGCCGCCTCTGTCAGCAGGCCATGCTCAAGCAAGTGCTACTTATGGCTATCAGAGAAGTCCTAATTATGCTTCTAAGAGCTGGAACCTGACTCCTCCACAACAGAATGTCCGTAGGTCAGGCTCTGAGAGGCTGTGGGGACAGGCCTGCAGGAGCAGCAGCTCTGTCAGGACAGGGCAAGTGGGGTTCACGTGATTTCATACCCCTAAGGCATGGTGCACTGTTCAGGGGGCAGGCAGCAACACAGGAGACTTGGGGACTCTTACCCTGAAAGGTCTCTTCGCGGTCTTCCAGCTTCCTCTTTTTCATATTTGGCTAAAATATACAAAATGTTTTACTCACAAACTAATCTTAAGCTATAACAGTGTTGCAAAGGAAATAAGAAAAACTTCAGAGCCTCTGCTACGCTCCTGGTTTCTGAGCATCCTTCTTTAAAAACAAAGGAGGCCTGCAGAGCACAGCGTGACCTCCAGCAGACTTCCCAGGCTCGAGAGACCAATTCCTAAAGCCTTTGGGAGAGCCGTAAACTGTTATTAAATAACAATATCCCACTCCAGCACAGAGCAAGCCATGCAGTTTTAATTAACAGAAGCAGGGATCACAGCCAAGAGAGTAACCTTACCCCGTCCAGTCCATCATGGCTGTTCGTAAGAAGAATTGGGTCAGGCACTGGGAGGTTCATGTCCGAATGGATCTGAGTGAGATCATGAATGTTCAGGATAGGCTCCTGGAAAATAAAGCAGATTTGCTATTTAATTATGAAGTAACAAATTCTGTCACACCAAACACAATGAGAAGACAAAAGGTTCAGACCTCCTTCTTATCCAGCCATAAAATAAGGACGAAGTAAAAAAAAAGTCTAACAATAGGCCTGTGACGAGACCTCCCTCCACCCAAGAACAGCGTGCCAGCTCCAGACTGTGATCAAAGCTATCAGCTGTCTGCAACGCTGGAGTCCCTGTGAGACCACAGCATCGCAAAGCACAGCCCAAAGTTGCCAAATACGTAAGAAAGATAAATGTGGTGATCACACAAAGAAAACTGAAAAAGGAAGCACCCCCTCTAGAGCTAACAGCACTCAAATGCACGCAAGAAACCAGCCGCTGCTTCAGCCTTCTGTAACAACGTGAAATACACAAGAAAATACACAAGATGAGACCTTTTAACACCTAGCTTGAAAATGAAAAAAGATACAGAGGAAAACGTATACCTTACCTTAAGGAATCCATCGAGCTCTAGCAGCTTCTTTGGGAAAAAGTTTGCCACCAGGTCTTCAGCCTGAGAGAGAAAGAACAAACGACGACGTGAAACGATGCTGTGAGGCTCCTGCTAGCGGGCAAGAACACCAGGGAAACCAACTGCCCAAAGGCAGGAAACAGGAGCGAGCACAAGTTCCGCCTGCCCTGAACCATCACGCTAAGCCAAGGTGAGGAGATGCCAGGAGAGCATGAGGCTACGTAACCTCACTCCGCTTGGGGACTGATGCTCTGAGCACTGCTAAGCTTCCCGCAGAGGCTCAAATCGCAATCAAGTCTGTCAGAAAGATACGGCCGAACGGCCTCTCTCCTGCCCTGCCACGCTCTGGGCGGTGGCAGAGGGACACTCACCTCGCTCGTGATCCGCTCCCTGAAGGAGTCAACCTGCAGAAGGAAAAGAAAACCAACATTTCAGAGTCCCTCTCAACAAGCACAGCTCAGCACAAGCCACGCGCTGCGCCCTGCAGCTGCGGAGCTCAGCGTCAGCCCGGTCCCTCCCGGTGCAGCTCTCCGCCAGGCCAGAGCCGCCCGCGGGCGGGAGGAGCCGACACACCGCGACCGGCAGCTGCCGAGGACGCCAGGAGCGGTCCCCTGCCCGTCCCGCCCGGGCTCCAGGGCGCGGGCCAGAGGCGCAGAGTAACGGGGGGCGAACCGGCAACCGAGCAGCTCCCGCCCGGGGCGGGGAGGAAGAGCCGCCGTGCCTGGGCCCGCGGCCCCCCTCCGCCAGGGAACGGCTCGGGGGGCGCCCGCAGAGCGGCCCCGGCCCCGGCCCCGCCCTCCCGGAGCTCCGGCGGAGCCGCCGTGCAGCGGCGGGCGGGGGCGGCGGGGGGGGATGGGGGGGCGCGCTCGGCGGCCGCACGAGCAACGGCCGGGACGAAACGGCCGGGGCCAAACGGCGGGGCGGCCCCGAGGCCCGGCCCGGCGCCCCCCCGGCCCGCGGGGGCGGCGGCGGCGCGGGGAGGGGGGGGGGGGGGNGGCGCACCTTGAGCTTCACCTCCGGGTCCACCTTGAGCAGCGAGGCCATGGCGGCGGCGGGCGGGTCCGGGTCTCGCTCTGGCGCGGGGCCGCGCTGCCGCCTGCCCCACCACCGGCGTCGCCGCCACCGGAACTGACCTCACGCGGCGCGCCCGCCAATGCCGCGCGCGCCCGCCGCCCGCGTGACACACCCCCCACCCCCCCCCCGGCCCGCCGCGCGCACGCGCCGCCGGGTCCTGGCCGCTCAACACGGCCCGCGCGGGGCGGGGCGAGAGGAAATGGCCGCCGCCGCCCCCACACACACACCCACACCCCTGCCAGGACCGTGCGCCGCCGCCTGCGTCACGTCCGTCGCGCGGCGATGGCGGGGCGGGCGCGGGGCTGAGCGGCGGCATGGAGGGGGCCCGGCCGGGCGCCTGCACCACGCAGGTCAGCTTCGTCTGCCAGCGCTGCAGCCAGCCGCTGAAGCTCGACACCTCCTTCAAGATCCTCGACCGCCTCACCATCCAGGAGCTCACCGGTACCGGGGGCGCGGGGGGCGCGGGCGGGGGAACGGGGGCCGGGCCGGGGGCCCGGGCCCGGGTGACGCCTCCTCTCCCGCAGCCCCGCTGCTGGCCGCCGCCCCTGCCCGGCCCGGGGACGCGCAGGAGGAGGAGAGCGCCCTGACGGAGGTACGGCGGGATCGGGCGCGGCGGCGGGACCCTCGACCCCCCACTCCCCCCGCCGGGCCCCCCCCGGTGACGGTGTCCGCTTGCCCCGCAGGAGGCGTTCGCGGAGCACCGGCAGGATGGCGTCTCCAGGCGGTTCATCCCGCCAGCCAGGTACGGCTCCCGCCCGCCGCCCCCCGCCCGCGCTGGCTGCCCGGGGAAGGGCCCCCGCGGGGCGTCCCCTCTGCCCGGGGCTCCCGCTGGCGTTTGCGCGACCCCCCCGAGCCTCCCCCGGGGGGGAGGCCCTCGGGCTCCTCAGCAGGCAGCGGCGCCCCCATTTGCATATATGTAAATGCACGGTATTGCAGACACTTCTCATTAGCTACGGGTTAACGCAAAAGGCTGTGCCGGTAGCACGTTTCTGAAACACCACCCTTCCCCCCACCCCATCCCGAACCGGCCCCCAGTTCCCCTCTCGCACTGGGCCAGCTCCCCACCGCCCTCGGCACTCAACTCAATAAAATTCCTTCCAAGAATGATGTCAACAGAAAGCGCCAACAGTTTCACGCTCATCGGAGAGGCGTCAGATGGCGGCACGATGGAAAACCTCAGCCGGAGACTGAAGGCAAGTTTTACATGAGCTGGTAAACTCGGATACTTTCAAACGGAGCATCGTTTTTTCGAGATGCTCTGCAAGGTCAAACTGCAGTTTCCCGTAGTGCTGGCCTTGCCGTGTTTTGGTGAGTAGTTCAGTAAATCTGGCTTATTTTAAATGAAGATTTGACCTGCCAAAAATACTTTGCCAGCTGAAGAAGCGCAAGCCCATCTGTTGAAAACCAGCTGGCAGCTGCCTGTGGCTTCAGTGGAACTAACGGTGGGCTCTTCCCGCAGGTCACCGGTGACCTCTTTGACATTATGTCTGGGCAGACAGACGTGGATCACCCTCTGTGTGAGGAATGCACAGACACCCTGCTAGACCAGCTAGACACGCAGCTGAACATCACGGAGAACGAGTGCCAGAACTACAAGTGAGTGACGCGGAGGTGACCTGAGGCCGAGCTGCTTGAGCGTGAAGCCTATGGCAAGAATACAGCCTCAATCCGGCTTTCCCTGATCAGCAAGAGACGTCCCTGACTGTAGCGCTTGGTTTTCTTGGTCTGAATGAGATGAAAAATTTATTTTTGAGGGTCCTTTGGTACACAGCTTCTCCAGCTGTGAGCCCATCACGAGTGACACCACCTGCCCACAGTGCCTGCGTGGCAGCATTGCCATGCGGGTGAGGGCTTCAGAGAGGCGGCTACTGACAGGCAGCAACAATCCTTGGTCACCATCTTGCTCCCCTGTTCTCCTCTGTGCGTTCCTGACTCACAGCGCAGGATCGATAGGGAGAGCTTGGGATTAATGAGAGGTGCACGTGGGATCAGAGCTCCTGTTTGCACTTCTGCTCATGTACGCGGGCTGTCGCGGAACCGGGGACCGTTGGCGGGGGCTTCCCAGGATCCCTGTGGTGGTAATCCTGTCACTCTCCTCTAGGAGATGTCTGGAGATACTGGAACAAATGAACGAGGATGATAAAGAGAAACTACAAACAGAACTGAAGGAACTTGCGCTAGAGGAAGAGCAACTGATTCAGGAGCTAGAGGACGTTGAGAAGAACCGCAAGATTGTGGCTGAAGACTTCGAGAGAGTGAGGGCAGAGGCAGAGCGGCTGGAGCAGGAAGAAGCTCAGTGAGTGAATGACAACTGCAGTTTTTGGCAGGGATTTTAGATAACAGATAAATGAGATTACAACGTGGAGAAACCTGTAAATAATGCTTAAATGCAAGTGATTTGTTCTTTGCAAAACTGAAGTTGGCCAGACCAAAAAACCCTAGTATATACCGGGTGAGCGATCGCTTTTCTGTAAAAGCCTGCACTTAGCATTTCTCGTCTTGCTTTTATTGAAAGGTATCAGAAAGAATACTGCGAATTCAAGAGGCAACAACTGGAGCTAGATGATGAGCTGAAAAGCGTGGACAACCAGATGCGCTATGCCCAGATGCAATTGGATAAATTAAAGAAAACCAACGTGTTCAATGCAACCTTTCACATCTGGTAATGTAGACACTGAATACTGCCTCAGTTCGCTACGAATCTGCAACGCAGGACTGGTTAAGTAATACTGCATTTGAGAGGAAAGGTGCTAGCCAGCTCATAGTTACCCCATAACAAAGCAACTGGTCACAGCTCCCAACAGTGTCTACCGAGAGAGGTTTGTGATGCTGTGCAGGTGTCAGAGTAGACTGAAATGGCTCTTTCAGTAACCCCGTTAACGAACCAGGACCTACTGTGGTAGCCAAGGGTAATGCTCCAGTGTCAGGCTTTACAGAGCAGGTAGCTCAGGGGGGGTTGGGTGTTTGTTTTGGTGGGTTGTTTGTTGTTTCCTTTTTTTTTTTAAACATTAACTCTGTCATAAAAAGAGAACAACTCATTGGTATTTATATACACTTTTTAACTGGAGCCTCCAAACCCGCCTTTTGCTTCGTTAGCAGTGTGCGCTCCGTACCTGTTAGTACACGGCCCTTGTTTGGTTAGCATGCTAGAAGCTGTTCCTGCCCCAGTGCGCTTATTTATAATTCCTCTTATCACAGGCACAGTGGTCAGTTTGGCACAATAAATAACTTCAGACTTGGCCGTCTCCCCAGTGTTCCTGTAGAATGGAATGAGATCAATGCTGCCTGGGGCCAGACTGTGCTGTTGCTACATGCCCTTGCTAACAAAATGGGCCTGAAGTTTCAAAGGTATATGCAATATAATACACATTTCACTTATGACCCGGATAAAGACAGTTAGACTCATCTGCCTGTGAATCGTATCTCCTTTCAGATACCGTCTGGTACCATATGGCAACCACTCGTATTTAGAGTCCCTCACGGACAAATCAAAGGTAAGAGATCCTGCACAAATCAGAGGACGCTGACCTTGAATGCCACAGAGGTCACGCTGGGGGATGCAGAAGACAAACTCAGCTCTTCATGAATTCATGGTACAGGAGAGCTAGCTGCCCCGACTTCTCCAACATGGTAATATCTCACTCCATATCCTGTATCAGGCCACTCGTTCCGCCATCCAGTAGCATTAAAAATGACAGGACTCTTGAACTGTGCACCGCAGCTGGCCAGAGGAAGGTAGCACCGTTTGGGATGATTGTTGGTGATTAGGAACCCCAGCCTGCGTGCGGCAGGCACTTGCCACAAAATCCATTTCTAAGCATCCTATGACAAATTCGAGCACAAGAGTGAAGAGCTGCAGTGACCATATCTAAAATGGAGTGCTTGAGATGCCTGAAACGAAGTCTCTTTTCCAGGAGCTCCCCTTGTACTGTTCTGGAGGCCTGAGGTTCTTCTGGGACAATAAGTTCGACCATGCAATGGTGGCTTTCCTGGACTGTGTGCAGCAATTTAAAGAGGAAGTGGAAAAAGGCGAAACTCGGTTTTGTTTGCCCTACAGGTGAGTGTTGCTGTGTAACATGTCACATTAAGACCTCATATGCTGTCCTGCGCAGCGCTGCTAACTGTCCTCTGGACCGGTCCATGGCACTGCTTGCTGTTTCAGACCTGTCCTTCTGGAATCACCCAGTGTTCTTTATAATGTGCAGGATTACCACATTTGCTCTTAGTTTAATTCAAATGTAAAGGCAGTTCCTCAGGTGAGGACCTGAGGCTTGCTAGATTTCCTTTAAAAACAAAGTATTCTTACACAGAATAATATGCATGTCAGATTTAAATTTTAGCACTTGACGTTATATTGAGATTAAATGCTTGCAGTAGTAATGCACTAATAAAACTTTGTGTGTGATACAGGATGGACGTGGAGAAAGGAAAGATTGAAGATACAGGTGGCAGTGGTGGCTCTTACTCTATTAAAACACAATTTAATTCTGAGGAGCAATGGACAAAAGCACTAAAATTCATGTTAACTAACCTGAAGTGGGGTCTCGCCTGGGTCTCATCCCAATTCTATAACAAGTAACCATGTAAAGAACTCGTCCTGGCAGCTGTAGGGTGTCTGTGTTTCGTTGGAGAAAGTCAAATTAAGATGTCTCTTAATATTAACCAGTACAAAATGTTTACAATACCAAAAATCCACAAGACACTTTATTTAAAATACCATTATTACAAGTAGTATATAGAAAAGCAATATATAAAGTTATATCATTCAGCTGAATAGAATAAAAAATATCAGCTATTGAATAGATGCTAAACTGGTACTTTTTGGGTTTATAGATATGCACATAAATTACTGTCAAACTTCAAAACACCAGTGAGTTTGGTACAGCTTAACACACAGGTTAGAAAAGCAAAATGTTACAAACACAGGGAATAACATGAAGGAACTCGCGGAAGCTCTGCTTGGTTGTTAAAGGGTAACTACAGTTTGAAATAAAATAATTTCTAAGTCATATCAGCACTTCTTTGTGCCACTGAAATTAACAAGGTTTGATACTGTTTAAAATACTGTTAGCTATGATGATAACAACTATTTGTAATACTTCCTGCAGCCTGTTCTTGCACAGAGGTGCACTGCGTAAATAATAAAACACTATTCTACACAAGGCGTGCTTTCATCTAGCATACGCTAGGCACAGCATAAACAGCCCCTGGCACTTACAGGGACGTGCTGAATAGGCACCTGCTGTCGCAACAATTACATCACTTTCAAAATCGGTGGGATTCTGTCTTTTTCACAACACTGGTCAACCAGCTGGCTTTCTTAAGGTACCAGCAAACAGCTCCGAGCACTGGCAAAGAGGGAACACAGTAACAAGCAGCCTGGCTGCAGCAGGCTCCCCGAGACAATAATTAATTTTTTAAAAAGTGGCAAGTGGAGAAAGAAAGTACAGCCCCGTTTGTAACACCTGGGTGTGCGAGCTGCTTCCAGCAATGCAGACCGCCATGCACATTAATGCCTTTTCAAAACATGACTCTTCTTAGAGTCGTCTCTTTATTCAAAGGAAACTTATAACTTAGAAGATGTAGCTCTTACAATAAAGCTTTTGGTACTGAAAGAGGTATTTCTAAATGCTACTTGGTTCCTGTGTGCCTCCCTTCACAGCCCTAGTGCGCTGCCTGAGAGGACAAGCTTTTCTAATAAACACCTAACATACAAAATGTTACAGAACAGCTGGTGTTCAAAACCAAAGGTAAAACTAAATTGCATTGGGTGCCCTCTGCAGTATCACAGAAGACAGACTGTTACCAGCAGCGTAACAGTTTGCTACTGATATGCTAGCGGCTGGCCACAGAGATAGTTCTATTTAAGAAGCACAATTCTGTTCTCTGGGGCTTTTGTTCCACAGTTTCTATAGTGCTGCTTTGGAGTGGTACTGCCAACAATGTGTTTCAGTAGTGCATAAGAAAATTCTAAGATACTTTGTGAAGTAATGCCAGTGATATAGTTCAAATGCTCCACAACCTGAAAAAAATAATTAAGATACATACTTACAGTGCCTAAGAGACATTAGTTTATAGACATACTTAACCCTTCAAATCCAATGAGAATAATAGTGCTCCATGGGTGCATTTCAACAAAAGTTGAAGGCTCTCAGTGTGTTTTTTTAATTTGGTTGGGTTTTTGTTTGCTTGCTTGTTTTGGATTTTGTTTTGTGTGTTGGGTTTTTTTTTTAATTTAATTGCTTCTACTAAAGAAGTAAAATGAAAATGCTACTATCTGTAATAGGCTGTTTGTTACAGTATTCAGTAGCAGTTTGGGCAGTTGTCCCATGGGATTGCTTCTCTACCTGTCAACAAAACGATGCCTGGGGGGGTCTGTTCTGGCTGTAAAGAAGCTGAGGCGTGAGGATAACCTCACACTACCGCAAGCTCAAGCCCTCCTGCGCAATTGCCCGTGTACCCCCATAATGCTCGTACAAAAGTATAAGCACTTCCTGCTAAAAGATCTGAAAGATGTCACCTCCCTCATGCTACTCCCAGTGGAGTCTACCTGTCTTCATGCTGTACTTAAACATATAAACAATCTTCACGATTTTATGTGTAGAATTAATGTGTTTAGAAGCAACTGTACCTGCTTCCACTGCCCAGGGTTTAGTATGAACACGCTTGTGCTGATGATTCCAACAGCCAAGAGCATGAAATCTTCCTTTACGGTCAAAAACTTTGCTCTGCAGATGTAAAAGTGTCTTCTGGTGTAAAATGATGCTAGTTTTACAGTTCAAAAAGCACCTACTTCTGTAATCGCTATACGCCTTTGGACAGGTTAGCTTATTCAGTCCAAATAAAGCCTGATAACTTTAATTGTAAAAATCCAGCTTTAGCACTGTCAGTTAAGTCAAACACTTTCCTAGCTTGCCCGTAAAGCAAATGTGGTGAAGCATATTCCTTTGAACTGGTATGTTAGGATCAGTAAACAATGCTGAAAGCCCCCCAGATTAAATTTTTTTAAAACATGCCCCAAAAATTGGCATTATGCTAATCATGCTACTATTTCTTAGGGTTTTTTAGGGTTTTAATTTCAACTAGTTATTTTAAGCAATAGTCATGTAAGCTACTTACACCTGCAGTTTGCTTGGTGTCGAATTTTCAATGGCAATCTTCAACAAAGTGTCATAGATGGTATCTCTTGTAAGATAGGAGAAGTCTAGTAGTTGCATACACATCTGATGTAATGGCTTTGCAGGAAGCAGGCAGCCGTTATGTCCTAGCACAGAGATCACACATAACCAGTCATACGTTTTGAGTCATTAAACTGGATTAGAAAGAAGTGTTAGTTACTGTAAGCGAGGGATGCAGATTTCTGGTGACAAGTGCCCTTTGTTTCTGAACGCCACAGGTCTTCCTCAATCTCAGTATAATTTCACCGATTCTGAAATTCAGGTTGTCAGACCTGGGCAAAGAAAAGGGTAAGTCATTGTAGAAAATGTGGCCTTCCACTAGCTTTTGGGGGTTTTAAGCTCTTTTACTAAATGAGTCACGGCTGACTCTGCAACAACATTCATCAGATTCTATTAAGGACAAAGTTCTCATCTGAAAAGTAAAGCCGTGGACAACCTGAAAAGTTTCATGTGCCTTCACAGTATGCAAAAATCTGTAACATGAGACATTCTGGTTCAGATTAGTAATAACTATTACGCTCTTAAAAAATTCTTTTCCATTCTCTCCTATTAATACTTTTACCCAAAACCTCTAGAAGCAATTCCACGTAAGCCAAAGGAGTTGACACATTGATCTGGTAGTGCAGACTCTTTAAAACGGCAAGCTCCGACTCAAGCAATTCCTGTTTAGTGTATGAGTATTTTAAGGACTGTAGAAATTTTAAAGCTGTCTCACTGTTAACTATCTGAAGAGGAAAAAAGGAGACAAATTATCTTCTAGGCAATAAGGCACTTGCTAAGAACAAAGTACTTTCTTGCTTTACTCCTCCCATTGAATTTAAGCATGAGCCACTGCAGTGGTGATACTGCCCGCTAACCCAACTAACTCATCTTTTAAGCCAGAATGAGAAATCCAGCTCGGACCTTCTTTCCTGCAGGTTTCCTCTGCTCCACAAACCTTCCCCAGACAGGTGTGAACCCTCTGTAGCCACACAATTTTCGGCAACCACAGGCCAAGTTTTCCCACTGCCTGTACTTTTTTCCCCAGTACCAGGAATATTTCCCAACACATTGTTACTTGATGAGTGACAATTAATCTGCCCTAAATGGGAGAGATTTAGGTCTCCATTTCAATATCCTTTGCATTTAATTATCACTATTGTCTTTCAGAGAGAAAATCTATTTTTTAAGAGAGGTTAATATACTACACAACTAAAACATGCTATAGGAAAAGGTTTAGCTGCCTTACATTATAGTGCAAGGAAAGTTTGCTTGCAAGCTGAATGCATGACACAACTCGCAGGACAAACGTGTCATATATCTGATCTTTCAGAGAGCTCCAGCTGCTGCCTTGTCCTTGTTCACAACTTTTAACGTTCTGTCTGGAGGACTTACAGACTTGTTCTACTTGCTTGATCATAAACCTACAAAAACCACAATTCCTCAGAACACAGTTCTCTTCTGCTAAGAAAAAGGAAGAAAAGCAATTCTGCATGTGCTCAGAATATATGGATAGCTGTTACTTTGAACTAAATGAGACAAAGCTCTACACAGGCAAAAAACCAGTACACATTGGTTGAATGAGTAGTATAGAGCATGCACAGCATAACCATGTAAAAGAAACAAGAAATGCACTGAGCGTTCAGGATAGTTATTACCTTTCAAGTAACTCTACCGCTTGGTACCTTGCGCATTGGTCTAAGTGCCATTTTTCAGACAAAAGGAATATAAATTCTGCAAAAAAGAGCAACAGTCATTCACTTCAGTCAATTGAACCTAATTATACAGCTGTTAACCGCCTCAGGAGTTAGCTGCAGTTGATAAAGAGAGTCTCACCCACTGTCTGTGTGTCTTTGAAGCATCCAGCCTGATCCGACAGTTCACTCAGGGACTGTTCATTTTCTGTGGCCAAATGGATCAGCGTATCCTCAATAATCTCAGGAGCGACCTCACCGAAGATGGGGCCCGGGTCACAGCACCGGGATGCTGCTCGCACCTGGGACCCCATCTAGTAGTTCAGGTCTGAGACCTTAAGGACAATAATTGCTTCAACGGCACCACAGCACTTCGTCACCGCCAGTGGGAAAGGGCCCCGAGAGCCCCCGCCACGGCCCTGCTCGGCCTCAGGGTCCAAGAGACACAACCAAGAAGCCGCAACCTCTCGGTGATAAGGCCACTTCCGGGAAGGGGCCCGTGTCAGCCGCCCACCGGCAGGGCAGGCCCCACCGCGGGGCAGGCCCCAGCGCGACGACCGCCGCTGCCGCGGGCCCCGCCTCAGCACCTTCCTGGTCACGGGACCCCGCCCCACCAATCAGAGCACGCTTCCTCCACGGCCAGCCACGCGCCGGGCCTGAGCCAATCACTCGACGCCCCGCTCCCACTGACCCTGCGCGTAGCGAGCCCGCCTCCCCCGCGCCGTTCCGATTGGCCAGTCTTCCTGCCGGATGTGACGTCATCGCGCCGTGCGGAAGCGGCGGCGGGGAAGATGGCGGCACCGCGGGAGCCGGGTGGGGAGGCGGCGTTCGCGCGGCGCATCGACCCGGCGCGGGAGCCGGGGCTGAGCCCCGAGCAGCGCCTTCTCATGGCGCAGGTGGAGCGCGCCCAGCGCCAGCGCGCTCTGCAGCGGCGGCTCCGCGGCCGCAACGTGCTGCTGGCGCTCGGCATCGGCGCGGTGGCGTTTGGCATCTGTATCCTCTGGGGCCGGGCCGGAGCGGGGCGGGGGGGCCGCACTGGGGCCGCGTCCGCGCCCGCTGTTTTCCTTAACACACATCCCCTTCAGACGGCTACACCTTCTACTCGGTGTCGCAGGAGCGGTTCCTGGATGAGCTGGAGCAGGAGGCAGAGGCGGCGCGGGCACGGGCACAGGCGCGGGCCGAGAGCGCAGCGAGCTGAGCACGGAGGGCCCGGCCCAGCCCCGGTAAACCCCGTGAGTGAGCTGCAGCCCCCGCGGGGCAGGACGGGCCGCGAGCACAGGAGAATCGCCTGGCCCTGGGCATCGGGCAGCCGCCCTTGCGGGCGTCTGGGCCTGCACAGCACTCAGTGCAGTCCAGGGACGTGCACTGGGGGGCTCCCCTGCAGGCAGGGCTTCCTCCCCTGCAAGCAGCCACCTTTCTCCTCGAGAGCAGATAGGGACTTTGACAGGGACTCGCTCCTGGGAAGGGCAGGGATGCCCAGGTGCCTGTCACTTCCCACAATAAATACCCTGTCTGGAGACTGTGTCAGTGCCTGTTGTTAAAGCAGCTGGTGGCCAGAGTCCTGCTCAGGGTCCTACCACTCACTCAGGTGTGAGATAGGGGAATTTTCTATTTTGCTTTTCGTTTTATCATGAGCTAACGGTAAGGACAGTGTCCACAAGTCCCAGTGAACAGACACAAACAAACCCCATTTGTATTTAATTTGTATTTATGAAAACACTTTCCAGACATCAGTTTGTAACAAAGTGCACCCGCTGCCGTTCCTGGTGCACTAGCCCCGTTGCCTTACGGGGCTGAGGGAAGCTTCTTCCCGCTCTGCAGCTGGCTTGCTCTCAGCTGCACAGAGTGAGGCGAGAGCGGCAGTGAGCAGGGCAGCGGCGGGCTCAGGCCCCACGCAGAGTCCCACGCAGGGAGCGGTGCTGGAGGACAGTGTGGTGGCAGGGGTGGGGATGAGGATGCAGAGGGGGGGCTGGGTCTGCTTGGGGCAGGGTGGTGGCTGGCCCGGTTCTGCCTGGGGGGTTTCAGCTCGAAGTAAAGCCAGGAAGGATGGCGGCGCCTTGCAGGCGTCCTGCAGCTGTGGCTGGGCTTGAGCAAACGGGCTGGAAACAGTGGGGAGGGGGCCGGGGGGGCACAAGGAGGGAGCAGATGGGAGGACAAGTGTGGGACAGGCCTGCCCTCCCTCTGGCAGCGGCACAGGGGCGGGGAGGTGGGGGCCGGGCTCCCCGGGGCAGGTACCCAGCTGGCTCGGCTCGAAGGCACTGGCTGCCCCCAGGGCGGGCACTGCCCTCCCAGGAGGTGCAGGGGCTCTCGCCTGCCCCCAGGGCAGCAGGCACTTGGTTGAGGTAGTTCATGAAGTCACTCCTGGCCAGCTGGCTACTGGGGAGAGAAGTAGCGGTAAGCTGGGGCCCACCGGGAGCCCTGCAGGGCTGCCAGCAGCAGGATCGGTCCCCTGCCCCTTACCATACGGCCAAGGTCATCGGCGAAAGTCACCCCTTTGCTGAGCCGCTGCTCCTGTGAGCCGGTGCTACTGCCGCTCAGCGAGTTCCGGCGCATGATGCCTGCTGGGACAGACCAGCCCTGAGCATGGGGCACCAGCAGGCGCAGAGCTGTGCCCCGCGCAGGCCCTACCCCTCAGACCCGGGAGGTCCCCGTTCCGCAGCCCCACCGAGCCCACGGGAGCCCCAGGAGGGAGCGAGGGCAGCAGGGGCTGGCACCTGGGGGCTGCGCCAGCTCCAGGCGCTGCAGGCTGTTGCGGCGGGAGGGGTTGAAGCTGCCCTTGGAGAGGCGTCGCTGGCGGCTGGAGAGCATGGCGGCAGGGGAGACGATGCCCAGCGGCGGCTGCTTCCCCATCCGCAGATACAGCTCCTCGATCTCCTTCTTCTGAGCGCTCTGCAGCAGCTGCACCTCGGCCAGGTGCCTGGGGAGGAGACGGGGGCTGCAGCCAAGCTGTGCACTACACTCGGCTGAGCCAGGGCTCTGGGGAGGGGGCATCGTCCTCCCACCTGGGGTGGGTAGAAAGGTCTGTCCCCTCCTGCAGCCCACTGCCCTGCTGCCCCCCCCATGCCGTTGCTCACTTCTGGCGCAGGTTCTGCAGCTCCTCCCAGATCTCCTCGTCCTCGCTCTCGGTGTCGTCGCTACTCAGGTAGGACAAGCTGCGGGAGTAGCTCAGCCACACCTGGCTCAGCACCGCCTGTGGCGCGCTCTCTGTGCCCTCCTCCCCAGGGCCCTCCCGGTCGCTTTCCGCTGGTGCCACTGTGCCCTCCTCAGCCTCGGGGTCCTGCTCCGCCGGCTCCAGCACCGAGTCAGAGTCGCTGCTTGAGCTGCTCTCTGTCTCGGGGGCCGCAGGTGGGGGGGAGCCGCTTGCTGCCAGCTCCGCACTGCGCTGCTCACCCTCACTGCTGCCCCCACTGCTGCCCGGCACCGGGGAGGTCACTGCCGGGTCCTTGATTGGCATCACCTGGAACCGGCCCAGGATCTGGGGCTTGGCTTCTGCTGGGGACAGGGGGCAGCTGGTGGGGTTCAGGGCATGGGGGCTGACAGGGACATCGTGGTGCCCCAGCGCAGACACGGCCGCATGGTGCAGCCTCAGCCCTTCCCCACCTCACCTTCGTTGATGGGCGAGAGCCGGGCCTTGGGCACGCCGGCGGCTGGCGACTCCAAGACGATGAGCGGGTGGCTGGGCTTGGGGGAGCTGGGCGGCACCTGAAGGCACCGAGCGCCGTCACCCGCCCCACCCCGCATCCCCCATCTCCTGCTCCCCCCCCCNCCTGCTCCCCCCCCCCACTGCTGCTCATGCCCTGGGACCCACCGCCCACTCAGCCCTCCCCACATCCCAGGGGCTCCCCACGCCACGGGGCTCCCTGTCCCATCCCAGGGCAGCATCTGCAGTGACAACCCAGCCCCCCCAGCACTGAGCCCCACCTCGAGCAGCCCTGGGGAGCCCCTGCCACCCCCGTACTCACCATGCTGCCCTCCGGGCTCCCCGGCGTGGACGTGCTCAGTGATGGCAGGGGACTCCCCGCAGCCTCGCTGCCTGTGGGGCACGGCGGGGCCAGTGCCGGGGGAGGGAATGGCACGGGCCCCCCAGCCATGGGGACATCAGCCCCCGCTGACTCCAGGGTCCCACTGCAGGCCGGGGCTGGCTTGGCCATGCTGGCAGGGTCAGGGTAGACAAAGCGCGGGGGCCCCAGGACGAGGCTCTGTGGCCGCGGCAGCAGCGGGGGGTAGAAGTGCCCGCCTGAGCTGGCGATGGAGGAGACGGCAGGCAGCAGCGTGTGTGCCACGCTCATCACTGCCAGGGAGAAGACATTGGCCAGGGACAGGAGGGGGGCAGTGGGGGACCAGGGCGTGCTGGTCACAGGGGGGCTCAGGGGGCTGCTGGGTCCACTGGGGACAGGGGACGTGGGGAGCGGCAGCGGGGACAGGAGGGCTTGGGGCAGGGCTGGTGGGACAGGCCCCCCCGGGGTGCTCGGGGGGGTCTGTGCAAACGCTGGTGACGCCGTCAGCCAGGGGGGAGCCGTTGAGACGAGGGGCCAGGTCTGCACAGAGCCTGCGGAGAGAGGAGTGTCAGGAGCAGACCCTGACCCCCACGAGCCCCCTCCACCCCTCGCCCAGGCGGCTCCGAGCCCTGTGCCGGCGAGGGACTGGCTGAGGCATGGCAGCTGCGGCCGGCAGCCCCGGAGGGACGGAGATGTCTGGCCCTGCCAGGGCTGGTACCTTCGGGGGAGCCCGGCAGCGTTGGCCGCAGCTCACGGGCTGGAGCTGCCGGCGGCCCCGTGGGGCTGGCGAGGTGGTTCTCCGAAACAGAGCTGCTTAGCGACGGCAGGACCGGGGACTGGACCGAGAGGCTGGGACTGGTGCAGCCCGGGTCTGTGGCACAGGGGTGAGAGCCAACACTCAGCCGAGGCGGGATGTGCCCCATGGGACCACCTGGGACTCAACTGGGGCTGTCACCCGCCCTGCACGGGGCTGAGGGGGGGACGGGAAGGGCCCGCAGAGGGGCAGAGACATACCACTGAGCGAGGACGAGGAGGAGATGGAGCGCGAGAGCTCCTGCAGCTGCAGGTCCGCCTGCCGAGGGGGATGTGGCTGAGCTCAGCACCGGGGCAGGGACCCCACACGGGCTGAGCCAAGCCCCCGCTGGACCCCAGCCCAGCCCCACCATGTGCGGGGACAGGAGCCGGTGGCTCCGCCAGGCAGGGGGGCACCGCGACCCATTGCAGGAGCGGCCAAGTGGTCCAGAGCCACAGGCACAGGGCTGCTCCGGCACGGGGCTGGAGGACCCTGCACCCCGTCCCCCTCCCCGCTGGGGTCTCCGGGGCCGGGCAGCACCCCCGGCCGCGTTCAGCATCAGCAGCTGACCCAGCGCTGGCAGGGCCGGGGTGGGCACTCACCGGGCTGCCCGCGCTGCGCTCGGCCTCGGGGCTCTCGGGCAGCTCAGTGGCACTGTGGCCATCCTTGCGGAGCAGGGTCTGCACACGATGGATGATGTCCCGGATTCGGTGGATGAAGCCGTCCCGCTCCGACTTGAGGATGAACTCGTTGTGGACCTGCGGGCGGAGGGGCTGGTCAGCTGCTGGCATGGCAGGCAGGCCCCGACCCATGCACCCGCCCCACGCTCACCATGACGGCTGCGATTTCCTCTGGGTTGTCCCCATCCAGGTCGAACTTGAAGGTCACCATCTTGTTGTTGTAGGTCTGCAGCTGGCACTCCACCACCCGGTCATTCTTGTCAGAGATCTGCAGGCGGCAGGGCCGGTCAGCCCGGGGAGCGCCCGTCCACCCGTCTGCCCGCCACCCGCAGCACTCACGTTGGTGATGCGCAGCCGGGACCGGGCTCGGCGCCGCAGCAGCTTCCCTGAGGCCCGCTTGGGAGGCAACTCTGTGCCCCGCTCACTGGCAGAGAGACCCTCGCAGCCGTCACTCATGCCGGATGCCACGTCCGAGGCGTAGCTGTGGGAAGTCCCAGCGCTGGACCACTGGCGCAGCCGTTCCCTCACCATGCTCCCCCCTGACCCCCACAGCCTTACCTGTCCACCGGGGAGGAGAAGCCGCTGGCAGGGGGAAGGCGCTCGCTGGGCAGCTGCACCGCAATGCTCTGCGGAGAGAGGGTGGCGTGAGCCGGTGCCACGGGTGTCATGACCCTCAGCTCCGTGGGGCCCCACTCACCGTGGGGAAGCAGCGAGTGGGACGGCCGGGTGGTGGGCTGGCAGGGTCCCCCACTGAGGAGCTGCGATGGGCCGGGACCGGGGAGTCCAGGAAGCCGGAGGAGCTCAGGTAGCCATCCGTCTCGCAGTCGGCTGTGGGGGAACGCTTGCGTGAGCACGGCCGGAGCCAGAGCCCCCTCCCTGGCTTGCACCCCTGGGAAAAGGCTTTGGGGATGGGTGCATGGCATGGCTGGAGGTGGGAAGGGACCCCCCCCACCACCTGCCTCCCACCCCCAGGTCACCCTGCTGTCCCCCTGCCCAGTGCCTACGCACAGGTGGCCGAGGAGTAGCTGGTGTGCCGGTAGGCAAAGTGCTGGTCGGCCTCTGGCTCCTCGGGCTCCGGGGGGAAGGTGCTGCTGAAGACAGATTCCCCGGAGCCAGGGGTGGCCAGGGCGGGCGCGGGGGCACCAGGCGGCAGCGGGGACTTGAGCTCCTCCAGCAGCCGCAGGACGCCTGGTGGCTGCTCTGGCTCTGCAGGCAACGGCACGTCCTGGGCACGCTTCAGCTTCTCCCGCTTGCGCTTGATGGCGACCACGCGGTCCCGCACCGCCTTGGCCACCAGCTTGTAGTCAGCCTCGCAGACGAAGCCCAGCACCACCTGCATGGGAGGGGGCTCGTCACGTCAGGGCGCAGGGACCCCGCGGCGCCCAGAGTCCCTCCATCCCTGCACCTACCATCTCCTGGGCCACCTCCTCCGCCACGTCCTTGTAAAGCTCAAAGAGGAACTCGATGGCGTTGTTGTCCTTGTACTTGCCATGCAGCTTCTTCGTGTCGTCCATGCGCAGCCAGAGCTTGAGCCCAGACTTGACGCCGTCGTCCTCCTCGGCCAGCTCCACGTGCACCCCCGTGTCCTCCTGGAAGAAGGAGTGCTCCAGCAGGTCCTGGATGGTGTACCTGCGGGGAGCATAGCTCAGCGCAGGGCCGGGGGCCAGGAGGGGGCTCTGCTGCCCAAGACCCCGCTGTCACCCACCTCTCGTTCTTGTCCATGCGGATGCAGCCCTCGATGATCTCCTTTAGCTCTGGAACCTTCACCTTGTAGAAGCTGCTGGGCTTCAGGCCCTGGGGGCGATGGACATCAGTGCCTCCTGTGGCACACCCTGCCACAGCACCGGCTTTCCAGGGCCCGGGGCTGAACCCAGGCTCTGCGGGACCATGGGGCTGCCGGACACTCCCCGGGCAGCCACGGCCCCGCAGCCCCCGGCATCCCCAGGCACAGCCCCACCGGCAGCAGGGGACACGTAGGGACAGGGCTCCCAGCCCAGGGCCCCACTGGCCGGCCATGGCTACCGCAGCCAGGCCACGTGTGCCTGCACGGGAACCCTGGCCAGGACGCCCCGGGGCTCTGAGTTTCCACCTGAGCAGGCAGGAGCCGGCCGGGACCGGCTGGTGCAGCCGCAGTGCCGCGGGCACGGGGTGGCTGAGCCACCTGCTCCCGTTCCACCCCATTAACACGCTGGCAGTGCCTGGCATGGGGCGAGGAACACGGGGGCTGGCCAAGCCGATCCCCCCCCGCGCCAGCACGGCACCCTCTCGCCGCCCAGACTATTTCTGGCTCCTTGCACAACCCGCGCGGCGACACGCTCCGGGGAGCAGCGAGGCCTGACAGCTCCATCCGACCACCCCCCAGCCCCTCACCCCTGCTCCCGCACCCATGGCACCAGCCAGCAGTGCCACCCCCAGCCCGCGGGCCGCTCACCGAGGTGACCTTGCGGTAGATCTGGGCGGCGTTCTGGCACTCGGAGTAGGGGTACTCTGAGGTGGCCATCTCCAGCATGCACATCCCAAAGGCGTAGACGTCCACCGCCTCATCGTACTTCTCCTCGTACATCTCTGGCGCCATGAACTCGGGGGTGCCTGGGGGCAGCAGCGGGCTCAGCACCGCCGGGGCACCGACCCACCCGCAGCCACCACGGGGCAGCCACAAGCCCAACGCTGCCGGACCGCGCCAGGACCCCACCTATGACGCTCTTGGCGAAGGACGCTCGCTTGAGCGTGGCCAGGCCCAGGTCCCCGATCTTGACCGAGCCGGTGGGGCCCGTGATGAAGATGTTGTCGCACTTGAGGTCGCGGTGGATGATGGGGGGCGAGCGGGTGTGCAGGAAATGCAGCCCCTTGAGGATCTGCCGGCTCCAGCGCTGCAGCACCTTCAGCTTCATCTCCTTGAACCGCTTCAGATAGCTGCCGGGGGACCCATGGGGCTCAGTGCCACGCACCGGCCCCAGCCCACCCTTCTGCCACCGCTGTGCCAAGCCCGTCTGGACATGGGTGCCCAAGCAGGGCGAGCGGCAAAGAGCATCTTGGAGTCAGGGGCTCCTGGTCCCCCCCGGCTGGGCTCTGCAGAGGCAGCACAGAAGATGCAGCCCAGGAGGAGCCAACCTCCCTGAGCCACCGGCGCCAGGAGCCTGCCTGGGCGAGCGGCCAGTGCTGCCGGCCCGCTCGGCACCGGGGTGCCTGGGCTACACCGTCCCCTCGCAGGACGGTACTAGTGAAACTCCTGGGTCCCCAAACATCCAGCGGCGACCCCTGATTTCTGTGACCAGCTCCTAGCCCTGCACCATCATCAGCCCAGATCCCGCCTGAGCCCACCACAGCCCCTCATCCCCACCCGAACCCACACATCACATGTCCAGGCGGGGGGCGCAGATCTGTCCCTAACCTCCCTGCCACCACAGGGACCCCGTCCCCTCCCCTGCACACCCCGACCTGGCAGTCCCTGCTCACGTTTTCAGGGTGCCGGACGTCATGAGCTCTGTGACCAGCACGATGCAGATCTGGCCTTTGATGGATGACTTCCAGGAGTCGTAGAAGCGGACGATGTTGGGATGCTGCAGCCCCTTCAGCATCTCCACCTCCTCGCTGAACCGCTGCCGCTCCGTCTTCGACAGCTTCCGTGTCTGCGGGAGCCAGCGGGGAGGTGAGGGGGGCACACGGGGTCCCCGGCGAGCACAGGGGGATGCCCTGGCTTACAAGAGACCCTCACGTCCTTCCCCACTCCCTACGTACGAGGCAGCAGGGGCTGATGTGGCCCCAGCACAGAGCCGGGGTCAGACCTGCTGTCCCCCAGCACAGGGGCTCACGCGGGGCTGGGGCCATCCCAGACCATGGTCTCACCCCACCCAGCCCTCTGCGGCGCTGCTCTGGACGGAGCCACTCTCCCCTGGTTTGGGGAGAGATGGCCAAAGTCTCCTACGACAGATTGTGCATCGGGAAGCCCACGTGCTTCCCTGCTGTGAAAGCTGCCCTGTGCCGGGGCCGTACGACCCTGCTCCCGCTGCTCTGTGCCCCCAGCCAGAGCCCACCACCCCGCCACAGGACGGGGATCCCCAGCCTGCAGCCACCAGCCGAGAGGACACACGGGGGCTCTGCAATGCCCGCTGCCCACCAACCTGTGCCATGCAGACCCAACCGCCACGGCCCCTCTGCCCCGCAGGACAGCCCGGCCCCCCGCCAGGGCACTACCAGCTCCCAGCACCGCGCACCGGGCACCGGCATGGCAGGGTGCCGGGACAGCCTCAATGAGGCCTTTGTTGGGGAAAGCAGGCGGGGGAGGCTCCAGCGCAGGTTTTTCCATGTTCCTCCTGCTCGAGTTAATTAAAGCGGAAACCGAAGCCAAGCGCTGACACGGGCACTGAGTGGAGCCGGGGCTGGGGCCAGCGGGGAGGACGCAGACCCCTCGTCCTGGAGGGACACGGCCCCATAGCGCAGGAAGGGGGGAGCCCGCCAGACCCAGAAGGAGCCAGGTCCTGCCCTGAGCCTGGGAAGCCACGAGCGCCGAGCCCCAGGCAGGAGCAGGAGCAGGAGCAGGAGCAGGAGCAGGAGCAGGAGCAGGAGCAGGAGCAGGAGCAGGAGCAGGAGCAGCATCCCCCGCCACGACTCCATTGCAGCGCAGGACCCCCAAGGTCCCGGCCGTTGCAGAGCCTGGGGGTCGCCCAGCCAGGACCCCCGTCCAGCCCACGCTCGCGGGGGTCGAGGAAACCAGAGCTGCCGCAGGCGGCCACTGCGCTCCCACCGCCAGGCGCTGCCAGAGCTGTGCTCAGCTCCTTGGCTGGCGGCCGCCATCCATCAGCCCCGGCAGCTTTCGTAATATTTTCATTGCATCACAGCCGGCCCCACGGCCGGGCTGGAGCCGCTCCATAATCCCCTCTGCTTTTAACACACGCTCAGGGACCCGGCTCAGCCCAGAAGAGAACCTGAGCCCTGCTGCAGCGGGATGAATGGGACCTTTCATACCCGAGGAGGAAAACAGCAACCGAAGCCCCTGCGCAGCCCAGCAGCACACCGGCTGCCCTGCCCAGCGCCACGGCCACCCTCACACCCCCTGGCCCCCCACTCCCCGCTGAGGAGCCTGGAGGCTTCACTGCGCCCCGCAAACCTGCAAGGGCATGGGGGGAGCCGACATGGGCTATGAACAGGGGCAGGGAGAGAGTCACAGGCGGCCAGCGCTCTCCTAGCTCAGCTAGCGGGGACCCTGCTTGGAGCGGTCATGCCAGTGCAGCCCTCGCCATGTCACCCCCCAACCCAGGCAGGACCCCCGGCGCAAGGCCACCTCTCGCAGGGTGCCTGGAGCAAGCATCCACCCGTCCTGTGCCAGGACTGCTGTGCTTGCCTGGCACCGTTCCTCCCGTGTGACCGAAGCGGCTGCTGATCCCACAGCCCGGCATCCCAACGCTCTCCCCACCGAGCGCCGGCAGCGGGGAGCAGAGCCCAGTCTGGCCCCAGCCCGGCCGGAGGAGCTGCTCATCCAGGGACTGGGCACCGGGGAGGGCAGGGCAGGCAGCAGAGCCGTGCCGCCCCACGTGGCACACAGGGACACTGTGTCCTTTCCGAGCAGCACCTCGCGCAGGGCAGAGGAGGACGCTGGGGATGGCGGCGCGGGGCCGGGTGAGGAGCTGGGTGGCAGCGGTCCAGCCCCATCCCACGAGCCAGGAGCTGGCTGACGGGGAGCCCGGCACGGCCAACGGCAGGAGCGGAGGCCAGCGCGGGAGGAGGGAGGGCCGGGCACGGTGGCCGAGGACGGCTCTTGCCTCTGCAGCAGGAGGCTCTCCCCAGCGCGAGGAAGCACCGGCACTCAGCGCAGGGTCTGCAGCCCTCGCAGGGCCCCGGCTCCACGACACCCCGCACAGGGGGTCCCGGCAGCCCGTGAAAGCCCCATTGTGTGGGGCTGAGAGTCGCGCCCGGCCGGGGGGCACCCACGCACTGAAGGAACGTTCATAGCGACGCCATGGTGGGCATGGCGCAGGCGCTGGAGATCACCCAGTGCCCTCCTCCGGCCACAGCACCTCCAGCCGTGGGGAGGTCCTGAACCCCCCGGCTGAGGGGCTGGCACTGCTGCAGCAGTGGGTGCCTGTGCCCCACCACTCCTCCCCGTGGGTCTGCGCCCCACTGCCTGGCGAGCGGGGACCTTGTGCACGCTCACAGATGCACAAGCACGCACACGCTCACATTCCCAAGCCCGCAGGACCCCCGTCAAGCGAATCCCCCCAGTCTCCTTGGTTCGTCTCCCGGACAGGCAGAGCTCCAGGGCCCGAGTGGGACTGCGCTCCGGGCACTGCCCCAGGGTCTCACCAGGCTCAGTCGCAGCACGATTCCCAATCACAGCGCAGGCAGGATGGGCTGGGCATGTAATGGACAAGATTTTGGGAAGATGCAGGGATTTGGGAAGAAAGGTGCCCTGCAGCCCCCCCGGCAGCCAGCAGAGGTTACCTGCCGGACCCGGGCGAGGGGGCTGGGGGAGGCACAGCAGCGCCCGCTGCCCAGGCTGCTCCCGCCCGCAGGGAGCCCGAGGGGACCCACAGGAAAACCGCTCACGGACAGGTATTTACAGCTCGATCCCGCTCTGGGCCTCCAGTTTCCTCCCTGCTTCCTCCTTCCCCGCCGCCCGCAGCACCTATCAACAGAAATAGTCCCCAGTCTAAAGCTGGAAAGCACAAACAGGTCACGGCGGGGCTGTGGGACGCAGGCAGGAGGCAAAGACAGACGCCACATTCAGGACTGGGGGGCAGTGGCACGGGGCACGGGGACAGGCAGGTCCCCAGAGGGGTCCCACAGGAAGGCAGGGGACAGGAAAAACGGCCTCCAGGTCGCCAGAAACAGGGGAGGGAAGGGCAGGGCGAGGACAGCACGGAGAGCTGGGATTTGGGATCAGGAGCCGTCTCAGCAGCTGTACGAGGCTCCCGGACCGGAACAGGTCAGGGCTGAGGTTAGGTATTCATTTAGAATTGAAAGGCAATAAAAGGAGAACTGTGAAAGACACAGGACAAAGCTATTTTTAAAAGGACAGAACCACAACCATTTTTATTTGCGGTTCCAAATCCCATATTTGTGTCACAGTGTCTGATTCTTTGCATGATTGCTGAAAAAAACAAACCTTTAAAAGTCTGCTTCTGTGCTCTCAGCCCCTTGTGGGACGTGGATCTTGGGACAAGAGACACTGGATAAAGAGCCGTGGGATGGGGCCAAACACCGGGTGGGGAAAGGAGAGGGCTGGGGGGGCGTGCCGGGGGGGCAGGTGCCGGGGCTGCGTGGGGTGGGAGCGGGGCCGGGGCTGCCCGCGCCTGCCGCCCTCGAGGGGCTCTCACCAACAGCCGGGCTGCGCTCCCCCGGGAGGGTGACGGTGGGCGGCAGAGGGCAGCCGGGTCTGCCAGGTCTCACAGACACCGTGGGAGGCCCACGGGACGGTCCCTGGCAGGAGCTCAGTCGCTCCACGCATGTCCCCCACCAGCTCGCCATGGGCCAAGCGAGCGGCTCCAGCAGCTCCAGCCCACGCCGGCCCGGCAGGCTCGCAGGGCAGGCATGTGCCTGCTGGACTCGGGGCACAGGACCCTCCACCCGGGAGGGTGCAGCCTTGTCCCCCCGGCAGCCACCTCGCAAGACAGCAGAGCTGCCCGTGTGCCGCAGGCACACCCTGCCTGCACCGCTGCCAGACCGCGGCCCACTCTTTGCCAGACAGAGCCCCATGTGCACGCAGCCCCTGCCCTGGGCTGCAGGACGGGCTCCGGGGGCCGCATCCAGCCCCAGCAGACACACGGGAGCTGCTCTGACGCAGTGGGGTGGGGAGAGGGGCCGCGCAGGGCAGCGCAGCCCGGCCACGGGCACGAGCAGGAGGGCAGGGAGCGAGCCACACGTGCCGGCTGCCAGCGCAGGGGAGCTGGGGCACGTCTGCAGCAAGGGGCTGAGACCCGCAGGCAGGGATGCGGAGGCAGCCAGGAGGGAAACGCTGGGCACAGCCGACTCATCCAGAGAAGGTCCTGGGCTCGCCAAGGAGAGCCCTTCCCTGCCAGCGTTGGGCTGGCGCTTCCCCTGCCGCCCGAAGGGACACGGGACTCAAACGCAGCTCAGGAGCGCTCGGAGGGAGCCGTGGGGCCGCACAAGGGAGGGAGCGCTGAGCTGGCTCTCTGCAGCAATTGTGCAAACCACGAAGGCAGGCGGAGGCCCAAGACCTCACCTTCCTCGCCAAGAGGCCACAGTCAGCCCCTCCAGAAATCACCCACCACTATCTCGGGATCTCTTCTTGCACTGCTGTGCTGCAGCCACCGCAAGGACCCAGCCTGGGCAGCCGCCTGCAGCTGCACCGAGGTTTTAGGAACAAGACAACAAACTCGCAAGACACGTTTTTCTGTGTAAACAAGGACTTGGACCTTCCAGGCACAGCAGCCACCCCGGGGTCAGGAGCCCGTCGGAGACTTTGGACTTTGCCGAAGCCCCTCCCCAGGGGCTCCAAGGAGACAAGGGAGCCCCACGGCACAGCTCTCCCTGTGCACCTCCGTGGACAAGGTCAGGCCCATCAAAAGCAACGAGTGCGAGAAGGCGTTGCAGAAGCAACACCTTCACCACTGCCCTCAGCATCCCACATTTAGCATCCTGCTGCCGGGCTGCAGGGCAGCAAAGGGGACGGAGGAGTGTGGCGGCAGAGAGGAGATGGGGACGCTGCTCAGGGACCTGGAAAACCACAGGTCCGGGTGCTCCCAGCAGACAGCCCCTGGCAGCATCGCAGAAACCACATGCAGGTGCCCATGGACACCGCTTCAGCCAAGGACAAGCAGACGGCGCGCACCAAGGTCGCGCCGTACCCTGCTCCCGACTGACGCCCAGCCCCAGGCTCACTGCAGGCACGTGCCCCAGAGCATGCCGAGGGCTATCGGAGCAAACCTCGCAGCCAGCTCCACTGGCACAGGCACGCGTGCGGAGGTCGGCACAGGAGAGGGCACCTCTGCCCTCACTGCCCTTCCAAAGGGAAAGCTGCAGGCTGACGGGCGCTGGAAGGGCAGCGGGGGGCTCATTCAGGCAGCCGGTCCTGCGTCCACCCGTAAACCCCCTGAGCGCAGACTGGCACCGGGCACACGGGCGCCTCGGTGTGCTCCATAGCGCAGGCAGCGAGAAGGCAAATGGAAAACAGCACGTGACGGGCAGGAGGGCCGCGAGCAGCGGCGCTGAGCGGGGAGCCTGGGCCCAGGCCAAGAGCCCCGCGCGGCACCGGGGCACCGGCGGAGACGGGCGCAGCGCAGGGCAGCGAGGGGGGCCCGAGCCCGGCTGCAGGCACGCTGCTTTGCTCTGCCGCTGCGGCCCGACTGCAGGAGGGCACCGACGTGCCTGGCAGAAACGGGGGACCGCGGGTCCCTGCGCGCTCCGGCAGCGGCTGCAGCCGCACGGCAGCCCGGGCAGGCAGCGGCGGGCAGAGGGGCTCAGGGCCGGGGCAGGGGCTGCCCGCGCCCGGGAAACCGGACGGAGAAGGGTCCGACGCCCCCTCCCCCGGGGCGGGGGTGCGCGGGAACGGGCAGCGCGCAGGCAGGCGGCGGGCAGCGGCGGGGGCGCGGGCGGCCGTACCTGCAGCTCGCACCAGGCCACCTCCACGGTGGTCTCCGTGTCCAGCCCCTTGTAGACGGTCTTGAAGGAGCCGCGGCCGATCTCGATGTCGAACTTGAGGAACCGGCCGTCGGGGGAGGTGGCGACCGCGCGCGTCTCCACCTCTTCGCTCTCCGTCTCCTCCGGCTCCCGGCGACCGCCGGCGACCGGCGGCTGTAGCGGCGGCGGCGGCGACCCCCCGCGCTCCCCGCCCGGCGCCGGGTAGCCCAGCAGCTCCAGCTCGGCCGAGCTCCGCCGGTTGAAGCGGGAGGAGGCGCGGCGGGAGTCGCGCCCCGAGGGCCGCCGGCCGCGGCTGCGGTGCGGGGCCCGCCCGGGGAGCCCCGGCCCCGGCTCCGGCTCCGGCTCCGGCGCGGGGCCGCCGCCCGCCCGCTCCGCCTCGGGCTGGGACATGGCTGCGCCGGCGGCGGCGGCGGGCTCGGCCGCCAGCATCGGCTCAGCCCGGCCCGGGGCGGCCGCTCCCGCGCAGCGTCGCGCCTGGTGCCGCCGCGGCCCCGCAGCCACCAGCGACCGCCGAGCCCCGGCCCGGGCACCGGCACCGGCACCGGCACCGGCCCCGCCCGGCGGCACCTCCCCCGCCCCGCCCGGGCCCGCCCCCGCGCGGCCGCCGCCCCCCGCCAGCGCTGCGCCACCGGTCCCGCCAGCGGGCACCGACGCCGCCACCGGGCACGGGCACCGCCAGCGCGCACCGACGCCGCCACCGGGCAGCGGCACCGGGCAGCGGCACCGGGACGGGCGCCCGGCACTGCGGCGGCAGACACGGGCTGCGCCCAGCGGGCACAGCGCAGCGCACCCCGGCACGGCCCGCGGGGACGGTGGGCACCCCCGGGGGGACACTGCCCAGCTCCCACCCGAGCCCCGGAGCCGCGCTGCCGTGGCGCTGACCGGGGGGCTCCGAGCCCCCCCCCCCTCCCCGCAGGGCAGCCCCTTCCCCCCGCGGGCGCTCCGGGCGGTGGGGCCGCTGTCACCGAAGCCGCAGGCGGGGGGACGCAGCCTTAGTCGAGCCGCGGGAAAGCGCCTGGTTTAGACTTTCCTCCGAGCTTCTGACTCGGGGTTCCGGAGCAGCGTGTCCAGGAGAGGCCCCGTCCCCCTCCCCGGGCTGCGGGATCAGCCTCCGCACGGCCTGCGCCATCCCGGACAGCCGTTCCTCTCCAGGTTCACTGCAGTCCAAAATCCTGAAATTTGGGGTCATGGAAATAGGAAGATACAAACGTGTGTGTCAGCCCTGCGCGAGCCAAAAGCCCGGACAAGAGCTTGTTGTCTCTCCAGGTTAAAGGAGGAGGTTGTTCTACCCGGTGAGGCTGTTTACACAAAACACAAAGCAATTGAGGCCGGCGCTAATTTCTTTTCCCTAAGGTCAGATTGTTTCTACTTAACGGTACCGGAAACATTAAGGAGAGGATCCACACGGGAGCACGGCCACGTCCCCCTCAACCGCTGACCTGGCGCACGCTGGGTGACGCCGGGTGACGCCAGGTGACCGGTGCTGCTGCATCCACAGCACTGCTGCAGGCCACGTCCTGCACAGCCACAGCCCCACAGACCCCCCTGTCCACCGGGAGGAGGGAGAAGCATTTGATGAAGTGTTGTTCCTACAGAAGCCCTGACCCTGCCGAGTGTCCCAGTGCCAGTCCCCCACGTGGGCAGACTCTGGTCTCCCAGCATGACCCCCCTTGTCCAGCCCTGCTCTCCGGCTCACCGCAGGAGCCGGGTGCCACCTCCCCAGAAAGGGCCTTGAGCGACGTCTCCCTGCAGAGCCGCTCGCCTGCAGCACGGGCCGGTGAGCAGAGAGCAGTGACCGCATCCTCACCCAGCCCTGTGCTCCCCGGAGCGTACGTGGGGCACGGTCCCGGGGAAACAGCCGCCGGCGGCTGAAAGACACGTGTTCAGCACCGTCCCCCCCGCAGGGCTCTGCCTGCTGCCTGCGGGAGAGGCCGGAGCACCGGGCGTCCGCGGCTGCCAGAGACAAAAGGCCGAGGCAGACGGGCCGATGGGTGCGGTGCTGGTGCTGGCCCTGCCGTGGGAGACACTCACGTCGTAAGATGCGACACGGTTTGACTCAGCTCTGCCAAACAACCGGCTTTGTTCGGGTGCACCCTGCCCCAGACCTGCCCGCCTCGCTCCGGATCCGTTGCCAGAAAGGGGTGCACCCCTGATCCGCCCACAGCTGCCTCCGACGCCACATCTCTCGCACTGTCCCGCTCCTGTTGAACTTTCTCCTCACGCACCTCACAGCCTGCACAAAATAAGGAGCCCGCGCAGGAGCCGGGCGATCCCCAGCCCAGCCCAGGAGTGCAGGAGGAGGTGTGCGCAGAGCCGTCCTTCAGGCCCCTTCGGCCTCTGCCTCTCCTCCGGAGCCCACCACAGGACACGAGGCGGCAGCTCTCACTCATGTAGCACGTCAGGTTTAAAAACCACCCTGCTGAAACAGTAGTTGCTGTTGTTTTTATCCTGTCCTGACTAGTTTCCAGCAGAGGTGGAGATCTCAGTCCTTCCTCAGCCTGATCCACAAGACAGGCAGTGCCGCATCTCGCTCTGCAGCTGCCGGAGCAGAGCCAAACCCGGCAGCTCGGGCAGCGCTGGGACCTGCCGAGGGTCGATCCCATCACCAGCCAGCGCACGCTGGTGCTTCCCGAATTAAACAGGGCAACAGATCTGTCCTGGGAGGGAGCGGGCGCTGTGTGGGGCGGGAGCTCCCACCGCCCCGGGACAGGCACGTGCTCCGGGGGCATCGAGCTGGGCTGTCCCCAGTCTGGGGAGCCCAAAGGGAGAAAACTGGTCCCAGCTGCTCACTCCCTCCGCATGGCAGCTGCAGGACGGACCCGGCACGTCCATGACTGGGTCCCGGGGGCGGCCGGCCCGGAGCTGGGCAGTGAGACTGAACCAGCGCAGCTCCGAGCAGTGGCAGGGCTCCCGGCCAGCCGAAACGCTGCCCGAGCCCCTGCAGGCTGGCTCTGCAGCCACCACCCCCACCCCCGGCGTCCCTGCCAGGGGCCCCGCGCTGCCCAGGCACGGCGACACGGCGCGGGCTGGCAGGGAGCCCCAAGCTGTTTAGCGAGAGACACGGAGCCGGGCAGGGCTCTCGGCCGGGTCTCTGGTAGGCTCCTGTCCCCGTATCAAGTGTTTTCATCGTGAAACGAGATGCCTCAGAAGATCCCAGAGGAGCGTCCCGGTCCTGGCGAGGCCCCTCCAAACCAGAGAGGAAATTAGGGGTGATGTTTGCTCTGACTGCTGCCCCCCCACACCTCCCTGGTGAATGGCCCGAGAAGTTCCCCAACGCCCCCCCCAAATGCCGTCCCACGCCATGAGCTTGGCAGGGGGAGGCAGCTCGGGCACGGGCGCAGGTCCCCTCCTGACGTGGCCCGGGATACCAAGCCGGAGCCAGCTTGGCCCAAAATCAGACGGTTCCTGCTCTGCAATCAGCTGCCCATTGCAGTGCTGCGATGGTGCCCGCGGCTCCCCGGCCGTTATCAGGGTGACATTTCTGGGCTGCGGGTGCCAGCGCCAGCCCTTCGCTTTGAGGAACCGCTGCAATCAGACAACGTAACCCATTTCTCACTTGCATTTGGCTGCCAGGAAGAGAACAGGGGAGTGTGTAATTGCTCTCCTCAGGATTAGATCATGAATCAAAGCCCTGCTCAGCGCCTTGCTACAGCAAGCCCTGCCAGGAATTGTCCGTTCTGATCCCGGCGCGCGGGGTGGGATCACGGTGGGGCCAGGACGGGTCCGAATGCAGGCGTCCCCGCAGATGGGGGCTGTGCAGCTCCGGTTGGGAGGCACAGGGTGCCCGTCCCGGGAAGAGTCAGCGCAGAGGAAGGCTCCGCAGTGACCCAGGGCTCGTTTCATGGTTGGCTTCAGGACCCCATGCCCGCAGGAGCTCCCAGCCTCCTCCTGCCGTGTCCCTCCTCGCCCTAACACACACGGTTCGGGGAGGAGGAGATGCCACCCAAACCTCAGTTGTGGCTTTAACCCCAGGCAGATAACTTCTGTAACTCTGGGCTGAGGAAATCCTCAGATGTAACCTGTGTGCAAGTTTATCCCAACATATAAATTTATCGGACTGAAACAACTCTTGCTCCAAACTAGCTACATTAAATAAAAACCCTCTTGGCGTCCTCCCTTCCCCAACCAGCCGGACCCGAGTGTGCACGGCCTGATAGCGCCTTATCTCAGCACCAGCCCCCCATGCTCTGCCTCGCCCCAGCCAGCGAGCCCTAATCGCTGTGGCCAGATGCAGCAACAGCCTCAGCGTGGCCACGGGCTGGAGGCAGGGGGCTGCACAGCCCCCCCGCAGAAACGCCACCTTCTCCGGCGAGCCCCTCTGCGGGGCTGCGGTCTCAGGCTTGAAAGCGCCTCCGGGTGCCGGAGCCCGAGCCGTGCCCGTGATGGTACGCCTGGGAGCGCAGAGAGGTTTGCGTTTAGGTTCTTAAACTCTATAATGCCAAACCCCCGTGAGACGGGCTGGTCCCCACTGCAGCGACGGGGCGGGCGATGCCGTGCCGCAGGCAGCACAGCGGAGGGAGGGAAGCGGCAGGCACGGGAGCCGCCCAGGCGCGTCCCAGCTGTACCGCTCGGGGAACACAGGCCTCCCCTGCCCTTCGCTGCGCCCCGCAGCTCTCGCCTGGGTCTGGAGTACCGGGAAGAGGTGTGACTGCTCCCGTTCAGGGGAAAGTGGCAGCTGGAGGCTGCCACGCTCTGTCCCTCTGAGCAGCCCAATTACAGCTCCTCCATCTCTACCCAGCACCCGAGGGCTCCCACGGCAGAGCCGCCTCACACAGCATCTCCGGGCTGGCTTTGGTGTCCCAATCCCATGATCACATCATCAAACGCTATGAAGCGCCAAATAAAGATAAGGAAGCTAGTTTCAGAGGGCAATTAAAAGGCTGCCAGCAAGAGCTTACATCACGACAAGCTACAAATTGCCCGTCGCCAGTAGAGGGAACGGCCAGGGAGCATCTGCTGCCTCCAGGGCGGCAGCAGCAGCCGGCAGCGGCTCTTCCAGCCCCAGGACCATCCCACAGCCCCGCAGCAGTCGCCAGCAGTGTCTGCGAGCACCTCACTGCTGCTGCTGCCGCGGTGCAGCCATAGTGCCCTGCGCAGGGAGTCAGTCCCAAAAGGACCTCGCGGGCACAGCTGGATGTGACCTTTTGTAACCAGCCAAGAAGGTGCGGAAAAAGGAATTTTACACCATGTCCATTCTGAAGGGGGGTGACGTACTCTTCCTCCTCCTCTCACTGAGTAAGCAACTAAGTAGGAAGCTGAAAAAAAGCAGTGAATCACTGCCAGGAGCGCCTTGGAAAGAAAAAGGCCAGTTTTCGGCTTATCTAATGTCACATCAGCCATTTCCTAAGAAGAGAGCAAATTTAATTAAGAACACAGACTCACTCAAGGACGGCCAGGTTACATACAGCACATGCAACTCGGAACACAATGCTGCGAGGTCAGCATCACATCTACAGAGAGCAAGAAATACAAACATCCCGGGCCTGGCTGCTAAAGGCTCGTTATTCGGGGTCACACACAGATGCCATCAGGCACAGCACAGCAACACCGGTCACTGCAGGGGAACGACAGCAGCAAGAGGAGAGGGGCAGGAACGAGAGAGAGGAGGAGTCAGTGTGGGCGGCATGAAGAGGGAGGAAGAGGCAGATCTCAGACATCGAAACAAGCCCAGGGCAGATGCCTGTAGCAGACAATTCCTACGCGGAGACTTTCCTGGCTGCAAAAGCAGCAGGAGGAACCAGTGAGGCCCGGGCTGGGCAGAGCCCGTGCCAGGTGGGGGGAAACACGTGCTGCCTCTCCCAGGACATGCCGTGGGGCTCCCAGCACATGGCATGGCACAGCCAACACCAGCCTTTGCTTCTGCAAACGTGGCTGGTGGTGGCTGCGGGGAGCTGGGCTTGCTCAGCTCCCGTCAGATGCTCCCCAGAGAGACAGTGCATGGTGGCACCAAGACAGTTCCCAGCGTGCTCATCCCCGAGGGCTGCCGTGTCCATCCTCTGTCCCCAAACACCTCACAGCTTGGGTAGGGACTCAGCCCAGGCTGTCAGAACAGGCACCCCACAGCAGGGCACGTGAAACTGGTCATCTCAATGCTTGTTGGGATGATGGGTCTCCAGAAAGGATCAGAGACCACATTAGCCCAGCGTGTCAGTGACCCAGCGCTAGCGCCGCTGCTCTGCACCGGCAGAGGAGTGCTGGCACACAGGAGTTCCTCCGTAGCACTGCTGTCACCGGCACAGAGAGGAACACTGGTCACCAGCCTCCAGCCGCAGCTCCAGAGCGACGTGCCCAGATCAAGCCATCACAGCCTGCTGAGTTCAGGTCAATGGGCTCCTGCTACAAAAAGGAAATATTTAAATTTCACAGCCCCACAAACTCAGCCTGGACTCCAGCATCTTGTCTACACTGAAAATTACCTACGGTTGACAAGGGGTGTCAGCATCGCTGCCGCTGAACCAGTGCCGAGTCCTCCTCCGAGGCCAGGGCGGGCAGGACACACTGTTCAGCACCGGCTGAATACAGACGGCAAAAGCGTGCCGGGGAGCAGATGCTGTCTGCTCTGCACACCCCGAGAATGACCACGCTAGGCGTGATCAAAGGTGGCTCCAGCGCAGCATCCCCCCCTCTGCCTGCGACAAGCGGTGAATGCTCAGGCAAAGAATGGAAAAGGCAAGCGTGGTCCTTCCCTGGCACAGCTGCCCAGCTTCCCCTGGTCCACGGTTAAGGATTTACTGGGTCTCTGACCGTACCTGGGTCCTGATTTCTCACAAGCTGGGTGCTTCCTTATCAGCACTGAGAATCTAAAAACTTAGTTATACTCTCTACCAGCCACTGTTGTACAGAGCTTACCCCACCACCTCAGCAACAAACCCATTAGCTTTCAGAGGACTGCACGTGGAAAATTAAATTAAATGTTGCCCTGAAGACAGGCAGTAAGGGCCCACACGGTCCGTAGCTCTGGCGTGTGGAAAAAAGCACTTGTGCTGCCTGCTTCCCGCTCAGGTGCAGTGGGGTGGTGTGGCAGGATCACCCTCTCCCCAGCGGGCTGCTGCGTTCACCCAGTGCAGTAAGGGAACGCGGCTGAAAGGCAAGAATCTGGTACGCTGCTCTGTTTTGTTTCTGATGGAAAAATAGATGAAAACACCCAGGCAGCTCTATAAATCCATCTCATTTTAATTACTTCAGATCAGTTCCTTGGCATTCGCCCCCACCCCGCTGCACAGCCTGCTTTGCAGCAAGCACACATCAACCTGCCATCGGGGTCTTGCACAGCGCAGCAGCGACAGCGAGCTCCTTGTGCTTGCTTTCACCCTGCCTGGCAACGCAGAGGGGACTGCAGAGCCCGAGCACGCGGCTGGCAGGAGGGAAGGAGGTGCCCTTCGAGGCACAGCTCGAGCAGCCAGCTGAAGAGACCGCTCCGTGGCTTCCACAGGAACAGGGATTGGCAACAGGAGCAGTCCCGTTATTTCACTTCTGGGTGGTCCCTCTCAGAACTGCCTAGAGCAGCTTTAGCCTCTCAAACACAATCAACAGGGAGAAAAGACAGACAGAGGATCTCTGAATATTTCTAAGAAGTCATGTCTTTGGAAGGCTTCGCAGACTCTCCTTGCCCCAAGAAATCCCGAGTATGCAGCTGTTTGCAGTCACGGCTTGAAACCAGGCCAGGAGAGCGAACCTTCACAGCGAGAACCGCTTCAGCAGCCAGAGAAGAGTGGAGGGGAGGAGGCTCCTATCAGAAGAACTTAACACCTCGGCCATCGTCCAGCGTGATGATTTCAGCCTTGTGCTCTTGCTGCAAGGCTTGCAGGGCACGGAGCAGCATAGCCTCATCTAAGCCGTGGAACTCTAGGGAAGGACAGAGATCTCCATCAACAGGAAAGAAAAAAACAATCACATCAGGAAACAGAGAGGCTTACAAAGTCCAGGGACTGGTGGCAGTGAAGCAGAGGGCTCTGAAGAGCACCTTTCAGACTCCAGGGCCATAACACTACGGCAAATAGAGTCACAGCTACACAGACAGACAGACTCATCACTACGTTGCTGCATCAGGAACAAAGCCTGAAGGTCAACCGACAGAAGGGAATGAGTCACAGCAGTCTCAAAGGCAGCGCAGAAGCTCGGCGTAAAACCAAAACACCCCGCACCTCACACCAGATAAGAGCTGGGCACTAGGGAGGCTTGCGGGGTGGGGGAAGGTTTGAAATGCAAACAGCGATAACAAAGGGAGACGTTCATGCAAAGAGGTAAAAAAGCCTCCAGAGCAGCACTTTCCAGTGGTGATTGGTGTGTGCTTGCATAAACAATTTAAAAATATTTAATCTACAAGACTATGATCTGACAATCAACTGTCTACGCGCTCAAATCAAGTGTGCTCTGAAAACCCGCTCTGGAACATAACACATGACATTACCTTCATTCTCTGTATCATCTCCGCTGGTTAGTTCATACAGCGTGAATACAGAGTTGGTCAAGCCGTTCTTTGACACCTGGAAACATAAAAGCAATACAGCAAATCTCATCTGTGTGATTTAACATCCTCGGCATGATCTCCCGTACATCCCAGTGCAAGCGAAATGGAACATCGACAGCACTCGAGCAAAAATACCCTGGGAACCCTCTGGGGCACTGGAGAGTCAAGAAATGACACCAGAGGAAACTCAGACAGTTCCTTCCCCTGCCCCTCTGCTCTTTCTGCCCATGTGTTTTGCAATAAGGACTGGTGCCGTATAAAGGCAACGCAGCAACACTGCTCTGACGGAACAGCCAACTGCAGCAGGAACAAACAACTGCAGCCACTGCTCAAACTGCACCTTAGAGCAAATAAAAAGCTGTAACGTCTCTATGCTTCTCCACAACAGAGAGAAATGGAAGAAGAAACACAAAAGCAGTCAGGAAGCAAGAGAAAAATATTACAGTGTTTTGGTTTGGGGTTTTTCTTTTCCCCCCACAAATCGCAACCAATACCCCCTGTCCTCCCGGACACAGAAAGCCTGGTCTGTGGGGCGGGATGGCTTCTATGTTCTCACCCACTGATAGATGAGCTTTCCCCATTCTTCCGGTCTCCTCCACATGATCAGAAAACTGGTTTTGTTCTTATCTAACCATTCCAGGTTCCCTAAAATCAACAGGGAAAAGGTATTTAGTCAGAGCACAAGTCTACAGTAACGATCAAACCCGCCGATTAACGATGCGTGCTGGACATTATGCCCGCAGGGAACTTCGGGCCCGTGCCCCTCCCCACCACCGCTGGCGCCAACTTCCTAGACACCTCTGCGCGTACAGAAATTAATTTCTCTTTGAGCCCCCCCTCCCCCCGCCCCACGGGGCCGTGACGGGGGTGGCGGCGGGGCCCTGCCCGGCGCAGGGACGGCCCACACCCACCCACCGGCCGGGCCGCAGAGCCCCGGGACCGACCCTGCCCCACGGCTCCCGCCCCGCTAGCTACGGCTCGGGCACCGGCCGTGGGCGGGACGGACAGATGGACGGACGGCACCCACCGTTCTTGCGGAGCTCCTCCAGCACCACCTGGATGGACTCCAGCGGCAGCTTCCCTGGGCGGGGGGTTAAGGAAGCGCTGACCGACCGGGGGGGACACCGGGGAGGAGGGGGGGACACCGGGGCCGGGCCCCAAAGGATACGCTGCAGGCGGCGGTTGGCGAAGAGCGGGCTGTCCTGGGCCTCCCGCACCGTCATGGCGGGCAGCCGGTGCCGTTGGCTGTAGGCCAGCGCCAGCGCGCACCAGGCCGAGAGCTGCTTCTGCCGCGTCTCGCCGTTGGGCTGCAGCCTGCGGGGCTCCGCTCAGCCGCCGGGCCGGCACCGGGGCCGGGGCCAGGCGGCTGCCGGCGGGTGGGGGGGGGGACCCGGCGCACCCGGCCCGGCCTCACCCCGGCCCCGCTCCCGCGGGTCCCGCACCCCCCGCCCCGGCCCGGCCCGGCCCCGCTCTCCCCCCGCCCCGCTCCCGGCCCCCTCCCGCGCTCACGTGAAGAACGGCGGAAAGCTGTACTGCCAAGGCCACGCGAAACTCATCGCCGCCACCGGAACCGCCGCCGCCGCCGTCTTCCGCCCCGCTTCCGGCCCGCCCTCCCGCGAGGCCACACCCCCTACGCAGCCCCGCCCTCTCACGAAACCACGCCCCACACGCCGCGGGTAGCCCCGCCCCCTTTCACGCAGCTCCGCCTCGCCAGCGCTAAACCACGCCCACCCACTCACCGCCCGCGGAGCCCCGCCCACCGCGGAGCCCCGCCTACCGCGGAGCCCCGCCCACCGCGGAGCCCCGCCCACCGCGGAGCCCCGCCCACCGCGGAGCCCCGCCGTGCGCGGCGCAGCAGCAGAAGGCGCACCACGCGTGGGGGGCAGAAGCGTTTAATCCCCAGCCCCGGGGCTGGCGGTTGAGCCGGGAAGAGGGGGCAGCACCCCCAGGGCCACCGCTGCCCGCGACGCGCAGACTGCGGGCGGCGGCGCTAGGGCTGGGCCTTGCCGTCCTTGCTGCGCCAGATGACCAACGTGACCAGGAAGGGGATGAGGCAGATGGGGGCGATGATCATGGCCAGCAGCACGTCCTCGGGAGGGTCGAAGTAGACCTGGTGCTCCAGGGTGCAGTTGTGGAAGTAACGGTGGTGGCTCTGGAAGATGTACTGCTCCGCCAGCGCGTTGGGGTAGCCGTAGCGTAGGTGGTCGGCCCAGCCCTCCAGGCAGGCCTGCAGCAAGCTGTAGGGCCTGGGGGAGAGAGCCGTGGGGTGCTAGGAGGTGACGGGGACCATGGACCCCCCCCTGGGCAGCCCCCCCGGCACAGCAGCACCCCTCTGCCCTGCGCCCCTGCGCCAGCCAGCCCTGCGCAGGCAGGAGCCGCCGGAGGTGGCCCTGTGTCCCTTGGGAGCTGGTGGCCCGTCAGCACAGCCCGGGGGGGTCTGCCCCAATCAAACAGTTTCTACTGCCTCCCAGTTGTGTGTCCTGGGGGACGGAGGGACCACAGGCAATGCCCCCACCAAAGGGTCCCCACGTGTGGCGTCCCTGGAGCCGGTCACAGCCCCTGTGCCCCCCCACAGCGCTGCCCGGGAGGGCTCTCAGGCCACCCCATACCTGCTGATGACTTTCCACTCGCACAGCTCCGACGCTGTCACGTTCCTCATCAGGTCAACAAAGAACTCCCAGCACTTCTGCGTGATGTTGGTGTACGTCTCCTCTGCAGGGGACAGGCGCTGAGCGTGGGCAGCGCGACCCTGCCAGAGCCTGTCCCTGCCCGCGGCTGCCGGCGGGTGACACCCAGCACCCGGACCCGTGCCCAGGCCACCAGGGAGGACACAGGCACGGTGGGCAGCCGGACCCCGCAGCAGCCCCAGGGAGTTGCCCGGGAGCACAGCAGGAGGGCAGGCTGCTGCCGGCCGCCCTCGCTATGACCAGTGCTGGGGAGGGCACTGCGGCACAGCTCATCTATTTTGGGGACAGATAGAGAACACGCAGCCAGGGGAAAGTGAGGGGGTCACCCTGCGGTGCAGAGCCAGACCTGGCCAGGGCACCGTCGGCCCCGTGGCACTGCCTGGCCCTCACCGAGTCCCGGCACTCACCCACGAGCTGGGCTGTCCAGTTGAACACAGCCACGGGTGGGCTCGTCCTGGCGTCCTGGCTGAAGCCCTCCGCCTCGGCACCCACGTGGCAGAGCCCTGTCCCCAGGAGTGCTGCGGAGGGGAGGGGACAGGGTCAGCGGGGGACGGGCAGTGGCAGGGCCCGTACATGGGAGCTGCCCTGGCAGAGGCTGGGGTCTGCCGAAGGGAAATGCTTTTGGGAATCCTTTGGGGTCCGCTGGAGCCGGCGGTGAGGGTGCAGGCAACCGTGCTGCCCGGAGCCCGGCATGCGCTGGGGCCAGGGCGTCCAGCCCCCTGTACAGGGGCTGTGGGGAGGGGGGCAGCCGGGCTGCGGGCAGCTGCCCAGGGGCTCAGAGGGGCTGTCGGGGGGCTGCGGGCCCTGGGTCACAGCGCCGGGGCGATCCGTGCCCCCACCCATGGGCAGCCAGCACGGGGCCGCCCATCGGCGCGGGTGGCTGCACTGCAGCCAGACGGGGCTGGGGCAGGAAGAGGAAGCGCTGGCCCCAGCACAGCACTGCCGGAGAGCCCCTCCGCCTGCCGTCTGCCCCACACCCAGCACAGCCCGCCATGGCCGTGGGGCATGTGCCACCTCTGCCCTGCCAGCCGCTTGCCTGCCGCCTGGCCCACCGGAGCCCCGTGGCCTGAGGAAACTGCCCCGTCCACATTCCACCCTCAGTTGAGGGCCCACGGTGTGGGGCAGCGATGCCGGTTGTGCGGTGAACCACCCCGGTGGGCCCTGCCTGGGCTGCTCCCGCGGAGCTCTGGCACGGCTGGGCACTGGCCACGGGGTGCTGCCGGGCTGGCACAGTGGCTGTGGCGAGGGCAGCCCGCCCTGTCCCTGACGGCCCCCTTCAGCCCCTCTCTGCCCCAGCCCGGGGGCTTCGCAGCGCTCCCCGTGGGTCATTTGCGAAGGGCTCGGGGATGAGCGTGGTGGGGGATGCCCCGCAGTGCCCGTTGCCCGCGTGCCCCCGGCCCCTGGCCACACGGGCGATGGCCGCCCTCGGTGCTGCCTGGCTGTCCCCGTGCCGGGGCGGGCGGTGGGCTGGGCTGAGCGGGGACCCCGGCCCCGGGCCCCACGCGCAGGAGGGTGGCAGTGTGCGGGGTGGTGCGAGGCACCGAGCCTCCCGCTGGCAGCCGCGGCCCCGGGGCCGCCCCGTGCACTTACCCCAGAGCAGCAGGAGCCCTCGGGAGAGCCGGCCGGAGCCCGTCTGCGCGCGCGGTGCCATCCTGCCAAAGCCTGCCGGCTAACGACCGGGACAAGTATTTCAATGGAAATAACAGGAAGCAACTCCTTTCCTCTGACAGGGGCAGTTTGACTACAGGAGACGTGTGAAAAATGAGATTGCTCAGCGCTGCTTTAAAGCGGCTCTCCCGGCGGGACCCCGCCGCCGCGCAGCGCGGTGCCGGCCCCCGCGGGCATCGCCCGGGCAGCCCGCGCCTCACCCGCCGCCCAGAGGCTCCGCTCCCCGCGCAGCACGTCCAGTTTTACGAAGCCGCTATTTGTTTACTTGTGTATTTCTCTTTAATCCTGTCTGGGCTGGGTTGTGAAATCCCTCGTCTCCTGCGTGGAGGGCAGGCAGCCCGGCCGCGGGGGGAGTGGACGGGGAAGCGTAATGTCCCCGGACAGGCGCTGCCGCCCGGGTGTGGGGGCGGCGGGGGGACCCACGGCCCCAACACCACGGGGCCCGGCTCAGCGGGCACCTGCCCCACGGCCGGCACCGCCGCCGCAGCCCCGCAGCCGGGGAAGGAAGGGCGGCGGCGCGACCCGCGAGGCCGGGGAGGTGGGGAGGTGGGGAGACGGCGGAGACTTGGCCGAGGTTGCTGCTCCTCGGCCCCGACGCCATCCTCCCGCACCGCCCAGCCCGGCGCCTGCCCGGCACGGCCGCAGCCCCTCGCTCCTGGCGCAGCTCCCGACGGCGGGGCCCGCGTCCCCCCGCAGGGCAGCGCTGCCGAGGAGGACCCCAGCACCGCGTCATTCCCGCCCAAGGACCGGGCTGAGGCCGGATGAGCTCATTTCACCTCTGGCCCAGGGCAGAGCGCGAGCCCAAAGCTTCCCCCCGCCCGTGGGACGCTCAGAGCGTGAGTCGGAGCGCGATGAAGCACAGCTCGGCTCGGCGGGACCCTCCCTGCTGCAGAACGACGATCTCGCCGGGCTTTGCGCTCCCCAGCAAACGTCCCAGCAGAGCCGCCCGATGTTCCCTAGGCTGCGGCAGCTGCTGTTCCAGGGCACCGTGGGGCCTGTCGCGGGCCAGTGGCCGCATCTGGAAGCCATCAGGCCCCGTCGCTCTGGGGGCCATGGGGTTGGAGCCCCCCCGGTCCTGCGCTTTGTTGGAGCCGCTGGAGCCTCCGGCCGTGTGGCGGGAGCCTCTGCCAGGGAGACACCCAGTGATCTCAGCGCGGCCTCCCCGGCGGCCGGCGGGGACGGGACGGGACAGGATGGGCAGGGACGGGATGGGGGCTGCCAGCCAAGGCCTGGGGCTCCCCCCTCCCCAGCCTGGCACCCCCGGCGCTCCCTGCCCGCCCCGCCACGGGGTGCCGAGGGAAGAGCTCGGCCCAAGCAGGGACGGGACCCAGTGCCTGGGACCCTTCTCCCCTCCGGGGGCCGATGCAGGGATCCGGAGCCCCAACCCAGCCTCCCCCCGTGCCACAGGACCCGCTCCATCCCCCGGGGACACCCAGACCCCCGTCCCCGCTCTGCCCTGTCCCCCTCACCCTCAGCCCACTCGTCCCGCTCGTTAGCTCCCAGGGCTGGGGGGGAAGGGGGCGGTTGCCGGCCCCTCGGGGGCACGGGGGCAGGCAGGGGCTGGGCAGATGCCCACTGGCGTTTGAGCCCCTTTCCGGGCTCTGCTGAGCGTGAGGGCGGCTGCGAGGGGCACTAGGCAGGCGAGCCCCACGGCCGCAGCCACGGCCACCCCGGGGGGCAGCCCGCCCGGCCCGGGGGGCCCGGCACCGGTGCAGTTGGTGAAGTATTCGGCGTGGACCTGCAGGAAGAAGGCGTCGAGGACGGCGCCGGGCCAGGGGCAGGAGAGCAGCTGGGCCAGCAGCTGGGTGCAGCCGGAGAGCTCGCTGTAGGTGCTGCGGAGGGGGCGGCGTCAGGACGCCCTGCTGGGACGGGGACACGTCCACAGCGGTGGCCCCGCAAAGGCCCCGCTCCAAGCGGGCCTTCGGCACCACTGGGGCTGATGCCAACCCACCTGCTGATCTGGTCCCAGCGGCAGCGGCTGCCCTCGGGGGTGGCCATGAGGGCGGCGTGGAAGGGCGCCCAGCAGTAGAGGGAGATCCAGTCCCGGTAGGTGTCCTGGCAGCGGGCTGGCCCCCCCAGCACCTCCAGCGGTCCTGCAGAGCACCGGACAGACCCCAGGATGCTGCCGCATCCCCACCTTTGACGCCGAGCCCGTTTTCAGATGGGGCTGTTCGGGGACACCCCTGGTGAAGACTCCCAGCTCTGCCCGGCGAGGGCCAGGCACCCCGTTTGCCATGTGGGAGTTCAACATGTGGCCCTGGGGGTCCCACGCTGGGGCTGCCGGGGCTGCCTGTGGCTGTGGGGGCCCCATGGGACCCCAAGCTTGGACCTGGGCTCTTGTCAGCCCCCGCACAGTTCGCATGGGGCCCACCGAGGTGGGTGGGTGGGTGGAGAGGACAGCCAGGACCACGGGAGGGCAGCGCTACTCACCGTCCTCGTCCAGGTACAGGTAGTGACCTGGAAGGACAGACGGCGCCGTCAGCGCTGGCAGGACCCGTGGGACCGTGCGAGAGCTGGGCCCCGTCCCCCGGGGATGCGGACACCACCTCCACCAGCAGCAGCGCCTGCGGCCACGACAATGCTGCGGCAGCCGGGGGCAGAGCCGCGCTGGGACGGTGGCACCAAGGTCTTACCTTCATCCTCGAGGTCCCCGTACTCAGTGTCCCCGTGCCCTGCAGCAAGGAGACACGGGGTGCCAGGGCTGCACAGCCAGGGACAGCCCCAGTGCCCAGCCAGCTTTGGGGCACCAGCCGGGGTGGTCCCAGCACAGCGGGGACCCCTCCTCCTCCCAGGCCGAGCCAAGGACGGCAGAAGTGGCCGCGCTGAGGGGAGGGAAGGGGAGCAGGAGGCTCCGGGCTCTGCCTCGGCCTTTGCAGCGGGGACAGAGCAGTTTCTGAGCCAAAACCAACCCCGTGGGAAGGCAAGTGCGGGGCAAACCCTGCCCAGAGCATCCTCCGAGGGGAGGCCGGGAGGAGCCAAGGGACGCTGCCACCCAGCACAGATGTGTTGGGACGGAGGGGAGAAACGGGTCAGGGACCCTGTGGGGACTCGCTGCCCGGCCAGACCCCCCACCCGTCCCCCTGGGCGCCTCCGTGCAGCCCCGGCTGCCACCCCCGGGCTGCCCTTACCCCGCTGGAGCAGAGGAAGGAGCAGGCAGCAGAGGAGCTGCGCCCCGAGGAGCATCCTCCCACCGCCGGGACCGCTGGGGCTGCGCCCGGGGATTTATCCCGGTCCCCGTTCCCGTCCCAGCGCTGTCCCCCCCGCCCCCCCGGCTGCCGAGCCAATGCCCGGGAAGGTCGGGGGGACACCGGGCTCCCCCCNCGAAGCTCCAAAGGCATCATCAGATGCGGGATGCGGGGCTGCGGGCACGGGCCCGTCACCCCACCGCCGCTCCCCGGATCGCACGGGAGCGCGGAGCCGCCGCCCCCCCCCCCGGGGTAACCCCCGTCCGGGGATGGGGGACGCAGCACCGCCCCGCTCCCCGCCGCCGGGGCCCCCCGGAGCAGGAAGGCCGTCGCTAACAGTTCCTTCCCGGCGCCGCCACCGGCCCCGCCAGGGCGGGGGAGCCCTGCGCGCCCCCGGCCCGACCGGTACCGGTCGGGCCGGGGGCGCGCAGGGCTCCCCCGCCGGGGCGGGGCGTGTTTAGTGGGCGTGGCCACACCGGGGGGGCGTGGCTTGTGGGCCGGGCCCACAGCGTGGAGGCGGGCTCTGGGGGCGTGGCCTCAGCGCGGAGGTGGGCGTGGCCGTCCCGGGGCGCGGCGCAGGCGCGGCTGCGCAGGGGCGCGCGGCCTTGGGCCCCCCCCGCTCCCCCCCCNNCCCCCCCCCCCCCCCGGGGGGGGGGGGGGGGGGGGGGGGGGGGGGGGGGGGGGGGGGGGGGGGGGGATCACCGAGGGGGGGTCCCCGTGGAACCGGCTGGGCCCGGGGCGGGGGAGCGGCTGTTTGGGGCCTTCCCGGGCGGGGGGGGGGGCTGTCCCCCGGCGGCGTGTGGCGGGGACCGCATCGAACCCCCCCACCCACACCCCCGCCGGGGTCTCTCGTGGGTCCGTGTCGCTGCCCACGGGGGGTGGGGGTGGCGGGGGCTCGGGGGGGGGCAGGAGACCGGCCAGCAGCTCCCCCCCCCCCCCCCCCNTGTGCCGCGGTTGTTCCGTAAATAGGACGAGCGCAGGTTTGCGCAGTTGTTTTTCCCCCCGGTTAAAGTCTATGATGCGTTTAAAACCCACAGGGATTTTATTATTTTTTTTCCCCTAATAGCGCTTGTTTACAGGATTAAGCTCTGCGTTATTTGATACTTACTCTTTCTGTGCTTTCGTAGGAAAATGGAAATCGCCACTCCTCCAACGTCGAAGTGTATCATATACTGGAAAAGAAAAGTCAAGTCTGAGTATATGCGTCTGCGGCAGCTGAAGAGGTTTCAGGCGAACATGGGAGCTAAGGTAAAGGCGTTGCTGCAGCTGAACCGCGTCTCCTAAACGCGTCGCTTGAGCTTGTCGTGCTTGAGCCGGTGTCAGATGGGCCCTGGGCGCTGATAAGCTACATTTTAGTCGCAAACTGGATAAGTTGGAAGAGATCCTACTTCTCCCCGCACTCCATTATTAGCCTCGGGCCGCGCAGTCAGCGTCCGTCGGCTGGGTGCGTGCAGAAGCGCAGCAGGAGACTCATTTCCACTTGTTCTATACGGCATCTCCCGGCTTGAGCCCCCTCAGGGCTGCGGGTTTCGGGCGACCTACTCTGCCGCTCCTCTCCTCGGCTGGCAGGGCTTCAGAAGAGGGCGGCTGGGACCAGGAGCTGTCAAAAGCCTCTGGCTGTTGAGTAGATTTTCAGCACAGTTTTGTGCCAATGCTGAGTTTAATTAGAATTCCTTCTAATGAGCATCATCGATTTGAAATGCTCTGCCCTGCGTACATTTTGATACTTCAATCAGAATCTCAGGAGAGGTTTTAGTGTTCTCAACATGACTTCTTAAATTTTGAGTGCTGCTTTCTCTCATTTCAGGCTCTGTTTGTGGCCAACTTTGCGAAGGTTCATGAAAAGACTCAAATTCTGAACGAAGACTGGAAGAAGCTGCGAGTCCAGCCGGTGCAGCTGATGAAGCCGGTCAGCGGGCACCCCTTCCTCAAGCAGGTGTGGAGGGGAGGGGGACATGGCAGCAGCAAGTGTGGGCGAGAACCAGGGCTTTGCAGGGAGCTGTGGGGACACGGGGTCGGTTTTTGTGTGTGCTGTCCGGTCTTGGTGTCAGGCTGTGCCTCGCACTCTTCTGGGATGCAGAAATGGGGGAAAAAAACCCAACCCCAAAGGCTTTTCCTGTGAAGGAGCCCCAGAGAGTGAGCGCAGGGCATCACTGTGTGTGTCCTGAAGTGCGGTTGCCTCGCTGCCCTTCTCTTTACTCTTTTTCCAGTGTACCGTTGAGAGCATTTTCCCGGGATTTCCGAGCCAGACGCTGTACATGAGGACCCTGAACACGGTGGCGCTGGTGCCCATTATGTACTCCTGGTCCCCTCTTCAGCAGAATTTCATGGTATGTAGGAAGGCTCTGGGGCGCAAGGTCTTGGTGCGATTAGTGCGTAACTGTCACGTGGTTGTGGAGTGATTATACCTCCCTCAGCCCGCTTGTTTCAAGTGATGTCTGCTCGAGAGATGATGGAAAGTGTTGGTTTAGTTGCTCGTTTTGTTGAATCCCATAGAACAGGCTTGTATGCACGCTGTCTTACCCAGCTGGTCCCTCATTTACACCTGGCTTCTTCATAGCACCACCATAATTTCACAGGATTCAAGGTGTAAATATGTTTTTGGGGGCTTTTTGATTTTTTTTCCATAAGATTTTTCTTCCCTTTTAAAGGAAGAGTTTTATTCCGTAGGCAGGTCCTTTCCGTTGTGACTGAATGACCCTGCTGGTCTCATTGCAAGAATGCTACTGAGGATTAGTTCCTCTATCATAGCAGCGTGGGGAGTGATTTAAATGCAGGTTTTGGTGTGGCGTGGTTAAGATTATTTGTTAAACAAGCAGGTGGTGTGTGGCTAGCCTGGCTCTTTGCCTGGCGTGGGGTGTGGATGTCTTCCTGCAACCTGCAGGGCTCTCCGAAGCCTCCTGTAGCAGCCCAGGAGTAGTGTGACACCAGCGATGGTAACGTGGAGTTGGTCGGTGGTGCCATGGCAATGAAGGTCCAATGTCCTTGCTCCTGTGGTTAACGCGAGAACGCTCCTCAGCTTTGGCTGTGATCCTCCGGGGAGCGAGTTACTGGTTTGCCTTTCACTGTTCCAGTTCTACTCTGCCTCCAACACCATCTCTCTGACGTTTGTTATTCTTGGCAGTGTGTGTGTTTCTGAGTTCCTGTAAGCCTTGGAGGCACAGCTCTTCTTTTTTAAAGCAAATTGCACTTTCAGGGGTCAGAATTATGCCGCTGGGGTGGGATAGCAGTGAAATGTCAGTGATGAGCCATGTGAAGCTGCAGGCGGGAGGCTGAACCTGTGCGTTGCCCCGTGCTGCCTGCGGCTGTGAAGGGACCGGGGCCGCCCCGGAGACGCGGCCGAGCGGGGGATCGGCACGCGCTGGTTTTCTGAGTTGTATCTGATCTCTTTTCAGGTGGAGGATGAAACTGTTCTGTGCAATATCCCGTACATGGGAGACGAGGTGAAGGAAGAAGATGAAACTTTCATTGAAGAACTTATTAATAACTATGATGGGAAAGTTCATGGAGAGGAAGGTAAGCTGGGAGCAGGCAGCGCTGTCCGGTTGGTCTCTTGCAAATAACATATCAAAGTAGTTAAGAAGTCAAAAGGTGGCAGCAGTAACCAGCTTTTCTGTGGGAGCTCTTAGAGCAGGGAAAGAGGAACGTGCCTGCTGTTCTGGTTTGCAAGGACACGGGCCTGCCTTTTGGTACCCCGGGGCGCGCTGGAGCCGATGCTCTCGCTCGTGGGGGTTCACAGGCGTGCTCTGGGAAGCTGAAAAATGTGCTAAGGTTAGGAGGAGCTCAGCAACCTCGTTTTGCTTGTGACCTTAGCCAAGACCTTAATCAGTCTTTTCAGAAATTAAAAGGCAGCGTGTTTCCCTGCGGTGCTGCCTACCCCGTCACAAAACTCTGCCTGGAGGGAGGGAGGCAGTGGGAAACTGTCTGGTATGGCCTGTGCTTAGATTGCTAAAAATGATACACGGCTCTTTAGCAATAAAATCCCACCTATGCCTACAAAATTGAGAGAGTGGTTCTGGTTGCTAACGGTGTCGTGTGGCTGGCTTGGGGTTTGCCATCACGTGGAGCCTGAAAGATGATGGTGCTCCCACAAGCTGGCTGACATCTCTGTGTTTCAGAAATGATTTCAGGGTCAGTCCTCATCAGCGATGCTGTGTTCCTGGAGCTGGTGAACGCCCTGAATCAGTACTCGGACGAGGAAGAGGAAGGACACAATGATTCTGAGGTTAAACAGGAGGATGGGAAAGAGGAGCTGCCAGTCACAAGGAAGAGAAAGCGAATTGCAGTGGAAGGTGGGTTTGGCCGCAGGAGCTGGGGTTATGTTGGTCACATTTCCATCCTGCCCACTGCTCTCCTGCCATCGCTCAGGGTTATTGGTGTGTCGCTCGGGGTAGTGACCAGCTGGGCAGTTCTGGTGCGGTAGTCGACAGCAGAAGGGAAATGGGTTGTTCTCACTGTCCCCTGTGGGCAGGATAAGAAGTCACCAGCTTACAGCGTGGTGAGGAAGAATTTAGATGAGTCAGGTGGAAAACCGTTTCACGGTAAGGTTAGCAGAGCAGTGGGGCGTTATCTGTGGGATCTCTGCTCTTGGAGGTTTTAAAGTGCCGGCCTGGCAAGCAGCTGTCAGTGAGTTTGTAGGTAGATCTGATCCTGCTGTAGGCCAGCGAGGTGCGCCTTTTCAAATCCCTTCCAGACCCATTTTCCATGTATTCGTGTTCCTCTTCCCTCTCCTGTGCCACCTGAGTTCTTGTTGCATAGAGGAGGCTCTGGTTTGTGGGATTTTCATGTGTCCTGCATGACCTTAGGAATGCTGACGGTAGTTTTGTTGGTCTTTGGTTGGATACGGGTAGCACAAATATCAGGACCTTTCGTAGATGTTGAAAAGCATTGTCTGCAAATCCTGTCTTGGTAAAAATAAATAGTAATAGTCCTTAAGAAATTGTTAGTACTTCCATCGATACATGATGCTGCTCTGAAAGTGGCAGTGTACTGCATTGGATAATACTTTACCCTGGCTGCAGGACAAAAGGTTTATCTGTTGTATATGGGATTACATTTCTGTCTCTTAAAATACAATCCTGAACGCCTACTGGAATCGCTCTCTGTGGAAGAAGACACGTTCACATCCAGCTTAACCGAGGAATTGTGTCTCTTCTTTTTTCTTAGGGAGCAAGAAGTGTTCGAAGAAGCGGTTTCCAAATGACATGATATTCACTGCTATTTCTTCTATGTTTCCTGAATACGGCTTCCCAGATGACATGAAAGAGAGGTAGAAGATGTCTACTTAAGTTGCCTGTTACCTTAGTTAGCAACAATTGAAACCTGTATTTCAGAAAGCAGCACTGTGCTCTGATGGGAAAGTAGAGCTCAGTTGGCTGCAGGCGCTGTGCGCAGAGCGATTTGTGAGCGTTAGAAACTTTAGTTTAGCCTCAAGGTACCTGGGCCAGAGTCCTACTGGCCCAGATAGTAATGTAGTCACGTGAAATGTCCCCAGTTGGGAAAGCAGGCCCATCTGTAGGTGTTCCTGTTTGTCACATAGGTACCGGGAGCTCACGGAAGTGTCGGACCCGAACGTGCTGCCACCACAGTGCACTCCCAACATAGACGGGCCGTGCGCGAAGTCGGTCCAGCGAGAGCAGTCCCTGCACTCCTTCCACACCCTGTTCTGCCGCCGCTGCTTCAAATACGACTGTTTTCTGCATCGTAAGTGCAGTCTTGGCCGGACGCTTCCCTAGAGCCCTTTTCTCCTCATTTTTCCTCAGTGCTTCATCCCTCTGTGCGCCTTGCTTAGTGTCTGTGCCGCAGTCCCTAGCGGGCGCTGCCTGCCCGGAGTTTGCCGCGGGGCCGTAGGAGCTGACAGGTGCCCAGAAGCCTTTTGTAAAGACGGCTCCGCTCGTTTCCTCAAACGGATGGTAAAAGCAACCTGCGTGGCCGTCCCCTCTTTCTCGCCACTGTTCAGCACGCCGCGTTCGAGCCTCCTGGCAGCTTGTGCCAGAAGTACTGCCGCGACTAGACTTCACTCTTGCTTTGCAGAAGCTCGTCAGGGAAAGGCATGAGTGTTTCACTTCCAAAGTCTGGACATGCCCCTGTGTTTTGTTGCCTCACTGGAACTTACAGCTTCATCTTAGTCATGTTCCTGCGGTTTGTGCTGCCAGAGCCTTTTGGATACCCATTAGCTGTTGGACCTGCCGTTTCCCAGGTCCGAGGGCTTCTTTGGAAAGCCACAGGACTCTTTCCAGTGAATTATTTATTAAAAGATGTGATATTAAGATCATGTGGTCTTTTTGTTTCAGTCTGAAAGCAGATCTTTTTTCCTATGGCCTCTCCTTCCCAAGTGTTCCCTGGTGCTGCTGGCTCCCCGTCATGGGCTGGAGCGGGGCTGGCCAGGAGCCGCTGCCGCCGGTTCCCCGTGCCGGGGAGCTGCGCCGGTCTCTTGCTGACAGCCTCAGGCTCCCTCTTGCCTTTGCTGAGTTCGTGCTGCCCCTGTCCCGTGCGGCGTGGCGGGGAGACCCTTGGAGGATGCTAATAGTAAAGATAACTATTATTTTTTCAGCTTTTCATGCAACTCCTAATGTGTACAAACGAAAGAATAGAGAGACCAAGATCGAGCCAGACCCTTGCGGAGCAGACTGTTTCCTCTGGCTGGTATGTTTCTGCGTTGCTGCTTTTGAAACCCCGAGAGAAGTGGCCCGGCCGACCCCGCTCTGCAGAACTCTGCGGGTCCTTTTCACACCTCTGATGACTTTTCAGAATTAGTTCTAATCCTCATTGGATTCAGGACAGCGTGAATCCAAATACAGACCTTACCAGATGCATATTTTAGCAAATCGCCAACAAAGACTAATTTCATAGCTGAGCAGATGGGAGATGGTGGTGACAAATGATTTCTCTGGACTCAGTGCAGTGTTTGAAAAATGAAGCCCAGGTTCAAAACGCTGAGGAAGGAATCTAGCGAATGTGGGGAAGGCTGGAACTATTTTAAAATGCTGTTTCAGAAATACAGCCTGGCTGTGCTGCCAGGGATGGGGGCTACGGGGCGGCGGGAGCGCTCAGAGGAGCCGGAGGTGGTCCCGGGGGGCTGCGGGGCTGGAGCAGAGGGAGAGGCTGGGAGAACTTCATTGCCAGGGCAAGAGGCCGGGCAGCAGAGTCGGGGCCGGGCCCAGGGAGCCTCTCCCAGCCGGGCAGCGGCGCCGAAGGAAACAAAGCCGGAATGTGCAGCGCGGGCAGCTGGCAGGGCCCCGGCACTCACTGAGGTGACCACGAATGGCGGGTCTTCCGCCTTCTCTTGGTGGTGGCAGGGCTTGTCCCAGGGCCTGTGGAGAAGCCCTTCTGTGTGCCCTAGTGAGCTGCCACCCACCTTGTCTTCTGCTCTGGTTGCAGGAAGGAGCCAAGGAGTTCGCTGCGCTGCACAACCCCAGGTCCAAGTGCTCAGGCCGGCGCCGCCGGAGGCACCACATGGTGGGTGCTTCCTGCTCAAACGCCCCGGCCTCCGCCGTCGCTGAGACGAGGGAGGGCGACAGCGACCGAGACACGGGCAACGAGTGGGCCTCCAGCTCCTCGGGTACGATGCCAGCCCAGAGACCCCCCTCTCCTGCGGCGGTACGAGCAGTAAGGACGGGCAGAACCTCGCGGCGGGGGCTCTCCCTCGCTCGCCGCTGCGGAGTTCGGAGTTTGGCAAATGGCGTCGGTGTTTCCAGCCGGGCTTAAACAAACACGAGGGACGCCAGGTCCTGCCCGTGCTGCTGTGGGGTGCACTGTGCTCCCCCAGGGAGGAGGAATGGTGCCAGGCAAAGCGAGAGCTTTGCTGGGACCTGCGAAGCCAAGAGCCCTCAGCTCCAAGCGCCTTGCCTGGCTGTGCCGAGGACGGTGCCCCAGCGGGGCAGTGCCGGTCGGTGCACTTGTCCCCACCATGGCACAGAGCGATGCCCGGGGAGCTGTCGAGGCCGGGGGCTTGTCTGTCGACCTGCCAGGGGCGAGTGCTTCCTTGGGGCTGCAGACGAGCACCAAGCCCCCCCAAGCCATGCTGGGGGAAGCGGTGGTGGCCGGGGCAGAATGAGCTCCTGGCGGGGCAGAGGGCTCCAGTACATCTGGGTCCCTTCTTGGGTGGGAGAGGAGAGAGCGGCTTCCTTGTTCTGCTGCCCTGGTCAGGGGGCTCTGTCCTGGGCCAGCCCTGCAGGGGGAGGGTGGCACGGTGGCTCTCGGGGCGCCTTGCTGTGAGGGGCCAGCGCCACCGCCCCGACCGGCGCCAGTGCTGAGGGCTGCCAGGAGGTGCCGGTGCCAGTGCCGGGGCAAGGGCACTGCTGGGGGCCGCTGCCCTGGGGAGCTGTGACAGCGAGGACGTGTTCTCCCACGCTGTGTTTGCCTGACGTCTGCCTTTCCCGCCAGAGGCCAACTCCCGCTGCCAGACCCCCACCAAGCAGAAGCTGAGCCCGGCCTCTTCCCAGCTCTTCGCGGTGGAGACGCCGCAGGAGCCCGTGGAGTGGACGGGAGCCGAGGAGTCGCTCTTCCGTGTCTTCCACGGGACGTACTTCAACAACTTCTGCTCCATTGCCAGGCTGCTGGGAACCAAGACGTGCAAGCAGGTGGGTGCTGGAGAGGGTCCACCGCAGTGCCTGTCCCAGCGGCCGGAGGGGGGCCTTGGACGCTGCTCCCCTGTTGTTTTTCCTTCTCTGCCCAAACTGCCCCGAGGAATGTGTTGCATCGACACTTTGTGGAGTTCAGCGGTGTTATTTTGCAGTACTGCTGCTGTTTGCGGAACACGCCCCGCATGTCCCCCATGCTGCTGGCTCTGCCCGGAGTGCTTTGTCTGAGGGCGGCCGCTCTCGTTGCCCAGGCGAGACGAGCGATGGCACCCGTGGTCAGGGGAACGTTCTGCCCGCTTACTGGTCCCGAGACTGGGGGCCCTGTGTGTGCTTGCTTGCGCTCCCTCTGTTGATGCTTTAGATAAAAACAACTTGAGCACACTGAACTTTATTCTCCTTTTTGCTTCTTTTCTTTGGTAGGTTTTTCAGTTTGCAGTGAAAGAATCACTTATAACAAAACTGCCAACAAACGAATTAATGAATCCATCCCAGAAGAAGAAAAGGAAGCACAGGCAAGTGTTGGACAAGCTTGTTTTGTTCTTAAAATGCAACCAGATCCACTGCTTTTTGTGCCAACACATTCCTGGTAATCCCCATCTGGCTCCCATCTGCACACACGTCCTGCTGTCGCGCAGGGCTGATGGTGCTGGTGGCTGGCGCTGGCCCCTGGGCTCTCCCCGGCCCTGCTGCCCTGGCGGGGGGCTCGGTGGCCCTGGGCTCAGCCCCGAGGGGAGGGCAGCTCGGTGCCTGGCTGCGGTGGGGATGGCCGTACCGCTGCCCCAGCCGTAGCCTCAGCTCCCTGACCTACAGCCTGCTTCTTGTGTGCTGGTCCCGGTGTGTCCAGTGTTATTCTGGCTCTAACGTTTGCCTTAAATAGCAAATGCTGTAGCTGCGTTGTTCTCATCTCTCTCCATTTTACGGCCGGCTGATGGTTATTAATGCATGAATCTGCCAGACAGCCTTGCCAGAGTCTCCCCCTGCCGTGCTGGCCGGCGGTGCCGAGCAGTTGTGGCCGGCTCTTCCCGACGGAGGCTCGTGTGTTCCCTCAGACTCTTTCTGCTTCTCTTCCAGGCTGTGGGCTGCGCACTGCAGGAAGATCCAGCTGAAGAAAGGTAGCGTTTGCTGTGGCTGCGTCACGCGAGGTTTGCGTGGCCGCTCACCCGCGGGATTGAGTTCCCCGGGACGGCTGCGTCCTGCTCTCCAGCCCTGCAGCTGCGGCAGCGCAGAGGGGGAGCAGCACCCCTCAGCCGGGCTCCTCGGGGTGCCGCGGGCCGGCCCTGCTGCGGCCGTGCCATGGGAATCGCCGCCATGCCAGCACTCTCGCTGAGGCTGTCCGTGCGGTGCGGCCTTGCTCCAGCCGGAGGGGAGGCTGAGGTTTGGCGTGCGGCCCCGCTGTAGAATGGGCTCTGCGGGGCAGAGCAGACGTGTGCCGTGGGTCGGTAACCACAGCCGCGTGTTTGCTGGAGCTCTGTGCTGGGTGCTGCTGGGCTCCCTGCCCTCTGCAGGCAAACTGGGAGCTGGCACCGTCCCCGCTCCAGAGCCCTGGGCGTGCTGCCTTTAAACGTTTCTGCAATGTGCAGCTTCTAATCCAGGCGTTTCTCCTCTTGTTCTAGATAACTCGCCTACCCAGGTGTACAACTACCAGCCCTGTGACCACCCCGAGCATCCCTGTGACAGCTCCTGCCCCTGCATCATGACTCAGAATTTCTGTGAGAAGTTCTGCCAGTGCAACCCTGACTGTAAGGAGAAACCTGGGACTATTGGGCAGGAAAGCGGCCAGCTCTCCTGACACAGACCGGAGGGAGGGTGCAGAGCTGGGACTTGCTGCAGGCCTGCGTTATTTATTCCTGCATTCACTGCTCTGTCCACCTGCAGCAGTTTGATTAGCAGTCTGCTAAAGTCCAAAGGGAAACTGTTCCATGCTGCCCCGTGACTCTCAGCAGCTGAGACTTGTGCTCTTGTTAGAGAATGCTCAGCCGCGTGTCTGTATCCGCATCAACAACCCGCGGGTGATGCTGCTGGTTCCCTGAGAGCAGGATGCGTGGCCAGCAGTTAGGGTGGCAGTTGGGGCACTGCTCTGGCGTGGTTATTTTCCCTCTCTGGGCTTCCATTCCCAGCTCTGCAATGGAGATAACTGCACTTGCCCACAACAGTGGGGCTTCTGAGGGTGGATTTGTTAAGGGTCATGACACAGCCTGGGGCTGGCAGGACTACAGGGTGACAGGGAGCCAGCTCAGCTCCAAGATTCTCTGTACTGGTCTGTTATATTGTCTGAGTTGTTTGTTTTCAAACTGCACATAATTAGTCCCAAGAGGCAGATCAGCATCTCCAGCCATGCAGATGGGAAGGACCCTGTGCGTGGTCCGTGCCGTGCTCAGTGTGAGCGCTGCTCGAAGCTCCCGTGCACCCAGAGTGTTTCTGTGATTTGCTCCCAGCCCCGGGGTGTGCGGGCTGCGCGCCTTCACCTCTCGTGTGCTTTGTGAGTGCTATCCTGGCGACTGCGGGGGCCGGAGGGTGGTCTGGGGGCTCCTGTCTCTGCTGCCCAGAGCAGAGTGGGTCTAGAGCTCTTTATCAGCGCAAAGGCACCTTCCTTATGTTAGCAGGGTGGTGGGCACGCAGCGTGGCCCCGGGTCACGGACAGGCTCAGTTCTGTGCCTGCCCAGGGCCCGCCGGGGTGAGACCTGGCTCGGGAGGCGCTTCTGTGTTCCTGCGGGGCTGAAAAACCTCCTGGTGCAAAATTGTGGGCTCTGTTGCTGCAGGTCAGAACCGCTTCCCAGGCTGCCGCTGTAAAACCCAGTGCAATACCAAGCAGTGCCCGTGCTACCTGGCTGTGCGGGAATGCGATCCGGACCTTTGCCTGACCTGCGGGGCTTCGGAGCACTGGGACTGCAAGGTGGTCTCCTGCAAGAACTGCAGCATCCAGCGAGGTCTCAAAAAGGTATTGATGGCAGCATGGCTCTGGACTGGTGGCAGAGGGCTGCCTCGGGGTAGAGCTGATGAACAGAGCCCCTGCTGCGTGGGAGGGGGTGTGCGAGCCACCCGCAGCTGTCTGAGTGAGGAGGTCGAAGAGAAGCTGCTCTGCCCCAGGCTTCTGTAGCACTTGATCTGGAGTGTGGATTGTGGATGTGAAAATCGGGAGACGAGAGTTACATGAGGAAGGGTGAGAGCAAGGGAGTGTAAAAAGTGACCCCAGAGAATGGTTAGGTCTTGAATTCTTCTGGTCAGGACAAGGGACTACATGTAAAAAAAGACCAAAATTCAGAGAAAGGTGCAAATTAGTGGGTGTTGAGTAATGTGCAGCTCCAGCCTAATGGTGCTACAACCTGCAGGGAGCTGTGTGGCACCTTGAACCAGCGGATGCTGGATAGACACTGGCTCCCTTTCTCCTCGGAGTTACTCATCCCTGAGACGCTGGGACTGGGAGCGTGGCAGCCAGCACGGCACGGCTGTTCCTGGCCACTGCCCTAACGCTGGTGTGTGCAATCCTGCTGGAGGTGGAGAGCTCTCCTCTCTTGCTTTCTGGCGTGCCTGATGCACGGGGGTGATCTCTGTGTGCTGGGAGGTGGTGGACCTGCTGACTGTAACCATTTCTTTTTCGCCTCGGCTCCAGCATTTGTTGCTGGCACCATCGGATGTCGCCGGCTGGGGGACTTTCATCAAGGAATCTGTGCAGAAGAATGAGTTCATCTCCGAGTACTGTGGTGAGGTCAGTGCTTCTCCCCGTGCTGGGGCTGCTGTGCCGCCGGCTCGGCGGGCTGCGTTCAGTGGCAGTGCTTCCTTCGGCTGCTGGTCCAGCGGGGACAGTGTGCTGCCCCCAGCTCGGCCGTGGCCATGGGCTCCCTCTGACCGGGTTCAGAGATTGGATCCTGCAGCATTTGGGGACCCATCTCAGTGCCCTCAGGCCCTCCACCGCAGAGGAGCGTGTTGTGTATTTGCTGCTCCCTGGGAGCCCAGCTCTTGTCCCTGCTCCCTCCTGGGAGCGCTGGCGACTCCTGCCGGTGGGGTGGGAGGAGGGGGGTGTCCCCAGGAGGTGGTGAGTGCTGCTCCTCGCAGCGATCCTCGCTGTGCCCTCAGGCGTGGGGTCTCTCAAGGTGTTCTCCTTCTCCAGCTCATTTCGCAGGATGAGGCTGACCGGCGAGGGAAGGTCTATGACAAGTACATGTCCAGCTTCCTCTTCAACCTCAACAACGGTAACTCACCTGGGGCGTCGAGGGCTGGAGGGGACTTGGGCTTCCTGGAGGGGGTTGGTGGCCGGGCTGGCAGCCTCGGCCCGTCTGTCGCCTGAGCGGCACGCCTGTCTTCACACTACAGTTTTCTTCTTTTTTTTTTTTTCTTAATAGATTTTGTTGTTGACGCCACCCGCAAAGGAAATAAAATCCGCTTTGCCAATCACTCGGTGAACCCCAATTGCTATGCCAAAGGTGAGATATCCCTGCCCAGTCAGATCTTGTTGGGGGAAGGTTCTCTGGTGTCCGGCTCAGCTCCGGCTCAGTCGCCCTGAGCCTGTGGGAGCAGCAGAACTTCAAAGACCTGGACAAAGTCTCCTCTCTGCAGCAAATCACATTCCTGCTGGTGAGGGCCCTGCTCAGCTCTGCGGTGGCCCTGGTCTTGGAGGAGGGATCGCTGCTAGCGGGCGGCTGGTAGCTCCCCGGGCAGCGCCTGTTCCTGCCGGGCAGGAGCTCGGGTACTGTGGCCCTGGGGCCGGCAGTGGCCAGGCACGACAAAAGTGCTGTGAGACCTCCTGGCTTGAGCGGGAGCTGCACGTCTCTGATGTCTTCTCTCTGATTGCAGTTGTGATGGTGAATGGAGACCACCGGATAGGGATCTTTGCCAAGAGGGCCATCCAGGCGGGAGAGGAGCTCTTCTTTGATTACAGGTACCTCGGGGAGTGGCCGGCTGGGGACGGGTGCAGGGTTGACCCTGCTTTCTGTGCGCACGTTTGTGGGGGGTGCGGGAGGCCATTGCAGCAGCCGCGACTTTTCTGTCTTGTAGGTACAGCCAGGCAGACGCCCTGAAGTATGTCGGCATAGAGAGGGAGACGGATATCATCTAGGCTCTGTGCGGGGCGGCCCCCAGCACACCTTGCTGCTGCACCTTGTAAGCAATGCCATGTTTGCTTCACGCTGACATGACTGCTGCTGTTCCCGTTGCTGTGTGTGTCACAAGTGCTACTTCCCATCCCTTCGCCCGGAGAGAGACTCAGGGCAGGAGCGTGAGCGGCTGCTCCCCGGGTGGCAGCTTTGCCAGCCCTGGGCTGGGGCAGGCTCTGGACCAGCTCTGCGGGCTGGAGGGAGCCCATGGACCAAGGCAGCTGGGGCGTGAAGAGAAGCTGTGGCGCGGGAGGAGGGACAGCCACGAATTCTCAGTCTCTTTCCATTTTCTGCCAACCGCTGGAAGCACAGGAGCGAGTGCGGTACTGCCTGCACCGAGACCCAGGGCACAGCAGGGCGGCAGAGGGGCTGGTGGTCCCCTCCAGCCCTGTCCCCGGGGATAGGCTCTGGTCTCGGGTGCTACCTCTTGCTGCCTGTTTTGTCCTGTTGATGAAGACAGTGACAGGGTTGGAAGCCATAGAGAAGTGGCTGCAGTGGTCCCCATGCCCCAGGCTGCTGTCGCCGAGGCTCTGTTCCCCCCTGCCCCAGCTGGCTGGGGACAGGGACCGCCTGCCCGCAGCTGGCGTGGCACAATGCTTGGGGATGGGGAGAGCAGCACTATGCAAAAAGTCACTTTGGGTAGGGACGCCACTGAGCTGGTCGGAGACAATGTTATGGGGATGGTGCTGCAAGCACAAGAGCCCAGAGGCAGCAGGAACCCGTGAGCCCTTCCAGCCTGCGGTGTTCTCTCGTGGCTGGGGGACGGCTGGTGCCTGTCCCCAGCTGCTCTGCTGCCTGGCCCGTCTGGGGCTGGCACATGGATGCTTCTGTGGGTAGCTCTGGGGCCGCGGGGGGACTCCCACTGACCGGCCGGGGCTACACCCAGAGTGGGAGACGGGGCTCAGCCACCCCCGCTCCGGGCAGGCGCTTCCAGACCATGCGGTACCGGAGCTGGTTCCTCCACCCGCCGCTGTCAGGACAGTCCCCGTGGAGCGGCACGAGCTCTATGGGAGGGATCGGGCACTTCAGCAGAGCGGGTCCCCTCGGGGGAGAGCCTTTCGTTGCTCAGCACTTGTGGGATGGTGCTGTGCCGAGGTTTGAACAGGGCGCAGCAGACCTGCCACTGCCTGTGGTGACCCGGGGACGGCTCCTCAGAAACCTGCCTAGGGGTTTGTGACACACTGGTCCTGGCCCTGGGGATGAAGGGGAAATGTTCTCTGGCAGGGTGAGGTTTGGCTTTAGCACCCCATGCAAAAAGAAGAAAAAAGCACTTTAAACTAATCCTTCCCAGCCGGCAGCTGGGCCCTGTGCGCTGCTCCGGGGGTGGAGGGACCACAGACGGCTGTCGTCCCTCAGGATGTTGCTCCAGGCTTGGGACGCGGCAGTCTGGATGGGGGGTTCTCCCCTGCGCAGGACCTGGGGTCACCTGAAGGACGGGGCTGTCCCCTGGGAGCCGCGTACGCTGCCGGCCGCCTGCCCAGCCTGGTGCTGGGTGCCGGCCGGCGCTCCACCGGGCGTCCGGCGCTGTGCCCCCGGGATGGTGCGGGGAGCCCGGCTGAGCCCTCACGCAGGGGGCCGGAGCCCCTCACTCCCGTAGCGGGGCAGTGGCGCCGAGGGTGGGCTGTTTGTCCGGGGGCACCGCACAGAGGCGAGCAGCGCTGGGGCCCTTGACCCGCTCCTCTGGGGGACTGTGGGGCTCCCGGGGCACAGCCCCATCCCGGCCGTGGGGTCCACAAATGCAGAGAGGTGCCGGGTCTGCCCCGGGAGCCAAGCCCTCGCTGGCACAGCCCTGCGCCATGCCTTTCCCAGCCTCCCGCCGTGGCAGGTGAGGCTGTCCGTCCGTCCTTCCTGGTGTCCGTGATGCCCTCCCGGGGCTTGGAGGGGTTTGGGTCTGTCTGGATCAGCGCTTGTACCCCGGCACCTGCCTGAGCCCCGCTCCCCGTCACCCCCCTCACACACACCCGGCTCGCCCCGGCCCTGCGCTCGGCTCAGCGTCTTCTGCCACTTTGGCCATATCTGCACTACGCCAGGCTTGTGTCCGTGGTTTGTTGACGGTGAATAATAATGCACTTTAAAAATAGTGTGGCTTGTAGCCTTTGTCATAATAAAGTGGTAGCGAACATCCTCCTGCGGCTCGCTGGCCTCTGTTACCCTTGGAAGCCACTGGCAGTGGCACGTTCCTTGCCTGTCCTCTGCCTGCTGTGGGCACAGCCCGGCTGTCCTCGCCGTGGCAGTCGGCACCCCGCAGCCCAGCGGGGCTTGTGAGTGTCCCAGTGCCACCGGCTGCCCGCACCGGCTCAGGGCTGGGAGGCGGCAGAGGTGTGCAGGGGGGAGAGCAGGACGTGCCTGTCTGTGTTCGAGCATAGCAGCGGCTGAGCTGCACCCAGCCCCGGCTCTGTACATCCTGCATCCCGCTCGGGGAGCGGGAATTGCCGTTGTCCATGCCAGTGCCTCCCCTGGGTGCAGGCTGAGCCACGGGGACGGGAGAGGAGCTGCTGCCCCTGCGTGCCCAGGCTGCCGAAGCGAAGGCTGGGGAGCACCAAACGCCGTCATTCTGCCTTTATTTGAGTATCTTCACATCTCATTCAACAAAACAGCTTTTTTAAAAATAAAGTGCCCAGTGGAGCTAGGCCTTTGGGTAGATAAATGCATATCTGTAACATCGTCTTACCACAATACAGCGAGTGAACAGGAGCTTTCCCTGGGCTGGAGGTAATCGGCAGGACCGGCACTTCGTACAGAGAAGTAGCAAACTACAGACCACGTACCACGACACGCGGAACGTAACACCCGACAAGAGCTTCCGTTTGGTTTTTTATACAAACCGATAGAATAAAAAAATTAGAGTGTAGTAGAATATCCAGCAACAAAAATGGTAGAAAGGATCCGTACCTGATTGTATGAAAGCAGCATCTCAGCAAAGTGCAGTGGCGTCATGCGCGGCAGCGGCGGCCGTCGCCGGCACGGGAGGGTATTGCTTGGCGCACCCCGGGCTGTGCCCCGGGGCTGGGTATTGCGTGGCTTCCTTCGTGGCTCTGGCGAAGCGAGCAAAGCGGCGGGTCATCTACGCACGGGCGGCACTAACGGGGCGGCGGGGCGCACCCAGGGCGCTCCCCTGCGAGAGGGAGGGTGGGCTGCCCGGCCCAGGGCTCCCCACCGGAGGCAGGGCAGGATTTGGCAGCTGGTGGGAGACAGCAGCCTGCCTCTGGCGCGGGGGCTGCCGGTGCCCCGGGGCGAGCCGGGCTGGGGCTCGGCGGGTCGCGGCCGCGCTCCGGGGCCGGTCGGTGGCAGCCGCGGGGAGGAGCTGGCGGTCGGTGCAGTGCGGTGCGGTCCGGAGGCGGGTGTTGGCAGTTCAGGTGTGCTTGGCCCTTTGGTCCCGCGACGCTCGCTCGTCCCCAGGAGCCTCCCAGAGCTGCGGGGGCTGCGAGCCCATCCCACCCCCTGGCCCCGCTAGTCCCCTTTCGCCTCCTCCAGGATCTGGGGCAGGTTCTGGTCCTTGCGCACCGACAGGGGTTTGGCAGCACTGCCGTAGTCCTGGATGGCCTTGGGCTCGTTGGTGTGGTAGGAGCCCTTGTAGCGGTGGTAGTAGAAGTACAGCAGCACCAGCAGCCCCCCAAGCAGCAGGAGCAGGAAGGTCACGACTGCAGGGGAGAGGCGACAGTGAGGGGCTGGGGGGGCACAGGGCCAGGGCAGGGGTGGGGAGACACCGTCCAGGCACTTCACTTACACCCGATGATGATCCCGATCCAACCGTCGTCGTGCACATGGGGGAACTCTGCAGAGACAGAGCGGGTGGCTAAGACCAGGCTGCAGCAGGGTCTCATGCTGGAGCATCCCCCTCCGCAGCTGACACTTGCCGGGGGGGTCCCTCCCCGCTGGGGTCCCACCACGGCACCTACCTGTGCCCATGTACCAGGGGTCCATCTCGGGAGGGATGAGGATGGTGGTGAGGGGGAGCATGGAGGCACAGCTCGACTCCACCAGCTCCCCCCGGATGCTGTAGGGCCGCACGACGCTGGTGGGGCGGAAGATGGCTTTGAGGGGGACGAGGCTGTTGAACTTCACCCCCGAGAGGCAGCCAGAGAAGCCGGGCGTGTTGTAGCGCTGAATCTCGGGGTCAATCACGCCGGTCTCTGTGGGGGCACAGAAGGAGAAGGCTCATCGCCCGCAGAAGGCAAGGGCCGCACTGGGCAGAGGAGACCCCGGCGACCCCAGCATGGGAGGGGACGGCGGGGGCAGGACACAGCTCACCCATCACGCGCCCCAGGTACAGGTTTTTGGGGGAGTCCAGCTTGCTGTCCACGAACAGGGAGAACTGCTGCTCCATGACGGGGAGATAGTCCACCTGGGAGGGAGGCGCACAGCATCAGCGCCCGCTGAGCCTCCTCCTGCCACCCTGCCCGTGCCCCGTCCCAGCCTGACCCCCCGCCCCCGGCGGGGAGGATGCCCCAGCGCCGTACCTGGGTGTACAGCGTGCGGTGCAGGCGGGTGATGTTGACGCGGTGGGGCCTCCCGTCCGTCACCGGCTTGGTGGTGAGGGCGAAGATGTAGGGGCTGGTGCCCAGCTGGTAGCGCAGCTGCAGGCTCCCTGCGGGCAGAGCGGGGCCGTCAGTGGGGCCAGGGCTCTCGGCGAGCGAGCCCACCCCCTCCGTAGGGCTGGGTCCCTTGCGGCCCCAGCGCCCGGGGAGGTGCCCACAGGCTCTGGGTGAGCTCTGGGGCGGGGGAGCCCTGCCCTCACCATCGTCCTTGATGAGCACAGCCATGTAGTCCTTGACGAATGAGCTGACGTAGAGCAGCACAGCAGGCGCAGAGGTGGTGCTGAAGCTGAAGCTGACCTCCTCGCTGGTGAGGTTGTAGCCGGGCAGGGGCTCCCAGGGGCTGCTGATGATGCTGGCGAACTCGCGGGCGGCGTACAGCGACATGGGCAGGATGTTGTACCGCACCCAGGTGCCCTCCTCGAAGTACCCACCAATGTCTGCGGGGGACCCACAGGGTGACGGGAGCGCCGGCTCCTCTCCCCATCCCGGCCCCGGGAGGGTCCCCCCTCCACGGTGTGGGCAGCCGCAGCCACTCACCGTGGTTGCAGAAGGGCCCGTCGAAGGCGGAGACACTGCAGTTGCAGCTGTAGTGGCTGTAGCGCTCGACACAGAGACCGCTGTTCTGGCAGGGCACCGGCGGGTCCTGGCAGTGGCCAGTGCAGTTGACCCGCACGCCCTCCGTCTCGTTGGCCTTGCCCTCCAGGTTGAGCGTCACCCCGTTCATCCGCAGCGCCCGCAGGCACCCCAGGAATGGGCGCATCTTGTGCTCCGCCGCGCCTGCAGCAGGGCTGAGACTCAGTGCCCTGCGGCGCGTGGGGACCTGGGGACGTGGGGACACGGCCGGGGGCTCTCACCAACGTAGAGGGGCCTGTCGAAGTCCAGGCGGACGAAGCTCTGCGGGGGGGCCGGCCTCACCACCCAGGGCAGCTTGTCCACCCGCAGCCGCGCCAGCTTGACGTTGAGCTCAGCCTTCACCTGGTGCCACTCGTCATCGTTCCAGGGCACCACCGACCGCACCGTCAGGTTCTCGTCCCCGTTCCCGATGTCGTAGGCAAAAACCACGTCCCTGGTGGCTGCAGGGACACGGTGTTGGGAGGAGCCCCCGGCCCTGCCACCCCCCATGCCCCCACGACCCCCACCCGCCCGTACTGTTGAGCTCAACACGTATGTAGTTTCGGGAGCCGGGGTTCTCCAGGAAGACACCGGACAGGGCGGTGGTCTTGAAGTAGAAGGAGATATCGAGGCTGTGGTTGGCCTGGAAGGTGGGGAAGAGCAGAGCTGTGCCCCTGTTGAAGGAGACGGTGTTCCAGGTGTTGCCTGTGGGGAGCAGAAGGAGCAGTGAGGGATGGGCACGGACCCTCCGTGGGCACAGGACCCTGCAGGTATGGGAGTCCTGCGGGCAGGGGACCCTCCACGGATCCAGTCACTCACGGTCTCCGTAGCACCGCAGGGGCCCCAGCAGGAACTGGGCTTCGGAGCCGGAGCGGTTGGTGTCTCCAACCACAACCTGGGTGACGGGCAGGTGGTCCACGAAGGTGAGCAGACCCTTGTCCGTCCTCCTGCAAACGGCACGTGCATTGGAGGAGCCGTGAGGGGCTTCTGCCCCTTCGCCAGCCTGCACCTCTGGTGAACCCCTGCCTGAACCCCCGGGGTCTGTGCCCCCCTGTGCCCACAGCCCCCGTCCCACAGCCCCTGCCAGCTCACCACAGCGCGTGGTCTGCGTCACAGTTGCAGAAGTACTTGGGGTCGGCGCAGTTCTTGTCCAGCCCACAGGCGCAGCGCTGGATGCCCGGCCGCGAGCCCCCCCAGTAGTAGTGCCGCTCGTCATGTCGGCCCATCCAGAAGCTGAAAGGCAGCCCGGCTGTGGGCACAGGGGAGGGTGAAGACATGGTCCCACAGCGTGACCCCACAGCACAGCCCCGCTCCCCCCGGTACTCACAGGGGGTGTTGAGCAGGCGGGAGCTGTAGCAGTGGAGCTCGATGCGCTGCTCGCAGTACTCGGAGGCATTTGCCAGCGCTGAGACCTCGGCCCACGAGGCGTTCCAGTACTCCACGGCCCCCAGGTAGGGCTGGTCCACGCTGGAGCCCGTCACCCGTGTGGCGTAGTGGCGGTTGTGCCGGATGATGGTCCATGCTCTGTCCTCTGCGGAGGCATGGGGGCTGGTAGGGGTGGCCCCCCGGGACACCCCGGCTCCAGCCCTGATACACAGGCAAGGGCTGGTCCCCGGGGGCACTGGGCAGAGGGACCCCCATGCCCTTCCGCCGCCCCCACCTCGGATATCACAGTACACCGTGAAGGGCTTGAGCGGCCCGCTGCCATCCGGGTCGATGGTGTAGTTCCCCGAGGTTTTCCCGCTGACGCGGTAAGCATCACACGACTCCTTGTAAAGGGCTGGAAAAGGAAAATGGGACTGGGGTCAGTGCAAGAGGGGCACCGGGCAGCAGGAGGAGCTGCAGATCCCCGTCCTGCTCACCCCCCCCAGGTCGCAGGCTCACATTTGTGGCAGGTCTCCCCCTTGTACCCCGTCAGGTCGCAGATGCACATGAAGTCGTCCCAGGACTGGATGCAGCGGCTGTCATGCTCGCACAGGTTGGGGGTGCACCTGAGGGCACAGAGGGCTCCCGTCCTGGCACCAGCACACCCCCCCGACCCCCACCGGCTCCCAGCCAGTACCCTCCTCCCGACAGATACCTGTCCGTGATGCCACAGACATTGAAGTACACGTTGAAGTACTGCCCAAGCCGGTGCTGCACCAGCAGCTCCACGTCCACGGGCTGCATGTCCACGTTCAGCATCTGCAGGCAGCCGTGGAAGGCCGTCTGGTTCGACCGGCAGCCAGTGACTGAGGCCGGCTTGGGGCAGCCTGCAAGGTACATTGGGGTGAGCGGCCCCTGGGCGCCCATCGCCCCCAGCCCCTGCCCCACCACCCACCTCCGAAGAAGTACTGGCTGCCGGTGCGGAGCTGGAAGGGGTGCGCCACCCGAAATTCAGCGCCATCGTCATCGTCAATGGTCACCACAGCTGAGCCCTCCCGTGCCACCAGCTGCACCGAGTGCCAGAAGCCATCGTTCAGGCGATGCCCTGTGTGGGGAGAGGAGGGTGCATGGGGAGGCACTGCCACCAGACCGGCCCCCGGCCCTGCACCGGCTCCCCAGCGCACCTGCGGCAAACTCCAGCTTCTTCTTGCCCGGCTGGGTGATGGAGACGTTGACCTGCCCCTCGCTCAGCACCACCTCCAGGGAGCCCAGGCGGTCGGCGAAGCTGGTGTAGAGCAGGAGCCCAGCGGTGTCCCAGGAGCGGAAGCGGAAGCTGACGGCCAGGCGGTTCCTCCGCGGGATCCCCGGCACCCGCACGTAGTTGTTGATGCCGGCGAAGGTGATGGGGTTGTTCAGCTGGTCCTGGCAGTAGTGGCCCACGCTGCCCTGGGGGCGACCACGGGAGGCAGTGAGGAAGGAGGTGCTCCTGCAGCGGGGAGACCCCCCCCGCAGCCCCACAACCCCGGCCCCAATCGCTCCCGCTCGATCCCGTCGCCTGGCAGTGCCGGGCGGGCGCCCCGGGCCAGGGACGACCTCGTGCGGTCGATGCAGCACCGCTTGGGTGAGCACGGCTGCTACCCGGCCTCATGTCACCCCACAGCAGGGGGGGAGCCTGGCCCTGGGGAAGGGGCCACCCCACAACGGGGCTGAGGACCTGGCCCTCCTCCAGGAAAGGGGTCCTCCCACAGCAGGATCAGGACCCCCGGGGAAGGGGCCACCCCCCGGGCTGGACCTCGAAGCGGATGTTGGGTCTCCGGTGGCGGGCCAGGTCGGCAATGTTGACCCCGTTGAAGATGATGTTCTCCACGCAGCCCCGGAAGTTTTGCCGGTAGGTGAGGTGCTGCTTGTCCTGGTCGATCACCCCCCCGAAGAAGAGCTGGGGGACAGAGGGAAGAGGTCAGCCCCTCAGGGGGGACAGGGGGTCAGCATCCTGGCAGCTCCCCGCCCGCTGCACCCACCTCGGTCTCGAGGTCAAGCTGGTTGAAGGTGCCGTGGCAGCGGAATCGCTTGACCTCCCCATCCAGCGTCAGGTTGACGTGGTGGCCATAGCGCTCGATGTGCAGTGAGTGCCAGTGCTGGTCGTCCAGGAGGCTGCCCACCGCCACCGTCGTGTGGCCCTCGCTGGCGTGCAGCGGGCTGCTGCCTGGGGAGGGGCAGCCTCAGCTAGCAGCCCCCCACCCCCCGCCCCCCCAGCCACCCCGGCCCTGGCTCACCTAAACTGATGTGCAGGAGGAGCTGGGCCTGCTTGAGCTCCACTGTGATGTAGTCGCCCTGCGAGCCCTCCCCGTGCATCAGCACCCCGTCCTGCTCCAGCGTCTTGAAGTTGAAGGAGATGTCATCCTCGAGGGTGCTGATCCTCTTGGCCCGGAAGCGGTAGGAGATGGCATCGTCCCCATCAAAGTAGAGCACGTGGGACCCTGAGGAGAGCAAAGCGGCTCCAGCCACGTCACTGCCCACAGCAGCAGGCGCTCTGGCACAGGGAACACTCCCTTCTGCTATGGTTTATGCCAGAGCTAATGACTGCAGACTGCTTGGATGCAATCCCCTCTGGGAAAGGGTTTTCTGGGTGTGCCAGAGCCAGGAGCTGGCCCCCTGCCATGTGGGTAGCCGGGTCAGGGTCCCACCCCACGCAGGGCTGTCGGAGCCCCCGGGACGGGTACTCACGGTAGGGGCAGCCGTAGAGACCCAAGCGCAGCCCGATCTTCCCGCGCGGGTTCCAGGCCACCGGGATGATGCGGATGTAGCGTGCGAGGATGGGGTAGTGCAGGTCGTGCCGCACCACCCCACTCTCGTTCACATTCCCAAAGAACGTCTGGGGACAGAGGGGCCCATCAGCACCTCACTCTGGGCTGGGGGTCTCCACTCCCCCCACGGGACCCCATCCTGCAGGGATCCCCGGGCAGCCCCCTACCCAGTTGCTGCCCTGCTGGAAGAAGGGTTTCCAGCTGGTGGGGTGGTCTCCGAAGAGCACGATGTAGCGTGTCAGCCAGTCGTAGGTGTTGAAGGTCCCCTGTGTGGCCACCGCATTGATCCGGTGCTTTTGCATCAGGTCGATCTGGAGCCAGGGCTGCTTGTCCCGGGGGTCGGGGGACCAGCCGCTGGTGCCTGTGGGGACAGCGGCTCAGCCGGCCCCAAAGCCCGGCACCCAGCGGCTCCCGGCTGAGGAGGGGCTGCCTGCTTGGCCCCACCGCAGCACCCCACTACGGGAGCTGGAGGGCTGTGGGACTCTCCCCATCCCTGGGGGTGCTGAGGGTTCTGCCGTGGGCACCCGAAGACCCCTCAGCCCCACCCGAGGCAAGACCTTGCTGGGGACACCCCCTGCCCATGGGCCCCCCCGCCCCATCTGCTCCCCAGTCCCACGGGGGGGACTCACTGTGCAGCCGGGCAAAGCTGGCCGAGTAGAAGATGTTGTATCTGGAGGAGGCACCGATGGACGAGGAGTAGAGGGGAGCGACGAGCTCATCGTAGCAGGGTCCTGCGGGGACAGTGGGGCTGGGGGCCGAGCTCGGGGCGCTGAACTGGGCGGTGTCCCTGCGGCGGCGCCCCCGGCCCGGCCCTGCGGACTCTGCGGACCCCGGGGACCCTGGGGACTCTGCGGACCCCGGGGACTCTGCGGACCCCGCGGGCTCCGGGGACCCTGGGGACTCTGCGGACCCTGGGGACTCTGCGGACCCCGCGGGCTCCGCGGGCCGCGGCGCGGCGGGTCCAGCTCCCGCTCTCCCCTCCCACTGCAGCGGAGCTGACACACCTCTGCGGGCCCCGCCGCCCGCACCAGCCGCCTCCGCACTGACGGGGGCGCCGGGGACCCCCCCGCCCCGCCCCGCCCCGCCGGAGCAGGGTCCCGCGTGGGGGGCCGGGGGGGCCGTGCAAACCCTCGCGGCATCCGCAGAGGAGGCTCCGGCGGGGCCGAGGTCCCCGAGCCCCTCGCAGGGTCCCCCCCGGCCGGGTCGGACGGAGCCCGGGGAGCGTTTGCTGCACCCCCAGCGCTCGCTGCAGGGCCAAGGGCAGCCGCGCTGCGCCCGTGCTGCATCACCCCCTGCCTGCATCACCCCCTGCCTGCATCACCC
>RSEF01000027.1:3160667-3199597 GCA_003993805.1 Himantopus leucocephalus
GGGGGCTGGGGCGGCTCGGGGGTGCGGGGCCGGGGCGGCGGGCACCGTCCCGCAGTGCGGAGCGGCTCCTCCCGGGGCTGCGGCCCCACTTACGTGCGAGGCAGCCGGGGCCGGGGCGGAGGAGGGCGGCGCAGGCGGCGAGCAGGAGCCCGAGGAGGCGGCGAGCGCCCATGCTGGAGCGCACCGAGCGCCCTCGGCGCCGCCGCTCCCGGTGCTGCAGCCGCGCGGCGGAGCGGGACCGGCGNGGGGGGGGCGGCGGCGGCGGCGGGGGGGGGGGAGCCGGCCCCGGGAACGGGGAGGGGGGAGCGCGGGGGCCGGGCTGGGCGCAGCGCAGAGCCCCGGCACCCCCTCAGCCTCCCCCGCTGCCGCGCCCCCGAGGGATGCTCCCGCCGCCCCCCGGTTCCCCCGGTGCGCGGCGCCGGTCCCAGTGCGGGGTTACAGCGGCCCCGGGCTGCAGCGGGGCCGCCGCTCGTGGGCTCGGGGTGGGGGTGCGTGGGCAGGGCGGGCCGCGGGCAGCGCAGGGCGGGGGGCGGACGCGAGTGGGGCCGTGCCGGGAGCGCCCCGCGCGTCCCCCGCAGCCCCCGGCCCCCGCCGTGCCCCCCCGCGGCCCCGGCCCCGGCGGCAGCGCGGGGGGGGGGCTGGAGCGGTGCCCGCCGTCCCTCCGGCGGCAGATGTGGCGGCCGTTTGTAATCACGCCGCAGATTAAGGGCTGCGGGTTTCGGGGTCGGCTGTCTGCAGTGGCGCAGAAGACGGGATTTAGCCTGTGCCTGTTCCCAGACGCCCCCAGACACCCACGCAGGGGCCGGGGGAGGGGGCTGGCAGCCGCAGGGCTTACATAGGCTGCCTGCCCCACGGACCCCGCGCTGCCCTGTGTCCCCCCGGCTCTGTCCCCCTCCGCCGGAGCCCCCTGCAGCGCCCCGAGGGATGGGGGTGCGCCGGGGGCCGCTGTGTCCAAGCCGGGTCTGGGTGCTGGGCAGGAGTCCGGCCTGGCTGTGCTCGGCGCGGGCAGCTCCCACCAGGCCTGGCCGGGCAGCGGGCAGCGGGCAGTGGGCAGCGGCAGGCAGGACAGCGTGGCCATCATCACCTGCAGGTACCGGGGCCGCTTCCTGCGCAGGCAGAGCTGAGGCCGGGGCCGGCGGGTGAAAGAGGGAACAGAAAGCCCCAGGTGCGGTGGGACAGCCAGTGGCACACTGAGGGTTCTGCTACCGGGAGCTGGAGCCGTGTGCCGGGGCCGCGGGCAGCGGCCTTCCCGTCCCCCAGACCCTCGCAGCATCTGCGGGTCTGGAGCCGGGAGAGGCACAGCTCCACTTGGCCTCGTCCTGACACCCCAGGGATGCTGCCTGCTCAGGCCACAGTCCCACGTCCCGTCCCTGGGCTGTGCGGGCCCCGACGGGGCCGCGCAGGGTCCCTGCTCTGCACCCACAGGTGGCCGTAGGGCCAGCATTGACCCCGGGACCCTCGTCTCTCCCCCTCCCCCAGGATGCAGGGTGCAGGATGGCACCCCCAGAGCAGGCACAGAGCAGAGGTCTGCAGCCAGTGTCCTTGCGCTGCAGAAAGAGCAGGGGAGGGGGAGACACCCTCCAGCAAAGAGCCCTGTGGACACCCCAGGGCCCAGCCACGCTCCAGCTCCACTGCACCGCAGGCACCGGCAGCTGGCTGGGATCCTGCCCGCTCCCAGCTGGAGGCAGCAGGAGGGACGAGGACAGAGCTGGGATAAGCCACGGCAAAGACAGCTGTAGCGGGGAGAAAGGGGGATTGAGGGATTACTGCGGCAAGCAGCCGAAAGCCCATTAAAGCCGGGGATCAATTTGCTACCCCCACCCCCCACCCCAGGGAAAGTGGGGCCTCTGCCCCACAGGAACTAATCTGCCCCTTAATGAGGAGTCGGGAATTTTGTTGTCAACAACCAGCAACACGCCTGCCCAGTGCTGCGGGGGCACGGGGATGCGTGGGTGAGGGGGTGCAGGGGTGCAGGGCAGGGCTGGGACCCCTGGGTGAGGGGGGTGCCCTCCACCAGCAGCTGCCCCAGTTCCATGTTTCCCATCAGGACGAGCCGTTCCTGGGCTGGACGTGTCTCTGCTGGTCCCGTTGGACCAGTGTCCTGCCTGCACCCAGCTCAGTGCCAGCCCACAGCGGCCCGTGCTCCACTCCATGGCCCCGCTCCCTCCGGCCTCCCCTCCGGCCCTGCAGAGACAGCCCCTGCGGGGCAGGAACCGCAAACAGCCCTGGGGCAGGCTGGGGTCTCCTGCACGTGCTGGGTGCCCTCGGCCAGGCCCCGCTGCCCTCAGCCGAGCACTCCCAGGCTCGTCCCCCAGCCCTGCATGACAGGGCCTGAGCGAAGCTGCTATTTCTGTCCCCGTTGCGCAGATGCTAGCCACAAAGTAAAAGATGCAGGACAGACTCCAGAGTGGGGTCGCATCTGCCTCCTCGCCTTCCTCCCCCAGGGCTGGGCTTGTGCTCAGCTTGTACCGCTCTCGGTATCGGGAGCAGCACGTGGTCAAACCACAGATGCAGAGTACTGCGACGGAAGAAAGGTACTGCTGCGCGATGCAGGAGCAGGTAAGGGGCCGCGGGGCAAGGGGTTCCCTGGGGGCCAGCCAGGGACCCCCCTCACTGGCTCTTGTTGCTTTCAAATGCTTCTCCTGCGAGCCCTGTGGGTTTGGGCTGAAAGACACAGCCCCACGGAACGCTGGGCAGTGCCCGGTGCTCCAGGTGCCTGGGGCCCAGAGCAGGGAAGGGGCTGGGGGCGCTGCTGGGGAGTCAACCTGCCCCGGCACTGCGTTCAGACCCCACCTGCAGCCCCAGAGCAGGGGGGGATTGGGCCCGGCCGCCTGGGCTCACTGACAGGAGCCAGGAACAGCGAAACTGCTGTCATGGGGCTGCTCTGAGTCAGAGCTGTGCCGGATCCTGACCCCCGTGGCAATGGGGTCCCAGACGTCTGGTGTCAGGCTGCAGCGCCGTCCCTCCACCCCGGAGCAGGACCAAGAGGCAGGGAGCTGGGAGCACCATGCACAGCTCCCTGCAACCCATGCGAGGCAGTGGGATGCCCTGGGGCCTCCCTGGCTGGGAGCAGGACCGGGCAGTGTGGGGCTCTGCCGGCACTGGGGTCCCCAGGGGTGCGCACGGGGACCTGCCCAAAGCACCCACTCACTGGGGGATGATGGCGTGGAGCCCCGAAGCCCAGCTGCACAGGGTGACCAGGGCCGTGGGCTGGGTGCTGAGCCCTAGACCACCCGCAACGGGTGCACGGTTAGTTCGTGGGACGTGGTGCTGTGCTGGGGACGCCGCGGCTGGGGTCACGTCTCCCCACCAGCTCTGCACCGCATGCAGCTGCTTGGGAACCGTGTGGTCGCTCTCGCAATGACTGAGCGTGGTAAACCTCCCGCTGCCTCCGGGTGGGTGTGAGACGGAAACCGCTCCAAGCGCGGGGCAGGGGGCCGCGGCACGCCCGGGCTCCCCATGGCGGGGCTGGGTGGAGGAGGGCTGCACTGGGCGCGGTGTGCTGCACACTGAGGCCAGGCCACCACCTCCGAGCATCCCTCACTCAGCCTTCCTCTGTGCAGGCAAGCCCCAGCCCTGCTGCGACGGAGCCGACCGCCACCACTGACTTCTACCCCTGGGAGGATGGGTCCTCGTGGGAGGACGGCATGCTGCCCGAGCTCTGTGAGAAGCAGACGGTGCAGGGCTTCGCCCGCACCTACCAGCCAGCTGTCTACCTGCTGCTCTCGCTGCTGGGCACGGTGGGGAACGGGCTGGTGCTGCTCACGCACACCCGCTACCGCCGGGCACACAGCATCACCGACGTCTGCCTCCTGCACCTCGCCCTGTCTGACCTCCTGCTGCTCCTGACGCTGCCCTTCGCCGTCACCGACACGCTGCAGGGCTGGTCGCCAGGCACGGTTGCCTGCAAGGTGCTGCATGGCCTCTACGCCCTCAACTTCTACAGCGGCTTCCTCTTCCTCACCTGCATCAGTGTGGACCGCTACGTGGCCATCGTGCGGGTGCCGGCCGCCTGCCGCCTGCGCCCGCGGGCTCGCCGCCATGGCTGGCTGACGGCGGGGCTGGCCTGGCTGCTGGCCATGCTGCTGGCGCTGCCCCAGTTCATCTATGGCCAAGCAGAGCAGCACCAGGACCTCCGGCTCTGCCGCGTGGTCTTCCCCCAGGCGGTCTCACGGGTGGCCCGGGGGGCCACCAACCTGGTGCAGTTCGTGCTGGGCTTCGCGGTGCCCTTCCTGGTGATGGCAAGCTGCTACGCGGCCGTGGCCCGGACGCTGCTGGCGGCCCGCGGCGCCCAGCCCCACCGGGCACTGCGGGTGCTGCTGGCCCTCGTGCTGGTGTTCGTGGCCCTGCAGCTGCCCCACAGCCTGATGGTGCTGCTGGACGCGGCCGAGCTGCTGGCCAGCTGGGAGGTGAGCTGTGCCCAGAGCCGCCGCAAGGACCTGGCGCTGCTGGTCACGGGCGGGCTGGCCTACCTGCGCTGCTGCCTCAACCCCCTGCTCTACGCCTTCCTGGGCCAGCGCTTCCGCCAGGAGCTGTGGCTGTTGGCCAGCGATGCTGGCTGCGTGGGGCCCCTCGACCCGCGCTGCCCCGGCTGCCCCAGTCCCCGCCGGCGGACATCGCTCTCCACCTGCCAGGACGTGGTGTAGGGTCGCGGTGCCCGCGGCCGGGGCAGGGACCGGCACCCCAGGGCTCTGCCCCTCCCCAGCTCCCTGGCAGAGCATCCTTCGTGCATGGACCTTCCCCGAGTCCGGCGGAGCGCTCTGGCAGGGGCAGCACCGGACAACCTGCGCGGTGCCTGCACACGCGTGGGCAGAGGGAAGAGCAGCCCCGCAGCGCCTGCGCACCCTGCAAGCACCTCCGCTGCCCAGCGAACCGCCAGGCCGGGGGGCACCATGCACCGTCACGCGTGCTCTGGGGGACCGTGCAAGGTCACGCGTGTTGCGGGGGGCTGTGCGGTGCCGGTGAGCGGGGGGCGGTGGGTGCGCACAGCAGGGCCGGGCAGGCGGCTGGTTCCCACCCTCACAATAAACCCCGGTCGAGTCCCCATGGCGAGCGCCGTCTCCGTGCGGGCCGGGGCTGCCCCGGGAGGGGCCGGGCCGGGGCTGCCGGGGGGGTTTGCGGGGCCGGGGAGCGGGGGGGCGGCGCTGGCCGGGGGATGCCTGCAGGCGGCAGCAGAACACCGCGCTTCTTGCCGTCCCTGCCTGTCCCCGCCGTCCCCAGCCTCGGCTCCCCCGGAGGCGGGGCGGGCGCCCCGCCGGGGCTCCGGCAGCCGGGCAGCGGGCGGGGACGGAGCGACCGGCCCGGGAGCGGGGGCTCCGCGAGGGCGCGCGGAGAGCGACGGCCCGGAGACCGGCACCGGCTCCGGGGCGGGGTGGGGGCATGTCCGGGCCCGGCCCGGCCCCCCCAGCCCCGCGGTGCCCCAGCCCGGCCCGGGCGGTCAGAGGGGGCAGCGGGGGGCAGGAGCGGGGGTCGTCCCCAGCACAGCCCAGCCCCTGGCCGCGGCAGGGCAGGGTGCCCAGGGGGCTGGGAGCCCCCGCGACAGCAGACACCCCCCGGAAATCCCTGCCGTGGGTCCGCCTGGAAACCCCCTCCCGAGGCGGGGGCCAGAGGGGCCAAAGGGACTTTCCTCTCCCCTCCGCACTTCCCCACGAGCTCCTCTCCCGCGGCACATCCCGGCCCAGCGGCTCCCACCTCCCACGGGGCCGCCGCGGGGGCTGGCACGGCCCGGGCGCCCTCGCCCCCCCGGGGCTGGCATCACGCCGAGCGGTAGCCCCGCGCACCGGGCCCGCCTGAAGAAGCGCTCCGGGGTGCCGGGAGCTGCCCCCGCTCCCTCCTCCGCTGCCCCACGGCAGCGCCGGCGTTGGCCCCAGAGCCCCACAGCCGTGACACCATCTCCCCGCATCGCGCGGCCCCACGCTGGCTCCGTTCCCCCCCCCGCCCCATGGCTGGCGGGCTCTGCCCCGGTGCCCCGCCGGCCCCGCAGCGGGGCTCAGCCCCCGGTGCAGCCCGGCGCGGGCGGAGAGCTGGCGGCCGGCGCTTCTCCCTGCGCATCCCGGCACGGCGGACTCCCGGGGACGGGGCCGGCCCGACAGCCGGAGCCGCGGCTGATGCGCTTAACCCCTTCGGGGGCTCCGGGAGCGGGGCCCTGCTGCTGCCGGGCAGGGCTTCGCTGCGGTACCGGGGGGGACCCGCCGGGAGCCCCTCGGCCCGCTCCTCCCGCGGGAAGGCGCCGGCAGGACCGGCCCGGCCGAGCACGGGGCCCTCCTGCCCGCACCGCGCCGGGCTGAGGGGCTGAGCCGCCGTCCCGGGACGGGCTGGGGCAGCACCGGCGCCGTGGCCAGTGAAACCGCGGGGCTGCCGGACGCGGCGCGCTCCGCCTGGCACGGGGCCCGTGCCCGGTGCCGGTGCCCCACGCCGGCTGCAGGCGGCGCCCGGTGCGCCGTGCGCCCCGCGGCTCCCGGGAGCACCGGCCCCCCGGGCGCTCCCCCCGTTCGGCGCGCGCCCCCGCCCGGCAGATGACGCAAGCGGCGGCCCCGCCGCCCCGGGCGCGTTGGCTCCGCCCCGGGCCGCGCGCGGCGATTGGCGGGGACCGGTGACGCGCCCGGCCCAGCCCGCCCGGGGCGGCGGCGGCGGCGGCGGGGCCGGTCCCGGCGGCGGCGGCGGCGGCCGGTGCGCGGCGCGGGCGGGCGGGCGGCGGGCCGGTCCCGTCCCGTTCCGGTCCCGTCGCGTCCCGTCCGGTGCCGGCGGGGCGATGCCGTTCCCGGGCGGGCTGTGGTGGCTGCTGTGCTGCCGGCAGGGCTTCACGCTGCTGCGGCGGGACTACGGCGAGGCGGACCGGGAGGCGGACGGCGAGGCCGAGGAGGAGGAGGCGTCCTTCGAGCTCCGCGCCCAGGGAGACCAGGTGGGGCCGGCACCGGCTCCGGGACGGGCGCCGGAGCCGCGGCTGTGCACGGCGCGGCGGGACCGGCGCTGCGCGGCTCCTCCCGCCCGGGGCGCACGGCTCTGCCCGGCCCGGCGGGGCCGTCCGGTACCGGCCGCCGCTCTCAGCGCTGCCCCGGCCCCCCCGGCGAGCGCGGCCGCCGCCTGCCCGGGCACGTCCCCGCCGGTCCCGCCGCCCGGGCTGCCCTTGGCGCGTCCCCGCCNCGGGGGGGGGGGGTCCCCGCGGGGCGCAGGGGGGGGGGCGGGGATCGGCCTGTGGGTGCGGGGGAGCCGCCGTCCCGGGGCAGCCTCCGCGCGGGCGCTGGGGGTCCCGGAGCCCGAGGGGTGCGGGGGCCGCTGCCGGCTGGACCCCGGTGCGGGGCCCGCGCTGGTGCCGCGGCGGCGGGGCCCGGGCGCCCGTCGGGAGCTGGGGTGCAGCCCGAGCCGGGGCGCTGCCCTGCCCTTGCCTGCTCCTCGGGGCAGGAGCCGCGGGGCTGGCGCCGCCGGGTCCCGCACCGGGGCCGCACTGCCCGGGGCCGCCGCCGGGGGTAGGTCGGCCGGGTGCGGGGGGTCCCCGCGGGACGGGCTCCCTGGTACCGGGCACGGCGCCGCACGGACCGGCCGGAGGAGGCCGGGGCCGTTGGCGGCCCGCGGCGCCCCGGGAGCACGTGCCGGGCGCGGGGAGCAGGCCTGGATCTCCCCGCTCCGGCTGCTTCCTCTCGTTCGGGAAGCGGAGCGGCGGAAACCGGCGCTTCCTCCGGCCGGGCTGCGTGGGGGACGGCTGATAGCGCGGGGCGGCGGGGGGAACCCCGGCTGCTGGGGGTTCCTCCTGCCCGTCCCTGCTGCCTCCCGCACCCGCAGCCACCGGGACACGGCCCTGCCGGGAGGGGACGCAGGGGGTGCTGACAGCACAGTCCCGCTCGCTGCAGCCCCTGTCCCCCGGCCCGCCACGGGGTCTGCGGCGCGGCCCTGCTGCCGCCGAGCTGCCCTGGCTGTGCGGGGCTGGGGGCGGCCCGGAGCCCCCCCGTCACCGGCCATCCCCTGGCAGCGGGGCCCCTTCCCCAGCAGCGCCAGCCCCACGGAACAGCAGGCAGTGGGGAGAGTGGCAGGGCTGGAGCTGGGCCCCCAGGGCACCGGTGGCAGAGCCAAGGGCACGGCTATGGCAGGAGCTGTCTTTAGGCTTCCCGCGTCCCATGGGCCGCACTGGCTCCGGAGGTCTGGGCTGGCGTGGGCGGCTGTGACGCCACCTCCCCAGGGAGCCCTTTGCCGTGGCCGGGGGGTCCTCGGAAACCCACAGCACCGGCCACCCCTTCCTGGGAGCGTGGGAGCAGCTGCCTCAGCCCTGCCACCGCAGCTCCTCTCCAGTTTATTTATATCCCTGAGAAGGAGCTGGCCACCGCTGCCTCCTCCTCCTGCGGGCCGTGGCTGAGGAGGGCACCGTCTCTGTGCCCGCAGCCAAGTGGGAGTGCGCAGGGCCCTCCCTCGGCAGCGTGACGGTGGCTGGAGGAGCTGGCCCCATGCACGGGTGCCGGCGCTGTGTGACAGGTGCCCTTAATGCCACAGGTCAGGGGTGCCCGGCCCTGCCCTGCAGCACAGCTGTACCTGCAGCAGCTCCCCCCTCTCCACCCCTCCCTCCCCGCCACTATTTTTAGCAGCCGTCTCTTTTCCTTGGCGTTTCGTGGCGTGCTCTGGCCTGTCGTGCCTCCGGCTGCCCCGTTGGGCTGCAGCTGGCGGGAGTGCCTGTGCATCTCCCGGGGCAGCATCCACCAGTGCTGCCGCATCCCTGCACCCCGCTCTGCTGGGGCGCCCTGCCCGACCCGGTGCCTGCCCGTGCCTGGGCCCTGCCTCGTGTCCCAGCACGTGTGCCGGGGTCGTCACGTGAGCGGCGCCGTCCACGTCAAGTTGTGCTGCGCGAGGAGGAACCGGCCCCTGTCCCGCTGCTGGGCCAGGGACTTCCCTGCGCCGCGTCCCACCGCCGCGGGCAGGAAGTCAGCAGCCCCATTACAATGGGACTTTGTGCCGTAAGCGTATTACTCAGCACTGACCTTGTGCAATTCTGCACGGTATTCAGCCTGCCGGGTCAGCTGAGGACGCACGGCCAGCGCGCCCGGTGGCTGCCCCCACACCCCCGGGGTGCCCCAGCTGCAGCCCTGGCTCCTGCCACAGCCATGGGGACACCGTGGCTCCCTGCCCCATGGCCGCAGGATGTGACCCTGTCCCTCTGGGCCTGGAGCTGGGCTGCCGAGGAGGCGAGCAGTCATCGGGGGAACATTCTGGGGTACCAGGGGGTGACCGTGGGGCTGAGACGTCTTCTTCCTTCCCAGGGGTCCCTGGAGGTGAACCTGAGCCAGCCCACCCGCAGCAGCAGTGGCTCGGAGCGGTGAGTGACCCCCTGCCTCTGGCCCACCGGTCATCCTGTCACGTCCTTCGTGTGGTGCTGTGGGAGCTGGGGGCCTGGCATGCCGTGGGGGGATGCGCTGATGCCCGTGTGCCCCATACCATCCTGCCCATGGGGCCGGCACCGTGCTGTGCCGTCCATCAGCTACAGCAGGGGACGGCAGAGCCAGGACTCCCATGCTCCATCCCAGTACCTGGTGCGTCCTCAGGCACATCTCCATCCCTCTGCCATGCCGGATGGCTTGGCTGCCGCAGGCTTAGCCGATGGGGGCTGTGCGTGGCGCCTCCTGTGCCAGGAGGCTGGGAGGCTCTGCCGGGCCTTGTCCACCGGCAGAGGCCGTGCCGTGGGGCGGTGTGTGCCCAGGGAGATGGGGTGCTGCGGCACAGGGGCCTGCTCGCTCCCCGTCCTCCCAGTGCTGACACCGTTGCCAACATTCCTTCCTGGTTGTTCATTTTCCGAATTCCTTGGCAGGGCCGCGACTGCAAACAGCTTATTTTTAGCCAGGGTCATCTGCACCCGATGGCTCTGCTGCGTTCCCACCATGGGGTTGCGGGGTGCCCGGAGCCCCTGGAGACCCAGCTCACCCCAGCCCCTGGGCCAGCTCCCCGCTCCGGGGCCGTGGGAGGCACCCATGGGCGCCCGGGCTCAGCCACGTGTCATCCCCAGGTCCCTGCTTGTCGCAGAGGAGATGCGCAGCCTCATCGTGGAGAAGGGCCCGGGGCCAGTGGAGGATGACCCTGACGCTCTCGTGAAAGGTGGGCACAGCCGGGCTGGGGCACAGGGGCCTCTCTCTCCGGAGCAGCCGGGGCCGGCAGGATCGTGCCCCGACTGTGGCTGGATCCCGTCCCAGCTGGGCTGGCGGGGAGCGGGCAGACCCTGTCCTGTGCCAGAGAGCCGCTGGGGCGGATGGTGCCGGCGGCAAGCACTGAGGCTTCCCCTTCCAGGCTGGCTGCAGCGGGAGGTGCGGGGCGGCGTGAAGACCCCCTGGATCCGGCCTCGGAAGTACTGGTTCGTGCTGACGCCCGACTCCCTGGACTACTACAGCAGCAACGAGAAGGGGGCCCGGCGGCTGGGCTCCCTCGTGCTCACCAGCCTCTGTTCCGTGCTCTGGCCGGACAAGCAGACCTACAAGGAGACGGGTAGGGTGCCAGCGCCCCTCGGTCGGGCTGCGCCTTTGCAGCCCCTCGTGCCCTGCATTGCTCTCCATCGCCCCGAGGAGGGGCTGTGCCAAGTGGCCCAGTTTGGGCGGTGGTGCTTGAGGTGAGGGCGCTGGTGGGCAGCCGGTGAGCTGTCTGTCCCTTGCAGGCTACTGGAACGTGACGGTGTTTGGCAGAAAGCATTGCTACCGCCTGTACACGGAGCACCTGAACGAGGCCGTGCACTGGGTGTGCGCGGTGCAGAAGGTCATCGACAGCAAAGTGCCTGTCCAGACACCCACACAGCTGCTCATGCGTGACGTCGAGGTGAGCCCGGGGCTCGGGGCTGCTCACGCCAGCAGCCATCGGCAGGGCCAGGACAGACGGTCGGGGCCCCACATGCCGTGGGGCAGCAGCGGGTGCGTGTGCCGGGCACTCGGCTGAGCAGCCCCTCTGCAGCTGCTGCCATTGTTTCTCCCTCCCAGGAGCACTGCGGCAGCCCCGAGGTCCTGGAGCAGATCTACCGCTGCAACCCCATCCTGCGCTACACCAGCAGCCCCCTCTACGCTCCCCTGCTGCCCTTCCCCTACGGCAGCCCGGACCAAAGCGGTGAGGGGCAGGCAGGGGTCCTGCGCCCCGGGCTGGTGGGAGCGATGGCAGGGCCGGGCTGGGCTCTGTCTGGCCCCCGGTGCGGGTACCGCTGCTGGCACGGGGGGGCCTGGGGAAGCCCACGGGGCTGTTAACCCCCATCCCGTCCCGCAGCCCCCGGCCCCCACAGCTACACCGCGCTGCGTGACGAGGCCGTGAAGCTCTTCAACTCGCTGCAGCAGCTGGAGTCGGAGCGGGACCCGGTGCCGCTGATGCAGGGCATCCTGCAGACCTGCCTGGACCTGCCGCCACTGGTGGACGAGATCTACTGCCAGCTGGTGAAGCAGACCACGGAGCCGCTGGCGCCGGGCGGGCAGGGCGACCTGCACTACTGGCAGCTGCTCACCTGCATGAGCTGCACTTTCCTGCCCTCCCCGCCCGTCTTGCGCTTCCTGCGCTTCCACTTGGACAGGCGAGTGCCAGCGGAGCCGCCGGGCCCTGGGGCCCCCATCGGGTTGGCGCCGCTGTGACCCTCCTGGCTTCTCTTGTAGGACAGAGAGCCGGTTCCCTGCCTCAGAGATGGCCAAGTACGCCTGCTTCATCCGGGAGGCGCTGGGGAAGACGAAGGGGCGGGAGTGCGTGCCCTCCCTGGAGGAGATCCTGGTGCTGATGCGGCGGCAGGAGATGATCTGCACCGTGCACTGCCCGGGGGCGCCCGCCTGCAGCGTGGCCATCAGCTCCCACACCACAGCCGAGGAGGTGAGGGGCCGCGTCCGTGCCGGGCAGGGGCCTCGGGACGTTTTGTCACGCAGGGCTGGGAGGGTGGTGGTGCCGCGGGAGGTGGGGGGACTCCTGTGGGTCTGTCCCAGCTTAACTGCGGTGGAGGGGGGCTGGGGGCCACCTGCCTTTGCCCGCCATGACCTGTCTGTGTCCCTTTGCAGCCCTGAGCGCCGCGGCCAGGGATGTGCAGTCACCGTCGGTTGCCTTTGTCTCGCCCCAGGTGGCCCGGGAGCTGGTGTCGCGCCTGGGGCTGTCCCAGAGCCCCAACCTCTTTGCGCTCTACGAGCAGTCGCGGCGTCGGGAGCAGCCCGTAGGCAGCACCACGCTGCTGGCCGACGTCCTCACCAGGTTTGAAAAGTAAATGTCCTGCTCTGCTGCCTACGGGGGAGAGGGGCCGCGGGGGCTGGGGGCAGGAGGGGAGGGTGCGAGGGGCGCCTGCCCCCGCGCTGATGGAGCCGGTCCCTTCTGCCGCAGCCTGGCCGGAGAGGAGCGGGAGCAGGACCCGCCGTGCCGGCTGTGCTTCAAACACTACGGCTTCCTGGACACAGACAACGTCCCGCGCGACAGCCTGGAGTTCGCCCTCCTCTTCGAGCAGGTGAGAGCCGCGCTGTGCCAGGGCGACCATGCCATGCCAGCACGGCCATGCCGTGCCGGGGTGGCCGTGCTGCAGTGGCCATGCTGCGCCGCCTCACCCTGTGCTCCCGCAGGCGCACGAGATGGTGCTGCGGGGCTATGTGCCCACGTCGGAGGAGACGCTGCAGACGCTGGCAGCGCTGCGCCTGCAGAGCCTCAACAGTGACTTCTCCACCCATGCCCCCTTCCCGCGCCTGGAGGAGCTCTTCCCGCCCCACGTGCTGCACGCCCGCCTGCCGGCCCCCCGCCGACGGCCCCCCACCAAGTGCCGGGGGGCCCGGCTGCGCGCGGGGCTGCTGGCCGGCGGGCTCTGGGGGCAGGCGCTGGCCAAGCAGCGGGCAGAGCGGGACCAGCGCCTGCGGGGCCGCCTGCGGGAGGAGGGGGCCAGCACCATGGCGGCCATCGTGGAGAAGTGGAAGCTGCTGCAGGGCATGGGCCGGCCCGAGGCCATGGCCGCCTACGTGGCACTGGTGCGGGAGTGGCCCGGCTTTGGCTCTACGCTCTTCGACGTCGACCTGCGCGCGGTGAGGCCCTGGCAGGGCGGGGATGGTGGGCAGCCCTGGCAGCGGGCAGCCCTGACGCCCCTCTCCCCGCAGAGCCCGGTGGGCGCCGGGCCCCAGCGGCTGTGGCTGGGCATCGGGGCCAAGGCCGTCTCGCTCTACAAGCCGGGGGAGCCCGAGCCCTTGGACAGCTTCTGCTACGGCCGCATCTCCTCCTTCGGCGCCTCCGACAGCAGCACCTTCCGCCTCTCCGTGGAGGACCGGGACCTGCTCTTCGAGACCTCCCAGGTATGGGGCACCCATCCCTCCATCCCTCCTTCCCCCTCGAGGGCTGCAGGCTGCCGCCCGCCCCGGCTGACCCGGCGTGTCCCCTCTGCCCTGCAGGTGGACGAGATCGCCCAGCTCCTCAACACGTACCTCACCTCCGCAGGTGCCCGGCGGCCGCCCCGGCCCCAGGAGCCGGCCACCAGCCCCCCAGACCCCACCGCGCCACCCCAGGGGCTCTGCCCCGCAGCAGGGCCCTGGCAGCACCGGCCACCCGTGGGCTCCTTCCGCAGTTAGCCCGGTGGCCGGCATGGCCACGCAGGGTGCTCCCAACGGATGGCGTGGGGAGGGCGGCTGGCACGGCAGCGAGCGGCAGGTCTGTGCTGGTCCCCAGCCGCTCCCTGGAGCAGGGGGACAGGGGCTCGTGCTCCCTGCGCTGTTGTTGCCTTTCTGGTTATTTCCTTAATTTATTTTGAGACGCCTGCGCCCCACCACATCTCCCAGCACTTTCCCTGGAGGGCAGCGGGGCTGCCGTGCTGCGGTCCCCCCCTGCGCTGCCCCCAGGCCTGTCCCTGTCCCTGTCCCCTGTACCCCGGTGCCTTTGCCTCCAGCACGCGTGCTGCCTGGCAGCTCTGCCGGCACCCCCGTTCTTGCCGCCCCCAGGGGCTTTGCCTGGGATAAGGGGGTGCCGGGCAGCGGTGCTGTGCCATCATCTGTCTGTCTGTCCGCTGAGCCCACCCCTCCTGGAAAGCTGCGGGCGGCTTTTAGCTGAGCCGCCTCAGGGACCAGCGGGCTCCTCGTGGCCGGGCGCTGCCGCTTCGTGGTGGCCCCGTGGTGGGGCTCGTGGCGCAGGGGTGGCCGGCGGGGTGGTGTCTGGTACGGCTGGGGCTCGGCCCCTCAATGTTGCCTCTGTAAAGTTTGTCAGTTCTGTCTTGGGGGGGGTGGGGTGGTTTGTTTGTTTTTCTAAATAAATGCACAAAGGAAAGGCCGGGCCTCCTGTCCCGGGGCTCGGGCCGCGGTGGGAGGCAGGGACGGGCTCATCCCTGGGGCAGCGAGTGCAGCGGGGCCTGGGACAGGCAGCGGCAGCGGGGAGGAGCAGCACAGTGTGTCCTTGGGGACAGGGACCGCCGTCCCTCCGGCCAGCCGGGCTGCTCGCTGCGCCCTTTGGCGTTTCATCAACAGCGCAGACTGCACTCCAGCTCCGCTTCAGCTCCCCGGCACCCCCTGGCACTGGCCGCCCCGGCGGGGGGAACTGCCGCGGGTGCCGCTGTGGGGCCGGTGCCAAAGAGGGCGTGGGAGCCCGGCGCGGCCATGGCGGGTGGGTATTTTTAGCCGGCTGCTCTGTGCCACAGGGTCAGAGGAAAAGGCTAATTCTCACCTTGGGCTGCCTGGGCTTGGGATGGCGCCAGTGCTGCCCCACGCCATCCCTCACAGCCTGATTCACGCAGGGCACTATCAGGGCTGCCGTGTCCGTCCATCTCCCCCTCCGTCAACACTGGCCGGCCCTGAGCCCGCATCCCTCCCGGCGGTGCCATCCCCTGCCTTGGCTCCAGAGCGGCCAGGCTGCCCCCAGCTCCCGGAGGGCTCCCTCCCGCACGGGGCCTCGTCCCGGTGAAACATTAACGCGGGCACCGCACACTCTGCAGGCAGGGTGGCGCCAGCTCCTGGCGCTGGTCAGCCATGCCGACAGGTCCTGCAGGTATTTCTGGCTCTGCCGCAGCCGTCGCCCAGTGCCGCCCGGGCCCAGACAGCACGCTGCCGGCTGGCTCCCAGCCGGGGCAGGGCCGGCCCCGCACGCCACCAAGATGTGCAGGTGAGTGGCGGCACTGGTTCAGTGCTCCCGCCGGCCCGGCCAGCTGGGCAAGACAAGCACTGGCCCTGGCAGGGTCTGCAGCTGCCTCCCTGGCCGGCTGCTCGCTCCAGGAGCCGTGCAGGCAGCGTCAGTGCAGGAACAGCCTTTATTAAAGCAAAATAACCTACAAAAATATAGATACAGCCTGTGCCCCAGGCCTGATCTGGCAAAGGAGGAACAAGGCTCCTGCCCAGGGCAAGGACTAGTTCAGCCACACAGAGCCTTTGGCCACAGGGGTTGCCTGCACCCAACTCTTTGGGCCAGGCCCATTCCAAGCCCCCGGGTTCGCCCTCATCCTCCTCCGAGCGAGCGTTGCTCTCACGGGCGGAGGTTCCCTACCAGCACAGCACGCAGCTGCCCCAGTCCTGTCCTGGGCCAGGGCACGTGGTGGAGCAGAGGCTGTCCCCCCGCCAAGGGTCTTCAGGAGCAGTGCTGCTCCCGGCAGAGCTGCTTCTGCTGAGGAGCGCAGCGTGTGTGTGCAGCCGGTACGACGACTCCACCGCAGCCAGGCAGTGCTGAGGGGTGCTAAACGTGGGCACGGCAGAGACAAGCCCTGCCGGCGTGCATGGAGGTGGCCGTGGGACCCTCCCGTCCCCTGGCAGGGCACTCACTGCTCCTGTGTGCCCCAGGAGATGTAGTCGGGGCGCGTGGCTGCGTGATACTCGTCAATCAGCTGCTGCACGATCTCCCGGGAGTTGTCCAGCTCGTCGAAGTTGTCCTTGAAGATGTCCTCCTTGCGGAACTGCTCCAGGAAGGCCTCCCGCTTGCGCAGCTTGTCGTACTGCCGGCATGTCCGCTCAAACAGCTGGAGAGCAGCACAGCGGTCAGACGGGCCAGAGCTCCCCGGGGACCCTGACCTCCTCAGGCTGCTGCCTGGGAGGAGGTGGGCAGGGCAGTGGCTCCACCCTGCACCCAGCCAGCACTGGGGATCAGCTCATGCTTCGGAGGCCGCCTTTGGCCAGGGAGCCGAGTCCTGCTGCAGCCTGCTCCTGGGAGAATGGCACCAGGGGTGCAGCAGGACTGCCGGGATCCCAGACCAAGCCCGAGTCCTGCTGTGCCCCAGCTGGGAGCTGCCCGCCCTCCCTCATCTGCAAGCCCTGCTGTGAAACGCCCCAGAGAAGGTGCGTTTGGGACTGAAAGGACATCAGAGCCGCAGCTGTGGGGCCCCCGTGCTGCCCACGGCACAGCGAAGGCACTCACCGAGGAGATGTTGGTGTGGTTTGCCATCATGAGGCCGCTGACGCGGTGTGCGGACGGCAGGTAGGGGGACTTGCGGGACAAAGCCACCTGGATGCTGGCAGGACCCCAGGGGATGAAGTTGGCCAGCTTCCTCTCCCGGATCCGCTGCAGACTCTTGTGAACCTGGAGGGATGAGCGCAGCAAGGGGCAGCAGGGCGCTGGGCAGGGGAGCCTGCTCCCAGCAGAACCAGGAGCTGCTCCTCGCTGGACACGGCCTCAGGAAGGTGGATGTCAGCAAAGGACAGGCAGGGAGGCTCCTCACAGCAAGGGGCTAGTGGCCTTTCCACGAGGCCGGGGCCCACACAGGAGCAACCTGGAGCCAGTTCTCAAGCACCACTCAGTCTCACCCCAGGGTCCCCGCCCAAGGAGATGGTGACTGTGCCCTTCCCTGACAGGCCACGCCATTGCCATCAGCATCTGAAATGGCCGTGGGAGCTCACCTGCGTAGGATCCACCTCCCCCTGGATGATGTTGAGGATGGCGATGTAGCAGTGGTTGGTCTGCCTGTCTCGCCCTGTGGACACCATCACGTTTTTAGGCTGCAGTAATCTTCTCATCACGTCCAGGACTGTGGTTTTCCTCACACTGGCCACCTGCAAACACCGGGGGGGGTCAGAGGGAGCGGGCGTGCTGCTCGCTTCCTGCTCGCTTGCCCTCCCGCTGCCCCGCACACACACACAGGAGCAGAGGGCAGCCAGACAGAGAAGCCCTCACCCCGGGGACAGAGCCACGTGCAAAGCCACATGCAGGACAGGGAAATCCCAAAGTCACACAACAGGCGCAGCCAGGCTGAGGACCGGAGCGTTGGCAGAGGCTCCGACACATGGGCGCTGAGCTGCGCCCCCGGCAGCACAGCAGGGGCTGGGGCAAAACTCAGCTGAGACCAGAGTGACAGGGACACGTTTCACATTATTGCTGTCAGAATTCCCTCCTGTTCTGCTGCTGAGGCAGCAGGGCTGGAGGACAGGAGGGGTCTTTCCCCACTGCACACCCTCCGCACCTCGCCCTGCACTGAGCCCGGGGGCAGACGTGCCACTGCAGTGCCCGAGAGCTGTCACGGGCTTTGCCCAGCTGCTGCCTGCCACAGGGGCCGGCACCCGAAGGAGTGCCCGTAGCAAGGACAGCTCGGCGGTGTGGCAGCCCCGCTCCAGGCACCGTCTGAGCTGCTGGCTGAGCCCTCCCCACACTCCTCCCTGGGAGGACAGATCACACACTCGATACCCTTTTCAGAGCCAGCAGTTTTTCAGATTTGCTCCTCTGAGTAACATCCTGAGGAAATGCACACAACGAGAGGAGAACAGCAGCTGTTAGCTCCCAGCAGAACTGAGACGCGGCCAACGCAGGTGAGTGCCTCTCAAAACAGAACTGCCCCGTTCTCACTGCGGGGGCTGAGGGGGCACTGGCTGGGGACAAGCTAAACACAAGCGGTAGTGTTTGATGCAGCTGAGGGCTGGCAATCCCCTGCCAGAACACAGATCAAGCCCCGGGAAGGGGCTGACGCCTGGAGCCCACGCACAGTCTTGGCATGACAATGATCAGCCGTGTTCTGACCGGTGGCCCACTGGGGTGGCAGCACTGGCAGGGTCACTTTGCTGGGCTCACTCCGATCGTTTCTAAGGGTGGCTTTTGTCAGATCGGATCGTGTCGGCTCTCCCATAGCTGCCGCAGCCATGCTCACGCATGCAGCAGGTAGCCCAGCATAAGCACAATTACCTGCTCGCGTCTGATTCATATCACACGTGGCTGTCACGTGGTGTGGGCACATGGGCCCACGATTTGGAACACGCAATTACAGCTCACACCAAGACCGTGGGACTGACAGATGTTACAAGGTGAGCATGGCAGCTCCTCCTGCCCTCGGGGAAGGGGAGGAGTGCCCGGCGGGCTGCCTTACCGACTGGTCGGTGGTGAGCGGTGTGTACCCCGTCATGAGGAAGTGCAGCCGGGGGGTGGGGATCAGCGAAGCAATCAGCCCGATGAGGTCGTTGTTCATGTACCCCGGATACCTGAGCGTGGTGGTGCTGGCAGACATGATGGTGGAGACCTGGGGGAGAGCACAGGGTCAGCGTCTGCGTCACCACATGGCAGCGGAACACAGTCAAAACCTGCTTCACGCAGCTGTGCCGGGGGAAGCTGGAGCACCCAGGGAGGCCGTCCCGGGAAGGGCAGAGGACCCTCGTTCACAGCTCCAAGCTGCCCACCACCGTGCCCAGCCCATGGAGCAGGTTCAGACCGAATCGAAGGCAGCGCGGAAGCCCCACGCCAGCTTCCCCAGAGGGAAGAGTCCTTCTCACCAGCTGGTTGATCTGAGAGAACGACGGGTTCTGAATGTGCAGCCGGTCTGTTGCAATGCGATTCAAGGCCGTGTTGTCCAGAACCACCTGCAAGAGAAACACCAGCTCCGTGGAAAGCCTCAGAGACAGCCTGAAGAAGGGCAGCCCTGGCCACGTGTCCAAGGGCACCGCATCGCCCAGCGCAGGCCCCAAGCGCTGCAGCCTGGCAGAGCCCTCGGTGGCAGGTGGCAGACACTTGAAACCACAAGCTGACTCATCTAGGGAGCGTAACCGACACTGTCAATGGAAGCTCTTCCCTCCCGTCTTGGCTGTGCTCCCCAGCGCTCTCCCAAAGAGCAGTGCCTCTGGGCCAGCACCTCGCAGCAACCTTCAGCCCCAGCAGCTCTGCCGCAGCTGCTCTTGCCCGGCCACGTGCAGAGCTAAGCTGGGAGGGACAAGCAGTGTCTCGGTTAGGACGTGACTGAAGGCGCTGGTGCAGGCTGAAGATGCTGCCTGGCTGGGGCTCGTGGGTGCCGAAAGCGATGCTGGAATCGAGTCCAAGTGGAAGGCTGCAGCGCAGCTATGCAGAGGAAGCACAGCCAGTCCTCACTGCCATGGGAAGAATCTGCTGAATCCCAGAGGCAGAACTGCTAAGCCAGACAGCTCAGCAGGGGATACCACAGAGCCCTTGTCCCTGGAGCCACCACATCTGCTCAGCCCTTCTGGACAGAGCTCCACTCGTTGCTGTGCCTGGGGCTTCGCAGGCACACAACGCTGCTGCGGCGCTCACCCCACACAGCTTGCCCCAGGAAAAGCTGTGTTTTTGAGTGGCTGGGGACAGGGGTGCCAGGCAGGAGCTGGCTGCACTGCCGCCCTGACATGCAGTGGGACTCTTACCACGCAGTCAGCGTTCTGAGTCAGCCTTTTCAGCGTCAGCAGAGAGTTGTACGGCTGGACTACAACATCGCTCATCTCATCCTGGTTTGGGAAAACCGAGTAGGTCTCCACCAGCTTCTTGGGATACCTGGTGAGAAAGCCCAGCCACCTCAAGGGTTAACATCACCAAGCCAGCACTCTCTCCTCCCACCAGCTCCCTTTGCAGTCTCCAGGGCTCAGGACAGCAGTGAGTCACCAGTACTTCGTGCCAGACTCGGCTCCCAGGGAGGGAGAGAATTTGTCCCAGCAGTGCCTACCCTAGCAGTACAGGAGCAGGCTGCCAGACTGAGCTACAGGCGAGGCTGAGCCATCCGCAGGCTGATTAAGCAGCCGCTTACAAGACTTTTCAAGAGGCTGCAAGCTGAAACAGGCAGGGATGGCAGCTCAGGGCCCACAGCTAGAGCCTCCCACCCTCCCTTGCACAGTCGGGGTGTCAGGAGGCAGCTGCCTGATAAGAATGGCTGAAGAAAGGCAGAGTTTGGACACCACTGAGTCCAGTTTCGGAGCCTCTGAAGTCCCCAGGCGTATCAGGAGCCATCCCTTCCCTGGGCAGCATGCCAGGCGTTGCACAAGACAGTGTTTGGGTGGGGGCGGTGGCTCTGAGTCAGCGCTCTCCAGCTCCCTGCTTTGGCAGGCCGCCCAGGCTGGGCCAGACTCTGCCGCGAGGGAAGGGGACAAAGCTGAACGCTCACCTGTCATTCAGTCTTTCCAGGAGGTATGAGCCCAAACCAGAGCCCGTTCCACCGGCAATGGAGTGGCAAAGCACAAATCCCTGGAAGGAAGCACAACGCAGACAGCTCAAGGTCCAGCTCAGCCCCAGGGGCAGGCAGAGCAACGCACGCTGTGCCACCATCGCCAGCTCCAGCAGAGACTTGCCAGCCAGGGTGAGAACTCCCCCTGTGACAACTGAGAGCACGGAGCTGACGCCTGCGGATGGAGCGGAGGTTAGCCCTGGCTCCTGCAGACCACAGCTACAGCCGCATGCTCGTCAGGCCACTTCTTCCAGCGTGGGTGGAATCTACATCTCTGCACACACCACAAAGTGCAACGGCTGCTCAGGAGCCTGCTGGATTCCTCCCACCCCAGAACAGACTTCAGAATAGCTCCAACGTCACCTTCAGGATCCAGTTGGTCATACAAAATGGAGGTACATGTTCTCAGCCCTTTCCCTGGGACCTCCATGCCATTCCCTTCCTTCTAGAGTGCCCGAGGCCAAACTCCCTCTGCCTGACTTCAGGGCAGTTCCCACCTGCTGCAGGTCCCACAATGGGCTCTTGGACCTTCTGCCAGCTTACTTTACGATGACATTTTCCCTTCCCCTGTTGCCATGTGACAGCCTGACACAAACAGCAGGGAGCCCTGTCTGTCTACGCACGGGAAATGGGTTTACACGGACGGTGGCCAAGGTCGTGCCAGAGGCACACAGCAAAGCAGCCTCGTAGCCCTGGTGTCCCTTTAACCCAGCTGGAGAGAAAATGAAGCTGTAGCTGCCTGCGCTCATTCTCTGGATTTCAAAGCTCATCAAAGAGCAGCCTGGCTCTGAAAACAACAAGCAGGGCAACTGGATCCAAATTCCCTGATTTACTTACTTCCAAACTGTCGCTCCCATCAGCCTCTCTGTCTATTATATCAAAAATATCTTCGTGGATTTTTTCTCCCTGCAAAAGATCAGACCAGAATTTGCTACTTTCCCACAGAAAATGGAGAAGAGCTGCTCAAGCCTGGTGCGAAGCCAGCTCAGATTGGCAACATGACCCTGCACCCAGGGTGCAAGAAGTGTCAGGTCTAAGTCCCCACTGAATGATGAGATATTCTTCAGAAACCACGTACTGAGCCTGACACTAGAAGGCTACAATAAAGCCTCAGGCCGAACGAGCTGGCCTGTGTTTGCACCCAGGAGCACTAGAGCTGTTACCTGTGAGAAGCCACTGGCCCAGTTGTTCCCAGCTCCCCCTCCGTGCTCTGACAGGTAGATGTTTTCTGGGTTGTAGAGGTTGGCGTAAGGGGAGTTCAGGATGGAGTGGATAACTCGGGGCTCCAGGTCCAACAGCACGGCTCGTGGGATGTAGTGCTCATCGTCTGCCTTTAACAAGGAGCAGTAAGATCATGATGCAGTCGCAGCTCAGCGCTGCTTCTTACTGCAAGAGAAACCGCCAGTGTGTGTGCCACCCCCTGGCCGCGGGAGAGCACGGCACAGCCAGCGTCTGACAGGGAGGAGGAGGAAGGGAAACTTGTTATGTACAGCCTGTCCATAATGCAGCATCTGTACGTGCCCCAGAGCATATCCTGAGTGCTGGGCAGGCGGAGGGGAGTGGCTCTAACGGGCCTGCGCTGGTGGTGATTACATATGGTGGTATCTATGGCGGCCTCAGCCTCACACTTCTGCCTCCGCAACACATCCATTTCCAGAAAGCGGAGCGCAGGCAGGAGCCCTGGCAGCGTGCTGCCTGGCACGAATGCTTGGCTGAGGCTGCCACTCAAACCAGCCCAGGGTCAGCGTCAGCCCACCGGTCCCCGAACGGGCGGGGGCTGCTGGAGAGAGCCGAAGCAGTCACAGGCAGCGCTGCCTGCATTCAAGGATCGCCCCGCTGACGAGGGCAGGCCGCACAGTGTGCCCACTCCACAGCCCGGGGCGGGCAGGCGCCGGCAGTACCTGGTAGAAGAAGACGTCCTTACGGTCGGTGCCCTCGGTGGCGAACTCCTCCACGATGCCCTCGGGGCTGATGCCGTGCTCGGCGCAGAGCTGCTTCCAGAACTCGAACCCGACTGCGGGGGGGGGGCGCGCGGTCAGCCTGGGCCGGGGCAGAGCCGGTCCCGGTCCCGGTCCCCCACGCCGGGGCGGCCCGGAGCACCCCCAGTCCGGCAGGCCCCGCCCCGCCCCGCCGGCCCCGCCCCGCAGGCCCCGCCCCGCCCCGGCAGGCCCCGCCCCGCGCTCGGCTGGTCCCGCCCCCGCCCCAGGCCCCGCCCACGCCCCCCACAGCATCCCGGCCCCGCCCGGGGCGCGCTCCCCCGCCCCGGCCCTGCCGCCGCCCGCCCCGCTCGCCCACTCACTCTGGTTGCCGCACTGGCCCAGCTGCAGGGTGATGATCTCCCGCGGCATCGCGGCCCAGGCTCCGCTCCGCTCCGCTCCGCTCCTCCGCCCGGCTCCCCGCTGCCCCGCCGCCTCTCCCGCCCGGCGCCAACCGCACTGCGCCTGCGCGCGGCGCACTTCCGGGGGAGCGCCGCCCGCCCCCGCCCCTCGCGGCGCTCCTGGCAACGCGCGTGCGCCCTGGCAGGCGGCGGCGGCGGCGCCTGCGCCAAGATGGCGGCGCCCAGCGCGGCCTTTGCTTCCGGCGGCGGGGGCCGCCATGTCGGCGGCGGCCGTGCGCGCGCGCGCGCGGGGCGGGCGGATGTTGATGCCGTGAGGGAGCCATGGCGGCGGCGCGGCCCGGCGGGCCCGGCGAGCGGCAGCGGCGGGTGCAGGCGCTGAGCGCGGCGCTGCGGGGCCGCCTGGGGCCCTACGAGCCGCTGCTGAGCGCCGTGCAGGCCGCGCTGGTGTGGGAGCGACCGGGCCGCAGCGCGCTGTGGTGGGCGGCGGCGCACGGCCTCTTCTGGTGAGCGGGCGGCGGCGGGGAGGCGGGAGGCCGGCTGAGGCGCAGGCCGCCTCGGCGGAGCTCGGGTCCGCTCCCCTGCGGGGCGCCGGGCCGCGGAGCGGTCCCTGTGGCGGAGGGCGCGTCCCGCTGTGTCCCCGTACAGCGTGGGGCGGGGGGGGGCGGCCGCGGGTGCGCGCAGTCCCGGGCCGGCTCTCCCCGGCAGCGCGGGAGCCGCCGGAACGGCCCGGGCTGGGGGAGGTTTTCCGCCGCGCTGCCCTGACGGGCTTTCCCCCCGTGGCAGGCGGTGTCGGGTGGGCGGTCGCCAGCCGCAGGGCGCGCTCATGGCTCCCCCGTAGCCCTTCCGCCCGCAGCCGGTGAGCGCGGTCCCCGGGGAGGAAGGCTCCGCCGCTCGGTGCGGCCCCCGCGCTGGCCGGGAACAGCTCACGGGCGGAGGTGGCACCGGGCGGCCAGCCGAAGAGCTCGAGTTTCAGCAGGCGGGAAGGAACCTGAGAGTGGTGATGTCTGCTTCAGCTCGGTCCCTCTCAGCATGTTTCCCCTGTTATTGCAAAGCGTAAAACTAATCAGCAAAACCCAAACTATGTTCTGTGAGCAGTGGAGGAAGGGCAGCAGGTTCTGCTCTGCTCTGTGGTGAGCTGTAGAGCAGGGCTGTTGTGCTAGAAGCGACACGAGCAGATAAGGGTCCCCAAAGCAGCCTGACAGCAGCTGCCTGATAAGTTCCCCAGCAGGCAGCGTGGGCAGGCTGGATGCTGACCGATTAGCACTTGCTCACTTTGACTGTAGCTGTTACTGAGTGACTAATTCATTTTGACGCAGTTAGTGTTACCCCTTTTGTGTGTGTTGCACAGATCTGGCTGGTACCGATTTGTTTGTTTCTTCCCTGTAGGTTTTTTGCTCTGACTTCTCTTCGCTTGCTGTTCCTGGTTGCATTAACCCTTATAGTAGTAGTTTGTGTAGATCAGTGGAAGACCAAAATCTGGCCTGAAATCGGAGGTAAGTTGCAACATTTGAGTCGATACCAGCACATCAAGCACCGTTTGTGGCCCTAGAGGTACATAAGTCTGACTGCCTGGAGTTAAATAGTTAAAATCCTGGAGTTTTTGTTTTCTGAGTCTAGAAGCAGGCAAGAACACTGTAGGCATGTTCTTCCTGGAGCTGGAAAATCCTAACCTATATAAACATAAGAAGAGCTTTTCATTCATGTGACAGTGGTATTTGTCTCATAATCTTGACACGTCTGGTGTACGTGAACTAGTGCAGGTTTTGAAGCAGTGATTCACCTTCCGAGCATTCAGTACAAGAGCAAGAAATTGAAGCATATGTGGAATACATCTGGATTTTTCCACAGAATCTGTAATAAACCAGCTTCATGTTTTACGACGAAGATGAGTCCCAGCCTTGCTATTGAGTAGAGATTTCTTTGAAAGAAAGGGCATCTTAACAGCTGCTAATGAAGTTACTCTAAAGCTTTCAGTAAACAAAGCAGTTCTATCTACCATTTGTGATATTAATATACTCATGAATACTACCATTCTTAGCAGCTCAGGATTTCATTGGCTTTGCATGGACAGGTTGGTTTTGAAGCAGTGTGTATGGTTTGCATGCTCTCAGAGGTGGTTCCCTAACTAACGAGCAAGTACAACTCCCAGCTTTCTGCTTCAACCCCATGTTCTTGGGAAGACATTAAAGCTTTCCTCAGTTTCTAGCAGCAGCTTGGCTCAGGCTCTGTAGCTGCAGTGATGAGGAAGTGTCTGTCTAGCTCACTCATAACCTTGATTTTGCTTTTTCGGGATAACTGGTACAACCCTGGGTCACTTTTCAAATCTCAGCCTGGGTGAGAAAGTATCAGAAGACTTAAATTTCTGATGCCCCTCAGTGAGCAAGCTGTACTTCCTTCACCATCTGAGTGTGCGCAGGGCAAGGGAGGGAGATGAAAGCAGTGGTTTTTGCTAATACCTGCTGCTGTAACCAGAGCAGCCTTCCAGCCAATGTCCCAAAAATATTGAGGAGCAACAAAGAGGCTCTCTTGCAGTCTTGTACTGTCACACGTACATGTTCAAAATGTGTCATGGAGTGATGCGTCTCAGGTTTTTAATTACAGTTAATGTCTCTTCCAGGTATTCCCCAGCTCATTAAAGCTTTACTTAAATCCCAAGAGCTAAGCATTCTCATGGCAAATTCCTTGCGACTAATGTAGTGTCTGTTCTTAATATTTTAGTGGCAAGACCTGACGAATTAGACAATGAGAGGTAGGAAACTAATTGAATCCTCTGCTGTTTGGTACTTTGCTGTGATACTGTGTAATTATTACCTGCATGTGCTTGTAATGTTGGCTCCTTTGAGCAAGGAAGGAGGGGGAGAAGGGAGCTACTTAGTGGAGGGAGAATGGAGCCCTGGACTGCGCCAAGCCCTTGTGATGTTTTTGACTTGCCTAAGCCATTATATTATACTTAATCTTTGCCTCATACTGACCTCCAATAGTGCTTGCCTGAGTGTTGTAAAACTTTCCCTGCCACTTCCCCCCCTGCACCCTTAAGTTAGAGGTGCTGCCGTAAAAGCAATTCCTTTTGTATGGGCTTCCAGTAGTAGGAAAACAACTTTTTTTTCTTTGAAATTATGAAGTCTTCTGAGACTCCATAGGGAATGTTTAACAGGCTTGTCCCAGAAGTTGTTACTGCATAGTTATGATCTGACTGCAGCAATAATAATGGGTTGAGAAATGTTGGGGTGTTGTCTTACTAATAACACCTTCCTCTCTGGGCACACCTTTCTGCCTGCCTGTGCTGCTGAGCCGCACTGGATGCTCGGCTCCCAAGTAAATCACTTGAGCTGTTGCCNTTTTTTTAATCCCCCCCCCCCCCCCCGCAAGAGGCGCAACTACAAAAGGAATTGCTCTTCCTAACCTTCAGGTACTTGTGACTAGCAGTTAAGAAGCACTAATAGAACTTGCCAAAGACAATGTCTCCAAAGTAACTGTATATATTAAGTAAGGTGCAAGGCTGCTTGTAAACCTTGTGCTGAATTCTTGGGGGTTGCTGTTGACCAAATAAATGCAGAAAAAGCAAAGAGATTGGCTTGATTTGCTTCTGCACTGCCCTTTCCCTCCAGTAGCATGGAAACTAATGTAAGCCAAACGACTGAGTGACTGAAATTACTGCTCCTTAGCTGCTATGGGAGAACTGGGACACTTGTAGAACAGCATGCAGAAGTGCTGCTTTTGGCAAGATGGTGTTTTGAAAGGCAGGCTGACCCTCATCTCTAGAGTCCAGCAGCAGGGAGAGAAGAGAAGGTAGTATTGAGACAAGTGTTTATAACGAGTGACTTCTGCACTGATGCTAATGCAGTAATATCTGTTCATGAATTCTTCCCTTCGCTGCAGCTGGGGATATGTTCACCCTCGGCTGCTCGGAGTGCCAGAACTCTGTCACCATTTGGCTGAAGGATGGGTGGCTGGGACCAGCTTCTTAAGTAACCTCTTCATTTTCAAGAGGCAAAGCCCTGGAAAGGTAAGAATGTACAGACCTCAGCAAATAAAATGTTTGGTGTGGAGCCTCTGCTGACCGCTAGTATCCTTTTGTGGTGGCATCCAGCGTGGGCTGAATGCGTTCAGACATGGGAGGTTACCACGGGAGGTCTCCCATAACAACATGGCTCTTAAGTGGTGGAGAGGAATGGAAAGCACAGGCAGAATAATCAGGTTGCAGAGGAGGGAGGAGAAAACGAGTGTCAGCATGTTGATTGCACTAGTGAAGTGAAAATATAGCTGCTCCTTCTGGAGGTTTCTAGCTTTTTAAAGTGTCTCTCAAACTCATCTCCCTCGCTGGATTTTAACAGTTTGAGAAAGTGTGTCAACTTTTTTTTTTTCTTTTTCTTCTTTTTTTGAGGCTTATGCAAAGAGGAACATGTAACATGGTGGTACTGTCCTTGTCCTTTTCACCTCGAAGAGTTCTGTTGTCTTTAGCCTCTTCCTTGCTTTTAGCGTAACTGATTTGGGAAGCTCCTCATATTCTGAGGCAGAGGCCTCGGTATGCTGCCTGTCGCTCTGAAGCCAGATACCTCCTGTGTCTGTGCTAGTCCTAGAGCGGGGTAGTTGAACGCTAGGAAGGCTTTGCTGTCATTAGAATCTAGGTCAAGTCATAATTCTGCAGAAAACAAGACGGTCAAGAACTGAGTGAATCCACTGCTTAACCTTGGAAACTCACTGTCTCCATGTCTTCAGTTTTGCCTTCTAGTGTGTGGAGTCTTTACTTTCCTGGCTGTCCTGGGCCGGTATATCCCTGGACTGTTGCTCTCATACTTGCTGTGTAAGTAGATCTCTGTGCCAGTACAGACCTTCTAGTGAAAAGGGGTAGAGATGAGTGGCATCTGAATGTCCAAGGGACGGGACTCTTCTGCTCAAAAGGAAAGCTTGTGTGAATGGCTTTAAAATTTAAAATACATTCTGCCTGGAATGTGGTGGTTCTTGACCAAGACTCTAAAGTCTCTGGTCCAGAGAGAACATGTTTGAGTGCTTAGTAACTATAGATCTGAGCACTAATAGGTTGGCCTCTCAATTTCGTTAAATTGGCAGAGGTGATTGCACTAATTCTAACTGCCTCCCGCAGCATTGCCTTCAGTACTCAGATCTTGCATACTGTGTGTATTGTACTGCATCACAAAATGGGCAAGATGTTTGCCAAGTAGCATCCTGAACAAACTTCTAATCAGCATTCCCACTTACCTCAGTGCTCTTCATCCTGCTGTGGCCCCTGGCTGTGTACCACAGACTGGGGCAGCGCATGTACATGAAGCTGGAGCCAGCTCTGCAGCGGCTGGATTTCAGCGTTCGAGGCTACATGATATCAAAGCAGCGGGAGAAGCAACGTAAGTTTCTGTACTGTGTTTCTGACCCTTGGTACCTGAAACAGCCCGTGAACAGAGGCCCTGGTCTCGGAGGGCAATAGAACTGCACGTATGGCATGGCAGTCACTCCAGCGCCCTTGGCAAGTGCTTGCAACTGCTTTGGGAAGCAAGCGAGGCAGCTCTGCCTCCACAGGCATCTCTCAGTTAGCGCTTGGTGTAAGCTCTTTGTGGTGCTGAGCCACTCCATTTCTCAGCTGCCAGAACTGTGTGTTCCATATTGCAGTTGCACTGAAAAAAGAGGAAGGACTCAGTGCAAGGTAGCTGCTAAACATGCAAAAGATCTGCAGCAGCCCAAGTCCGAAATGATCACGTTGCTCTGCTGTGGAACAAAGCATGCTGTGTTATGTCCAAGCTTGCCAGTTTAGGGTTTTTCTGCTCAGCCTAAGGCTGGTCCTGTACAGACCGCTGTCCTAGCAGCAATAATAAGCTTTGACTCTGGTTTCTGGCAGTGCGTCGCCGATCCCTTAATCAGGAGGCTGTGGATGATGGGAGTGACAGCGAAGAGGAGCTTGCTGCGTTCTGTCCCAAGGTAACGAAGCGTCTCTGAAATAGAAGAGCTCAGCTGAATAGAAAAACTTGCTGCATTGTGTGGACACGCAGTGTGTGGTCTTGTATCCAGCACGTTGTAGCTGAGTTGCGATGGAAAATCACATGAGGATATTCTCCTGTTAGAGAGGTTTTTCGTATTCTGTCTCACTCAAGTATGTCCAGTGCTGCTTGTACCACCTATGGTCTCCTAGGCTGGGCAGTAAAATGTGAAATGAGCCTCAGATACCAGCGTCCCATGAGGACTGGGTTTAACTGGCAGCCACTGGATTACGTGTTTTGTCTCGAGACACAGGAATAAGCTTTCCAGTGTTGATGTTTTCAATTTTATCTCCTATTTCCAAGCTGGATGACTCTGTGGTCGCCAAGGAACTAACCATCTCCGACTCAGAGCATTCAGATGCTGAGGTTTCCTACACTGAAAACGGGATGTTTAACCTTTCGAGGGGCCAGACTCCCCTGACAGAGGGATCAGAAGGTGAGTGGAAATGGGCAGTTTCTGGAAGGTGTGGAATGCTGGGCAGGCGCCTGTGTGATGCGTGGGAGGGAGGATGCATTCATTGCCTTCTAGCTGTTTGATGTCTCTCTTGCTGGGTAAGATGAGATGCAACTACCTGTTCTTTCAGAACTGAAATTCCTTCTTAATTCCTGTGGTGCTTTAGTAGAGCAGTGACAGCTGCTCTTCAAAGGCAGATCCAGCTCTGCCGGTCTCTGGCTGTAGGGATACAGGTGGCAGTGCGCAGTCTGGGAGGAGACGCTTTCCTCTGGCAGAAGGTGTCTGGTTCAGCATCTGTGTTCCTTGCGAGTGAAGCGGGAGGTCAGCAGGCATCCCGAATAGCTGTGTGAGGGGGAGATGAGAGCGCGTTTGGTCTGTGAGATGACAAGAGACAGTCTGTCTTGGGGAGGTAATAGCCCAGCTTTTGTGTGCTGTGCTGCCCTGCCTGCAGGGTGTTTGGTGTGTGCTGTGGATTTAAAGCACTTTCTCCTTTTCTAGACCTGGACGGTCACAGTGACCCAGAAGAGTCTTTTGCCAGGGATCTCCCCGACTTCCCTTCCATTAACCCAGAAGCAACTGGCATAGATGATGAAGATGACACCAGCATTGGGATCCCAAGTCTAGCTTACCGCCCACAAGTGACAGAAGATCTGCATCTCCCTTACGACCAGGAAGAATCCGGCACGCTGCCATCTGTACAGAATCTTACTAACAACATAGCCGGATTTGTCACCAGAGGGATGATACAGCTTGCGCTGTCAGGAGCCCCTCAGCCAGGCTCCTCACGCAGCGACAATCCCCAGAGAGGTGCAAAGACTTATCTTAGAACGGCCAGCTCGGACTTGGACACTGATGCGGAAGGGGATGACTTTGAACTGCTGGATCAGTCCGAGCTGAACCAGCTGGACCCTGCTGGCTCACGGGGCCAGTAAGCAATCCCGTCACTTTTCTATTGCGCATCGTGGAGGGGAATCCTGGAAGGAAAAGCCTTGCACAGTTACCCAGATCGTCTCCTGTGTGAGTATGAGTGACGTGGCAGCCAGTCCTGGCTGGGAACACCACTGTGACTTGTGACTCTGTAGCCTCGCTTGGATTTTAAAATAAACTACACTGGTAATTCATAGGGAAAAGACGTTGATGTGATAGCTCCACAATCACCCACGCGTTGCCCTGCACTATCTGCCAGGATGCTGCTTGCTCCAAACTTCCTCATCTAAGACAATAAATCCGGTGTCTGTGGCTCCAGAGACCGACTTCGCGTCGCCAAGGACAATCTTGAAGCCGACTTTCCGGGGCTGAGTGTAGCCAGGTGAACAGGATTGGTTTCCCCTCAGACTTAGTGTCTGGGACTTAATGCTATTCTGTCTTTAAGACAACCATTCCCCACCCCTAAACTGTGCACAGAATCCAAGTCTTCTTTCCCAGCAATATCCAGCTCCGGGTAGAAACAAACGCCCTGCTCCTCTTGTGGACATGACGGTGTACGGCCACCATGTTTGTACTCGCAATGCCCAATCATCTCCGGTTCCAGCTTTCTAGTGATGCTATTTTGTAAGAGACGTAATGGCAATAAGACATCTACTGTGATGACTAGCGTCCTGCAAAGATCATCTACATGTGGCAGCTGCTCTTGTGTTGCTTTCCTAAAATAACGGACTAACACTTTGCTAAAAATCCCCTGTGCTCCTGCAGCGCACGTTTGGGGTGGACATGGCAGTGCTGCGCTTCCCCTGACGCTGCCTCCTGGGAGCGGCTGGGGCCGGGTGTTTGGAGGAGGGAAGAGGTGGCGCTGGCCTGCCCGGCCCTGTGCCGCGGGGGACACCAGCACAGGCCACCGGTGAGCTCGTGCCGGTTGCGCTCACCTACACAAACCAGCAGCCCCGGGGAGAGAGTCGTTCTGTCGGCCCCCGGCCTCCGCCTCGCCTCGCTTTCCCACCGCCTTTTGTAAGCCATAGGACCCGGTTCCCGTCGCCTTCGCGTGGCAAAGAACGTTCCTCTTCAGGAAAACCCCTTCTGCTGTCTTTTGTCTGAATCCGCCTGCCCGGGCGTGCTGGCCCTGCCCCTGCTGGGGCCGGGGGGTCGTTACCGGGTTACGGCATCGGCCTCACGCGGCCCGGCTGTCCCGGGAGCGGTGCGGGTGGGGGACGGTGCCGGGTTTGGGACCACCGGGGCCGGCCCGGGGGTGCGGAGACCCCTCCCCCAGCGCTCTCCGGCCGCCCCTCCGTCCCGCGGCGCGCGGGCCCGTCCTGCCCCGGGCACACCGCTCTTCCGGGAACGCCCCCACACCCCCCCCCGGGCCCGCGCTGTTCCCCGCTCCCGCCGGGAGAACGGGGCTCGGCCGGGGCGGGGCTGTACTGGCCCCGCCCTCCGCGCCCTCGGGGCGGGGCTTCGGCTCCGCCGCCAATCGGAGCCCGCCTCTCTTCTGTCGTCCCGATTGGAGGGGAGCGTGCGGCGCGCCGGAAGTGCGTCAGCGCCGCCGGCCGGGAGCGGAGCGGCGCGCGGGAAGGAGCGGAGGCGGAGGATGAGCAGAGGCCGTGACGGCCCCGCGGCGGGCGGTGAGCGAGGGCGGGCGGGAGGGCCAGGCGGCGAGGGGGCGCCGGGCGGCCGCCGCCCTGCTGTCGCGGCCCCCGGTGGCCGCGGTGACCGGCGCGCTGTCCCGCAGGAGGCGCCGCCGCCGTCCTGCTGCAGTACCTGCGGGAGCAGAACCGGCCGTACAGCGCCCAGGACGCCTTCGGGAACCTGCAGCGGGAGCACGGGCTGGGCAAGGCGGTGAGCCGGGCCGGGCCGGGCCGGGGGACGCGGGCCGGGGCGCGGGGCCCGGCTGACGGCGCCCGTCCCGCAGGCCGTGGTGAAGGCGCTGGAGCAGTTGGCGCAGCAGGGCCGCATCCGCGAGAAGGCCTATGGGAAGCAGAAGATCTACTTTGCCGACCAGGTGAGCCCCGGCCCCGGGCGCCGCCCCTGCCGGCAGCCGCCCCCGCTGACCCACCGCCTCGCCGCAGGAGCAGCTCCCGGCCGCCAGCGATGCGGAGCTCCGCGGCCTGGATGGGGAGATCGCCGCGCTCTCCACCAAGGTGCAGGCGCTGCAGCAGAGCTGCCGGCAAATGGAGGCGGGTGAGTGCACCCAGCCAGCCCCCATGGCACCAGGAGCATCTGGGGGCCCGGCGGGCGGCTGTGCCCTGGCCACTGGGCTGTCGGCCCTGCTGGTGATCTGTGCCTCCCTTCCAGAGCTGAAGGACCTGAACAGCTCCATGACGACCCCTGAGATGGCCAGGGAGATCGAGGAGTTGAGGAAGGACTGTGCGAGTTACGCAGAGAAACTGGAGAGGATTAAGTCTGCCACCAACCACGTGACTCCAGAAGAAAAAGAGAAGGTAAAGAGCTGCCTGGGGCTGAGCCAAGCACCGGCAGCAGAGCCTGGGCCAGGGCTGGGCCAATCGTACCAGACCCTCTGCCAGGTTACCCGGTCCCCAGTGCGACTGACAGCGGTACGATGGGGGCAGGGGGTTGTGTGGGACCTGAGCTGCTCCGCAGAGCCCGTGCCAAGCCTCGGCTGTGTGCACGATGGTGACCAGCTGCTGCCTGGTTTGTTCTCACTTTGTCTTGCTGTTTGCAGGTCTGTAGGGAGCAGAAGCTGTACTGCAAGGAGTGGCGGAGGAGGAAGCGAATGGTAACGGCTGTGCTGTTGAGCAGGGGCGGGTGGGCAGCACCTCAGTTGTGGCGGTGACAGTCCTGCAGTAACACTCTGACAGGGACGTGGGGTTTGCTGGGCAGCTCGGGGAGCAGCCCCTGTTCCAGCTCAGCGCCCTCCCACTGCTGGTTGAGGAGACCTCAAGTGACCGCTGTAGCTGTAGAGCAGGGCGTGCTGTGCTCGGTGCCGGCCCTGGGGCTCCGCGGGTACCAAGGTGATCCCCTGGGAGAAGGCTGTGTTGCTGCAGTGCCCAAAGGCGTGAGTCCCTGCAGAGCTCTGCCTGTTCTCGGGAAATAAACTGGACTTTCCTGGCATTAGAGTGAGCTGCTCCCAGACTGTCACCTGACCTGCGCTGGCTTGTGACACCCCTATGGGGGACCGGCCCCGAGAGCTGAAGTGGGGCTGCCCAGCGTGGCCGCCCCGCAGCCCTCCCTGTACCCCTGTCTCACCAGGCGACCGAGCTGCTGGAGGCCATCCTGGAGGGGTACCCCAAAAGCAAGAAGCAATTCTTTGTAAGTACCGAGGCCGGGCTCTGCCCTGTGTCCCCACGGCGGTGGCTCTGCCTGTGCTGCTGGGCCAGAGCAGCCGCCCTGCTGAGACGCCCTGTGCTTGTACAGGAGGAGGTTGGGATAGAGACGGACGAGGACCATAACGTCACGCTGCCGGCGGCTGTGTGAGGCGCTGGGGGAGTCTTCGTCTGGGGCAGGAGAAGGAGCTGATGCTGAAACTCAGCTGTTGGATTGGGCTTTTTTTCCTCTTTTTTGCAGGGCTTGGGCTCGTCCTGCATATTTATATGCGTTTGTTCTAAAATGCTTTGCAGCTGGAAGGGTGGTTGGAGCGACTGACTTGGCACTGGGCCTTCCCCCTGTCTCACTTGCAGAGGGAATGTTATTTCTTCCTGCCCTTCAGTGCAGTGAGCTGCCGAAGTCGGGTGTCCCCACGGGGCTGGGGGAAGGCGTCTGTGCGCTGTTGCTAGCGTCCCTGGTGTTACACTAAGAAAAAGAAGCGAGCGCCTCTGGGGCGAATGAACTAGTGATTGTTACTGCTGCAGAGCTCTCTGTGTATTTCAGCTACTGCCTACAGTGTGACGGAGCAGTACAGGAGAATACAACCCATTAAACACCAGGCTTTTGGTTCAGCTGTGCTTTGCTGTGGTGTTTTCTCTGTTCAGGGGGTGTTGGGGCAGGGCTTGGGCTCCGAGGGGTGGGGAGGGCAACAGCCAGGAGAGGGTAACCTGAGCCACAACGGCTGGGCTGGGCTTCCAGAAACCACCAGTCCGTGTCTGACCAGCTCTAGGGGAAGGCTCCAGGAACTCAGTAACAGAAATAAAAGCAGAAAAATCATTAAAACATTCAGCAAAATTTGTTTAATTACTTTTCACAATAGAAAAATATGTTGCTTTCACATGTGAGGTCTGTAAAACTCCACGTCCTCCTCCCAAGGCAGGAGGCAGCTTCTGGCAGAGCAGCTCCGGGGGCGCAGTCTGTGCCCCCTGTGCAGCCGCAGGGCCCTGCCCCCACCTGCCCACCCACAAGAGGATTTTCCTCATTTCACAGCAACATCTTCCAGGTGAGACACAGCTGACCCTGTGCGTGCTTTATCAGTGGTGAGCATCACAACAGGGTTACGCTCTGGGGCTTCCATTGCATTGAAAAGGACACCCAAATGCTGGGGCTGAAGAATAATTGCGTATAAAAATCAACCCCTGGAATGGGTTTTTCTGCTACTAAATGCAGGTAGAAGCAGTAGCTTAAACATTCTCATGCTGCAGCGTTCAAACCACGTACCTCATCAACAGTAGAAAACCAGTGTAAAATAAATCTCTGCTACCCCTGGGGTGGGAGCACGAACGTGATTAGAGACCAAATCCTGCTGTTGGTGGCACCACGCTGGAGCAGCCCTGGTACAATCGCTCCGTGTGGTGACCAACCCCGACTTGAGCAGCAGCGACACTGTGCTGCGAAGTGTCTGTGCTGGCCAGAGCCATGAAGCAGTGTGTGACGGGGTAAAGAGGATCTGTCTGCAAAACTGATGCTGCTAATACTTCAGGATGATTTCAGTGATTTATAAAAACAAAAATAAAATCAAATCAAGGCTGGTTATGTATATGTGTGTGTACATTTAAGTTCTAAGGAGGAGCAGCGAGAGCTCGTGGCAGCACTGTGCTACAGCTACTGGACAATGTCCCTGTTCAGTACGGCCACATCAAAACCCAAAGGCAGATGAAGCCCGACACACTTCAGCGCTCACTCAGGAAAAGCCTGCACAGAAAGCTCACTCCCATTTCCCTTTCAGGGGACTATGGCTACAGCGAAGAGGTCAGGTTTTAGCAAGTCCCTGGCGTGTGCCGCCAGCTCTGCACTGAGTAAGCGTCCCTGGCAGTGACGGGCTTGTCCTTCAGCCAGCTCTGCCAGGCTTCCCCAAAGCAGCTACACAACTTAAAAAAAACATGCCCCATAAGAGCTGTGTCAGAGGGAGGTACGAGAAAGCCCACGCTTAGGGGAGAAGCCTATTCCTAGTCTGTTTTAACAGAAACCAACAGCTTTTAGCATGCGTTCTTGTTTCATTCCCCCTCCCCGGGATCAGAAGGGGTCATATCAGCAGCCTGCGGTTACAGAGCAGATCTGCTGCACAGCGGAGAGTCAGTGGCACAGGCAAACCCCACTGTGCCACATCTGCCTGAGCTAAAGACTCTCTGGCACCTTAAAAGGTGCCAATACACACTTTTTTCCCCCTTTGCCAAGTCCCTACAAATATTTGGTAATATTGACTGTGACAGCACCTGTGGAGCAGAGGTGTCTGCACGGCCTCATTTTGGTTTTGTAGTTAATACAATAAATAATTCAGAGAAGCTTTACCAACAGCCACGCGGGAGATGGCCCAGCCCTTCCTGGTGCCCCTCATCTGGGTCCCCGTGCAGGAGGTGCCCCGTCCCTGTGGGCGTAGAGGCGGCAGCAGCCCCGGAGCCGCTGGCGCTGCAGGGAAGGCTCAGTAGAGCTGACTCTTGAGTTGGTGCAGGACCCCGATCACGATGTCCCGCAGCGTCTGGGGCAGAGAGGAGACACGGTCAGTTGTTCCAGGGGAGGAACAGCACATCCCCAGTCAGCGACTCCCGCAAGAGCCTGGGGAACGTGCCGTGGACACCCCCTGCGTGACAGCCCTGGGGCTGGCACATGCAGTGCCAAACACCTGCATGGGAAACGTTCCCACGGCTGTTGCTGGGCCGCAGCGGGGCAGGGACCCAGCCCTGCCTGAGTGCCTGCTCCCCTCAGAGGTTTCTTAATTCCCAGAAAACCTTTACATGTCCTGAGGGAGTGATGGGGACCAAGGAGGACTCTCCTTCTGAACTCTGTTTCACCCTGACCGGCTTGCAGCACCAAACCAGTGCAGCAGCTGGAGTGGGAGAGGCTGGAGTTTGGGAACCTTTTCCTGTCCCCCCACACACCACAACCCTGCCCCAGTCCAGCACAGGTGACACGCTGCCCTTTCGGAAGCCCCAGGAGAGGGGACAGCTGTGCCCAGTCCTGCATTGGGTGCAGATGTGCGCAATGGTCTCTGCCCCGTTTCCTTTTGCCATTGCAACAGCCCTCCCACAGCTCCCACGCTCACCTGGGGCTTGCAGTGCTCCTCAATCCAGCTGAAGACACAAGCCGAGAGCTCCTGAAAACTCGTTACCGAGATGGAGGCGTTAAAGGACTGGAACAGGGAATCCATGATGCCTTGGAAAACATTGAACTTCACCTCGTCAGAGACCTGGTCCTTGCTCTCGGTCGGGTTGTCCTGATGAGCTTTCACAATCTGCTCATAGTTCCTGAAACAAACCAAGCGTCCCATGAGGCCACCCAGGCCCGGCCGCTGCAGTGACGGGGAGGACCAAGATCCCACAAACACTAGGAAGCTGTCACCGCTTCTGACACTGGGAGCAGATTCATTTTCTGAATCAGATCCACCTTCCCACTAAACTCCACCAACTGACCCGAGACAGACCCACACTAATGAGCCGCTGGAGGAGAAGCGATGACAGCAGTCAGGGACAGGTTTGGTACCCCGGGTGCCAGGCTGCCTGCGAAGCACTGAGTGCATCCACGGAGCCTTGCAAGGGCAGGGGAAACAATAGCAGGAAGCAGAGGGCAGCACCCCGACCCCCCTTCCCTTACACTTTCATGATCTTCAAGGCCATCACGTCTTTCCTGAGCGTAGAAACTTCCTCCTCTTGCTTCTTCTTTTCCTTGTGCAGGAACTGGATGTAGTCAATGGCTAAGCACAAAAACAGAGCGAGGATTTGAGCAGACACAAGCCCCCAGGAGGCCCACAGGGGGTGGCAGACAATGTCCTGAGGTGCCCACACCTGGGCAGCATGAGGTCCCAGCTGCCCTGATTCTCCTCAGGGAGGTGGGTGGAGGTGGCCAGCACCTGGGCTCCCACAGAGCATTGTCGCAACAAAAGGTCCCCAAGTGCTGAACCTCTGCCCTGCATGGTTCTAGCAAGGCATTTTGGGGGTTGATAGCATCCTCTTCCCTCTCCCTGCCCTTAAGACTCACTTTTCTGGAGGACGATGGCCTTGCTCAGCTTCTGGGAGCCTATGGAGAAATCCTGCTGCTCACAGGTGGGAACAATGGCCTGCAAGTCATCGTAGCCTTTCTGTAGGGAAGCAGAGCCACAGCTCAGGTGTTTGGAGTTCAGCAGTGTGAGACTCGTTGTTTCAAAAGGTGTCAAATCCCAAATCCCAGCTCCCACCACACAGCCAGCCAGAGCCGAGCTGGCTCCCAGCACGCTCGTGTCTGGGGAGGGTAGATCCAGCAGCAAAACAAAGGGGGACAGTGCTGAAAACAGCAGGGTGCTGCAGGGCCCTGCAAACCTGTGAGTCGCTGCGCTCTGACAGCTCACGCAGCTTCTTGGGTTACCTTGATGGCGTCTCGCCTCTTCTGCTCCGCCTGGGTGTGCGCCCGCCTGCGCCGGTCCTTGTACGACTCCTTGTAGGGCTCCTGGTGATAATCACTGTCCTCATCATCTGCATGGAGAGAACTTGCGTGAGTGTGAAGGCGGCTGACTGGTGAGCTCCTGAAGCACGGGGGGGCAGAGGCACACAGGGAAGCGACAGCTTGAGGTACTGGCTGGGCCGTGGGGGCCGTGGCCAGGCCCAGCCAGCCCCGTGCCCGGGGTGGCAGTCAGCTCCAACAGGTAGGGACAAGGACAAATGCTCTGAGGGGCCCTGCCACCCCTCTCCTTGTGGAGCTGGGCGGGAGGAAGATGCTGGCAGCCCCCTTGGGAAGGCGTCAAAACCTGACCGAGTCCCTCCTCCAAACACTGCTGGAAACCACAATGCCCTGATGCTGTTCCCCACCATCTCCCCTCCCTCCTAGGGGTGGGAATCCTGCCCAGCCGGTCGGGGAAGCACCCGCGCTCGCCCCCTCAGCTGGAAGCCCCACGACATGCTGGGCAGCCCCGTGAGCAGAAGGACCCACGGTCGCAGAGGACAAACCCCACAGCCCTACCTGTGTTGGGGACAGAAGAGGCGCTGGTGGAGCCGATACTGTTGGCTCGTGACACTATGCTGCCTTTCCTCGCGTTTTCCATGAAGAGCGCTGGAGGGAGGTTTCACACAGTAAGCGACAAACCCAAGGCGCATGACCGGGCGCAGAGGGATGGGGTATTGGGTCACCGGCAGCCGCTGTCACCGTACCGGTTCAAGCGGCTGCTGTGACCCTGCAGGGGTGGCCCAGGGCCCGGGCACCTACCCGAGTCCAGGCCATTGTCGCCGTAGGCTGCGTCCACCTTGCGCGGGGCCGGGGGAGGGGAGAAGAGGCGTCAGCCGGGCTGGGGCAGCAACCGCCGCGCCCCCGGTTCCCCCCGACCCCCGGGGCCGCGCAGGCAGCCCCCCCCCCCCGCCCCTCCGGCTCCGGTCCCGGTCCCGGCGCGCTCAGTGACCTTTGGCCTCCGCGCCTCGCCTTCACCCTGCCCCTCGCGCTCTCGGCGGCCCTTCACCCGCGACCCGGCCCCGCCGCCCCCGCCCGGCCCGTTCCCCCCCCGCGGCGCGGCGCGGCGCCCGCCGAACGGGCCCACCTTCCCCCACGAGTCCTCGGCCGCGGCGCCGGGCGGCTCCGCCATCTTCCGTCCGCCCCGGTCATGTGACCGCCGCGGGGGCCGACGGGAAACGCAGTCCGCGCCGCCCCCCCCCCCCCCCCCCCCCC
>RSEF01000027.1:3199638-3330812 GCA_003993805.1 Himantopus leucocephalus
GGGGGGGGGGGGGGGGGGGGTCGGGTGTGAGCCCCGGCGGTGACGGGCCGCACGGAGCCGCTGGGCCGCCCCGGTGGGACGGGGGAGGGGTCGGACGAGTAAAAGTGAGGCGAACCCCGCGGTTTGGGGCAAAGACGGTTTAATAGATAACGAGGAAGCGGCGCAGGAGCAGAGCAGACGGAGGAACGCGATGGCTGCTCCCCGCCGCGGGCGGGCTGCGGCCTCCAGCCGCCCTGCGCCAGCCGGGCGCCATCCCGCCGCACGGTGACACCGGCGCTCCAAACGACCCCCGTCCTCCCCGGGGTCTGCACACCGAGCGTGACGTCACGTGAGGCGGAACATCCCTGGGGTCGGTCGGGGTCGGCTGTCCCGGCCGTGCCCCCCCACCCCCCCCGTGCCCCCCGGCCCCGCTGGCGGGGGGTGCGGAGCAGGAGCGGCCTTGAGCTCAGCGACCGCCCGAAACTGCCGCGTGCTCTCACACCGCGCCCGTCCCCAACCGACCCGGCGCCGCACCGGCCGCTAGCGGGAAAGTCAACTCCGTCCCAGCCCGGACCGTGACAGGAGAGATGCCGGAGCCGGCAGCGTGCACACCGCGGTTTGCTGCCGGGTCACCGTGCACCGACCAGTCGCAGCGTCCATCTGTGCCGGCAGTCGCCAGCGCCGCCGCAGGGCAGCCGGGCCTCGCGTTGGCTACGTGGGACAGGAACGGGGCTGGAAAAATAAATTCTCTCTCAAGTGGGTTAAATAGACATAAATAGTGTGAGGCCCTGAGCGGGGCTGGCGGCAGAGCCCAGCCGAAGCCGGGCCGAGCGCCGAGCAGCATCTCCCACCGTGGCCGGGCGCCCTCAGTCCCGCACCGCTGCCTGCGGCCCAAACAGTGCCCGCGCCCGGTCCGTGAATGCCGACACCGTCCGCTCCGCCACCTCGTCCAGAAACAGGCCGGCCAGCCGGGAGTGCAGCGGTGACCGGAACTCGAAGGAGACCTGGCGGGGAGCGGGGAGGCGCTGGGGGCTCGGCGGAGCAGGCAGAGCCGGTGCTGCCTGCAGCCCTGCCTGCCCCGGGGAGGCACTCACCGAGAAGTCCAGCACACAGGTGTCCGTCCGTCCGGGCAGCCCTGGCCCGAACCGCCACAGCGTCTCCAGGTGCCTGAAGAGGCGGCAGTCCCGGCTGACGGCCTGCGGCAGGGAGACGGCTCAGGAGGCTGCTCTGCTGCCGAGGGACGGTCCCAGCGTCCCCCCAGAGCTGTTGGGGTCTCTGGCTGCCCGTGCGCAGCCCGACGCCCCGGTCCCGTCCTACCTACCCGGATCCGCCGGGAGCCCAGGAAGACCTCGGAGACGTAGCGCTCCAGGAGGGGCGGGAAGCCGACCTCGAGCTCTGCCCGCAGCACCTGCCCGTGGCGGGAGAGCACGGCCGACCGGCTGCACCAGGGCACGAAGAGCCAGTACTCACCCACGTTGGCCACCAGCTCATACATCTGCTCCGCCGAGTACCTGGGCCGGAGGCGCCGGTCGGGGTCAGGGCCGGGGGCCGCACAGGCCGGCCGGTGCCCTGCGGGGCCGGGACTCGGGAGGACTCACCCCAGGACCCGCCGCTCCCGGTGCCTGCTGGGGCCGGTGCCCGCCGGGATCAGGAACGGCCGCGCTGGTTGCACCGGCGGGGCCGGGGGGATGCCGAGACACCTGCAGGGGCGGGGGGGGGTGAGGGAGCCGGCCCCGCTGCCCCCCCGTACGGTACCGCACCGGCCCCGCCACCCCCGTCTCACCGGGAGGCGGCGCCGCCGCCCGCCGCCCGCAGCGCCCCGAGCAGCGTCCGCCCTCGCCCGGCCATGGCTCGGCTCTGCCCCGCCGGTACCGGGGCGGGACGGTATCGTGCTCCGGTGANGGGGGGGGGGGGGGGGGCGCCGGGGGCGGGACCGACCGCTCCGCCCCCCCCCCCGCCCCCGGGACGGACCCGGCGGCACCGAGTGTCCCGGGGGCTGTGGCCGGCAAGAGCGGGACGGGACACCCCGCGACCCCCGGAGCCGGGCAGGGACCGGCGGCGGCAGAGCCGCTGGGGAGGGGGCATGTGGGGACAGGGGACAGGACCAGCACAGGACACACACACAGAAGCAGCCTCTTTACTGTCACACAGGGGTCCGGGCACCGGAGCGGGCTCAGCCCTTTGGCCGGAGGAGCCGCTGCAGTGTCCCCCCTCTCCCAGGGGGCGGCAGGAGGCCCCTGGCCCCTCCACGGGGCTGGAGGTGTTGGGTGGGTTCAGCCCCCGCGCTGCGCTCCTCCCCGGCACGCTGACAGCAGCAGGATGTGGGCCCTCGCCTCCCGTCCCACCGGTGTGGGATCTGTGGGGTCGGTGCGTGACGGTCAGGGGGCGCGCGACCCCCTCACAGGCTGCGCTCCTGGCTCAGGCGCTGCTGCAGGAGGTCCCAGGCCTTCTCCACCTGCCAGAGAACCCACACGGAGCGGCACCTCAGAGCCCGCGGCCAAGCCAGGACAAGGCGAGCGGCACCACAGCACGGGCAGAGCATCACACGAGGGTCCCAGGCTTCCTGTCCCTTCCCTGCTGCATTTACATCCCCAAATTCATCCCCTTATAGCCCTGCCCAGAGGCAGCCTCCATGGCGAGCAGCACGCCCAGGCACACCATGCGTGACCCGGGCACAGCACTGAGCCCTCCCGTCCCCCTCACAGTCACCCGCCTCCCCCTTCACCCCCCGAGACAGACCCCAGTGCCACAGCCAGCCCGGGGCTCACCTGCTTGCGGGTGACGTCGGGCTCCCAGAGCGTGCACAGCACCACCTGCGACTGCTCCACCCTTTGGCTGTTGGTCATCTGGCTCTGCAGCCGGCTGCGAGCAGCCTCCTCGCTCAGCCCGTCCCTGGCCATGATGCGCTTCACAGCCTGGCAGGACCAGAGGGGACACTCAGGCGCTCCGAGGGGAAGCCGAGACCCAACCCCAGCAGCAACGACGGGCCAAGGGGCATCGCCCACCTCCTCCTCCGGAATGATGGCCGTCCACACCTCATGGACCATGTCTTGCCAGCCAGCCTCCAGCAGCACGGCAGCGTCCAGCACGCACACAGCCTTTCCTACGGAACGAGGCCATTCCTCATTACCTGGCAATCGCAAGGCAGCATGACTGCTCCTCGGGGTCCAACCCAGCCGGGCCACTTACGCTCGAGAGTCACGCCTTCCTGCAAAATGGCAGCGCAGACGCTTTACTGCTGAGCCAAAGAACCTCCCGTGGCAAAGACAGCAGCAGGCAGAGGCTGTGTTTGTTTTAAGGGCACACGGGGGGTGGCAGGTCTCCGGGGCATGGCAAGCCAATGCCTTCAGCCAAACGCCTATCGAGCTACCAACAGCATCTCCCAAGAGCTGGAAAAAACCTGCTCCCAGAAGGACTACACACCGCACTCACTGCTGGAGCACCAAACCCAAACTTGAAGCCGAGTGGGAAGGAGAAAGCAACCTCCACCCTCCTTCAGAGCAGGACACCCGAGGGAAGGCTGTCCCCGCTGCCAGCCCAGCTGAGCCGAGGGTTTGCTCAGAGATGTGCTAGCGAAAATCCCCAGCAAGCTGCGCCGCAGAGAAGAAGGGGGTCTGAGCATGGAAAATACTCACGGTGCTGCAAAAAGCAGCAGATTCCCGGGGCTCTGGGTCGTGGTGTGCTGCGCGAGACCATGCCCCCAACTCCCACCTTTGTGCTGCGACGGGAGCCGCCCCGCTTACCTTGAGCATCTGCCTCCCTGATCTGCTCCTTGACCATCCGCGCCATCTCAGGCCACACGATGTCCGTGAGACTCTTCAGCCGCTCCTAGAAAAGACCACGACGGGAGTCCGTTATTCGCCCTCAGAACCCCTGAGCAGCAAACAACGGGACCGCTGGTGGCAGCGGTGGTCACAGAGGGCACCCAGAAAGGACCTGCTAGAGCCCGGGGGACGGGCCCGGCCCCTCGCCTGCTCGCCAAGCGCAAGGAAGGAGAGCTTCCACGCTGGGCAGGGGCTCCCACGCCCGCTGACGGGCTCCAGGCTTTTTTCCTGTTATTTTCCTTGCACGGCCAGGCTCAGCAGAACCTCCGTGTCCACTGCCAGAGGCGCTTTGCAAAGACCCGCCCCGCCGCACAGCGACCTCCCCACGCAGCAGCACCCACGTGAGACCCCTCCATCCTGGGGGAGCCCCTCGAGCTGCCTTCGCCCCTGGGCCGGGGCAGCCCGCAGGACCTGAGCGAAGGGCCGAGCGCTGGTCCGGCCAACAAAGCCAGGCGCAGAGGGTCAGGTTCGGCTGCCGCGTCACCCAGCCCCGCTGGGTACAAGCCCAAACCACCAAAGGGTCAGAGAGCGCCGGCTCCGCGTACGTCAGCGCTGTTGCTCCGCACTGGGTGAAGGACAGGGGGGACGGGGATGGGGACGGGGAGGCAACGGGGGGAGCGTGTCCAGCACGGCTGCTGACTTGGCTACAGAGACAAGATCTCTGTGTCCTGCCCTGTCTGTACGTCACTGCCAGAAAGTACAGTCAGGAAGGCGTCACCAGCTCAAAGGGCTGAAAAATAAAAAGCCTCAGCACAGATGGAGCGTCCCCCTCTCAGGAGATTAAATATTGACAGCCTCTGTGCTGCTCTTACCTGGTTGCCAAACACTTTGGCCCCAAGGACTTTCCTGTTAATCGTCCCATCTTCATTCAGGATTTCTGCAAGACAGAAGCAGAACAGGTTTGGGAGGAATGAATCCACCTCACTCCCCTGCGGCGAGCCCGGGTCAGGGTGAAAGGATTTCAGCTCTCAGAGGGAGCCAGAAAGGAGCTGTAGGACCTGACCTGGCAGCTCTTCACCTCACTCCAGAGAAGGACAGGGAAGACCTTTCCCTAGACAAACGGCAGCCCGGTTCAGCCTTCCACACCAGCCACTTTACAGTAGCTCTGACATGGGGTGCACAAGACTCGGGGAAAGCAGCGGTTTGCCGTGCTCAGGCCCAAACATCACCGAATCAGCTACAGAGCCCCGTCTGGGTGGTGTGGAGCCCAAAGCCCCGGGGGAGGGAGGGGAGTGCAGGCAGGACGGCTCCCTGTGACAATGGCGCACCCCTCCCTCCTCTTCCTCCTCCCAGTCTCCCCCACAGCCTTCGGTGGCTCTACCTGCCCCAAAGGCCACCACCACCTGCTCGTAGGCAGGGCCACCAGGGACGTAGATGGCGTGGCCCAGCTTGTCGGCGTCAATGAGGAACGCTCCCAGCTGCCCCAGGAGTTTGGCGATGGAGGTTTTCCCACTCCCGGTTCCTCCAGTCAGCCCGATCACGTACGGGCGCAAAGGCAAGGCGGCGTCTTGCTAAGGGAAGAAGGAAAGCCGTTGCCAGCAGGCGGAGGACGCAGGCTCTGCTGCAGAAAGATCCCGACCACCCGGCCTGGAGGTGGGCATGGAAGGTCCTGGTGCTGCGGAGCGGGGCCCTGCCCCTGCCGGGGGCCAGTGCAGGCAGTACGCAGGCAGTCCTCCAAAACTTGTCCCCCTGCAGCAGGGGGACGAGCTGGCTCTTCAGCCCCCGAGGCTGCCACCCCTCCTCCCGGCCACACCGAGACCCACCGCAGCCCATGGCTCCCCAGGCGTCCCCCTCACCCGCGGGGGCCGCAGCAGCGTCCCCAGCAGCCTCTGCCGGAGGCTGGAGGAGCTGATCTTCTCCTCCTCGTTCTGACTGTGGTCGGGGTCCTTCATCAACAGGATCTCGTAGAGAGCCAGCTCGGGGAGCCCCTGCCGAGAGGAGAGAGCCCCGAGGGCCGTCAGCCCCGGCAGCCGCAGGGACACAGCGGAGGGAAGGGGGCTCAGCGGAAGGTCAAGGCCTGAACAAAGCAGCACAAACGAGCCCGTGGCTGCCCCCAGTGTCCCCACGGGGCAGCTCTGACCCCACAAGGGGCACATTTCCAACAGCCAAGCGGGGAAGGGAGCCCACAGAGCTGCCCGTCTGAGCCCACGCGCAAGGCTGGCGGCACTGGCCGGGGTCGTGCCATGCACGGAGGCTGCTGCACCACCCTTGAGGTGCACGCGGCTGGGGGCAGCTCAGCGCAAAGCTCCCATCTGTGGGGTGCCGGCAGACACGTGAGCTGGCACTCTGCCCGGCAGCCCGGGTCGCGGAACGCCGGGGCACCGAACAGCCGCGGCCGCTCACTGAGACCCGATATGCCCGCAGCCAGCGGCAGGCCGCGGCGAGGGGGCGGGAAGGGGCAGCCCACCGGGCTCCTGCGCAGGCATTACGTTTTCAAGTCTCTTCTTGTTCACGGCCTCCCCTCCCCTGCGGGTCTCCTCGCTGACCACCAAGCACTGCAGGTCGGGGTCCGTGCCCGCGGGGCCGTAAGGGTCGACCAGAGGCACGATGTCATAACGCAGTGAGGGATTCACGTCCTCCAGGAACTCGCGCAGCTTCGCCGCTCGCACCTCATACGGCTCGATCAGCTCCACCAGGACCTTGTCTGCCGGGCACCGGGAGGGTGGAGAAGCAAGAAAGCATCCATTTAACAACCCGCAGCTCCTGGAGCGGCGGTGGGGAGCGACGGAAAAGCAAGACTGGGAGATGGAGATAACCCCCATCCGTGACCCTGGGGGGCTGTCTCCTCCTGCCCCCACTGCGCGCCTCGCTCGCTGGCGTGGATGGCACGCTGGGTCCCCACCGTCACCCTGCCTGGACAGCACTGCCCGGGCGCTACGGGTGCACGGCTGCCGAGACCCCACGCACCACGGGCCCCCCGGACCGCTGGCCGCAGCACCGGCCCCTCTCATTGCCCCGACCCCTCGGCTCCCCCCCCCCCGGCAGCCGGGCTGGCCGCCCCCGGCTCCCCCCCCCGCGTCCCAGCCCCGGGACTCACGGCGGAGCAGGTCGCCGTCGGCCACCCCGGCCAGGAGGCGGTGGCGCGCCAGGAGGCAGCAGGCGCTGAGCAGGAGGCGGTGGGCGCCGTGGAGGCGGTCGAAGGTGCCGCCGACCGCCACGTCGGAGAAGTCGGGGAGCGCCGCCTCGGGGTCCTCCTCGGGGCCGCCCTCGGCGTCCTCGGGGCCGGCCAGCAGCAGGGCGGGCAGGCGCGGGGGGCAGCCGTAGGCGGCGGCCGCCAGTCGCTGCAGGCCGAGCTGCACCGGCCCCGGCGGCCCCGGCGCCTCGGCGGCGGAGGCCAGCAGGACGCGGGGCGGCCGGGCCAGGCGGCGGGGGCGGCCGGGGCCCAGCAGGACGCGCAGGTCCAGGCCCCGCTGCGCCGCCGCCGCCGCGTAGAGCGCGGCCAGAGCCCGCAGCAGCGCGGGGCCGGCGGGCGGCGCGGCGGGGCGCGGGGGGGCGGCGGCGGTGAGGGGCAGCCCCGGCTGCAGGTGCACGTACAGCGGCCCCGCCACCACCCCCGCCGCCGCCGCCAGCGCCGCCGCCGCCCGCCGGGGCAGAGCGGGCAGCGGCGCCGTCAGCACCAGCAGCCCCGAGCCGAAGGGCGGCATCGCCCCGCCGGAAGCGCCGCCGCCGCCGCCGACCCGGAACGCGCCGCGGGACCGCCCCGGACCCGGGACCGCCCCCCCGCGGCGGCGGCGGGGAGGGAAGCGGCGGCGGCGAGGCGCCCCGGTGCCGGCGAGCGTCGGAACGGGCTCCGCCCGCGGGGGGAGGAGACGGACAGACCCGGCCCCCCGCCCGCGGCACCGGGGGAACCCCCGGGCACGGCCCCACGGCGGTCCCCGGGGGCACGGCAGGATGCGGGGACCCCCCTCGCGGCACCCCGGAGCGGAGCCCCCGGGGACCGGGCTGAACGCCCTCGCCAGCCCCCGGGCAGGGCTGCTCGGGGAGAGGGACGGAGCCGGGAGCCGGGCGGCTGCAGAAGAGCTTTATTGGCAACACGGTGGGACCGAGCCCCCCCCGCCCCCTCCCCCGGCCGGGACGGACACGGCAGGGCCGGGGCTCCGCACCGCAGCGCGGTGTCACGGCGGCTCTGCTCAGGGCTGCTCCCCGCCGGCCTCGCCGCGGCCGAACACGAAGTCGTGCATGGCCTGGACGTACGCGCAGCCGTCGGGGCTGGTCAGCCTCAGGCGCAGGAGCGGGGCGAAGAGCTGGGTGGTGAGGCAGCGCAGGGGAGGGCAGGGGGTGCCGATGGCCTCCAGGAACGCCTGGCACCGCGGAGGGGTCAGAGCCGTCCCCAGCACAGCCCCACGGCCGCCCCCAGGCACGGAGCCCTTCCCAGACCCCATCCCACAGCACTGACCTGCAGGACCTCCTCCACCTCCTGGGCCGTGTCGCGGAAGAGGCTCTGGCAGTGCTGCAGGTACCGGCGGTAGAGGCCCCGCGTCTCGGCGTCCAGGCCCTGCAGCTCGCTGCCCTCGGGGTCCGGGTGCTGCAGGTTGGCCAGGAAGCTGGTGTTGACGGGTCCACACTCCACCAGCGTCAGGCTGCGGGAGGGAGCGGGGCCGCAGCCCCGAGCCAGGCATGTGAGCCAGCACACTGCGCCCCGTCCTGGCATCGCTCCACCCCGCTGCCTGGGGGACGGGAGCGCAGCCCCCCCGCGGTGCTGCCGGTACTCACTGGATGTTGAAGGGCCGCAGGACGATGGCCAGGCTCTCGCACAGCCCCTCCACCGCAAACTTGCTGGCGCAGTACACGGAGTTGAAGGGCAGCCCTGGGGCAGAGCCGCACTCTGAGCACCGGGTCCCTTCCCCGCAGCTCCCCGTGCCGCAGGGTGCCGGGTGTCCCACCACAGCAGGGCCAGGTCCCACCTTGCAGCCCCCCGATGCTGCTGGAGATGATGATCCGCCCGGCCCTGCGGCGCTTCATGGCGGGCAGGAATGCCTGGATGGTGCGGATGGCCCCAAAGAGGTTCACGTCGAAGACGGTCTTCATGGCTTGGTCGGAGCAGGTCTCCAGGGGGCCCATCAGTCCCACTCCCGCGTTGCAAACTGCTGGGCACAGTGCCGGTGAGTGGGACACCACGGCCCCCCTGCCCACTCCCTGGCACCGTTGGGGTGCCAGAAGACAGGAACATGGGGGCCCTTCCCTGTTGATGGGACAGTGACCCTCGGCACCCCCAAACCCAGCTCCTGCCCCGCTGAACACGTCCCAGCCCAGCCCCGGGACTGCCAGCACCTCCTGTTGTCTCGTATCTGCTCCCGGTGCCCTGGGGAGGGTTGGCAACCCCGGAGACTTCCCCCTAGCCACCCCGGGGACGATGGGGGCACCGGGGAGAGCCGTACCCAGCACATCCAGCTGCTGCCCCTGCACCCGCTGCGCGGCGGCCGCCAGCGAGCCCGGGTCAGTGACGTCGAGCTGCAGGACCTCCAGCGTGTCGGGGCAGCAGCCCCCCAGGCGCTCCAGCAGCCGCTCGCCCTTGGTCAGGTCACGCATGGTGGCGTACACTGGGGGAGAGAGCGCGGTGGTGGGCTGCGGTGCTGCCGAGCTGCTCGGCCACGTCGACCCCAGCCCACCCCCGGGCACCGGCTGTCCTCGGCGAGGTGCTGCCGGGCCCAGGGGACCCCCGGGGGTACCAGACCCCCCGGCACAGCATCACTCCCTTACCTTTGAACCTGCGAGCAGCGTCGGCTGCCAGGCGCACCGCCAGCCCCAGGCCGATGCCCGAGGAGCAGCCCGTGATCAGCACCGTGGTTTTCTCCATGGGCAGACGGTGCCGGCCGAGGGGGCCGCGCTGTTTAAGAGGGCTGGGAGGGGGGTCCCCCCGCCCCACGTCACGGCTGTTGTGTCTGCCGCCTTATCTCAAGGCCCCTCCGCCCACCTCCTGCCCCCCCCCCGGGCTCCCCGCGCCTTGATGCCGGTGCACCTGCTGCGATAACGCCCCTGCAGAGCCGGGACCCCCCACGGCGGGAGGCTCTGGGGCACAAGGGGAGCCGCAGCCCCGGGGGTCAGCACCGGCCGGGGCCAGCTCCAGCCGTGCCGCACTGCGCCAGGCACCCCGGCTGCCGGCACGCATCTGGCAGTGCGCTTCTCCTGCTATGCAGGCTCGGGGGCTGAGCGCCGCTCCCCCACCCCCATTTCACACAAGTCCCACGCTGGGGAGAGGAGATGGACACACACAGGAGAAAAGAACGCTCAGGGGCCAGGCCTTTAATCGCTCCGCGGGCTGGCAGTGCCGCAGCCGGGCTCTGCCCGAGCCCCAGCTGGGGGTGGAAAGGCCTAGAAAACCCCGTCCCGGGGAGTGCAGCCCCAGCATCACCGCAGAAAACTCCACAAAGTCTCTTTCGATACAAAAGGCACCAAGCGTGGCCGGGGCCGTGCAGCAGCAGGTCCCCGCAGGCACCGGGGTCCATGGGGCGGGCAGCTGCCCGAGTGCAGGGCGGCCCAGCACCACACCGGGACTGGGGGGAGGCCGGTTCCCCGCTTCCCCCGGGGGCGGGGGCTGCTCTGCCCCGGCCCCGCTGCCACCTCCCTGGCTGCTTCTCCGCCACCACCACCCCCACCAGGCAGCCAGGGCCCTGTGGCAGGGACGCGTGTGCCCTGTCCCTCTGTCCGTCTGCACAGTCCCAGCTCCCGTCGAGCTCCAGCTGGAAGTGCGGGGCAGCAGAGCCCTCGTCTCCAGGCTCGTGCCTGGGGCAGCCCATCTTTCCCGGGGACAGGCTCGGGGCCGGCAGGGCTGAGCACAGAGCCCGGCGCAGGATGGGTCCCTGGGGCAGAGCCTGCCCCCCATCCAGCTGCCAGCCCAACTCGGGGCACGTCCTGCCCACGTCGGGGAAATGGCGGGTCCAGGCTGGTTGGGGGTCACTGGGGCTCTGCGTCTTCATTCCAGCGTGGCCGGGACTTGGCCGTCAGGCCAGGAGCTGCGGGAGCCTGGAGGCGGGAGTGTGTGGGGTCTCTGCCCTCCATCCCAGGGAGGCTCCGAAGGCACGGCCCAAAGTCACGCTGGCCCAGCCCGGCTGCGCCGCAGGGCGCTGGGGTAGTATTTGAGGAACAGCTTCCTGGAGATCTCCAGTGTGTCCCCAGCTGGCACGGCCGGGTAGCGCTTCTTGTTGTAGACGAAGCCTCTCTCCACCTGGAAGACAGCCTGGTTGAACTGGTCCTGGTGGAAAGGGCTGCCCGAGTTGAGGCTCTCCACCAGGGCGGAGACGAAGAGGCTCCAGCGCACACCGTAGTAGTCCAGCACCAGCCCCCCCAGCTGCTTGTTGGCATAGTCCAGGATGTTCCCACTGGGTCCCCAGAGCGTCACCTGGTTCCGGGCGTTCAGCTCGTACTGCTCGGCCTCCCGGTCGCTGGTGGCCACGGCACGGGCGCTCTCCAGCCAGCGGCCCAGCAGGAAGAGGCTGTGGCTGGAGAGGAGGCTGTCGAGCTCCGGCAGTAGGTCATAGACCAGCACGCCGCCGGCCGTCAGCAGCTCCGGCAGCGCGTGGCTCTGGAAGGCCCTGCGGATGCTCAGGTAGTAGTCGCTCACCAGCTGCTGAGCCGCCTGCCGCGTGACGTCCACCAGGTCGTAGCGGAAGGTGGGGCTGGAGCCGAGCTCCGCGCTGGCGCTCAGCAGCAGGCGCCAGGCCTCGTACACGTCGCTGGCGTTGTACCACAGCTCGGTGTCCATGCGCAGCGAGGGCCGGCGCACCAGCGGGCTGCGGTTGTGGTTGACGCAGACGCCGGTGCAGTTGTACACGCTGCGGAGGAGCAGCCGCCAGGCACTGGCTGCCGCGGCATTTGGGGCACCATAGCGGCGCTCGGCGTAGCGGGTCACCCAGCTGGGGAGGTCGAGGGGCTCCTGACTCCAGCCCAGCTCGTTCATCAGCTCGTACACCATGTCATTCTGCTCAATGCCCTCGGGAACCAGCCCGGTGCCCACCATGGTGGAGTTGGGGAAGCGTCGAGCTGCGAAGGGGCCGTGGTTGATGGCCTCCACGGTGCCGAAGAGGCCATGATTGCCCCCAAAGTTGTGCAGCATGCACCAGATGAAGGGCTGCCCGTAGAAGGATTCTGTCCACTGGTAGACGGGCTTGGACTCGGCGAAGAGGTCGAGGACGATCATCCTGCCGAGGGGCACGCCGTGCAGCAGGGCCCGCACCTGCGCCGGCTGCCAGAAGTCCGGCTGGTGCTGGAAGAGCCAGCCCTGCATCAGCCACAGCGCCTCGGGGTCGGCTGGGGACAGAGGTGCACAGGGTGAGGCTCCCCTCCGGGTAGGTCCCACCAGCGCAGCCGCCATGGTCCCGGCACAGCGGGCATCCCTCAAGACCCCGGGGCCATCGACTGCCCCTCCTAGAGGGGCCTTTGAGGGTCTGGCACCAACAGGGTCTGCTGAGCGCAGACAGCTCAGTGCTCACATGGAGCCCGCAGCCATCCCCCCCCAGCCCCTGGCTCTCCCCACCCAGAGCCCCACGGCCGGGACGGTTCCACACACTGACCCACCTCCCGTCATTGACCTGAAGACGGCGTTGCTGACCCTGGCGAGATAGACAGGGTCAGAGGAGAGGGGGGTCATCTCGTTGAAGGTGTCGGCGCTATAGACATGGTCTGTGCCAAACTCCTTGATCAGCTCCTTCAGGAAGAGCGTGCCGATCACCTGGAACATGGGGTCCTCCGGGTCCAGCAGGTAGGTACACGAGTAGGTGCAGTCGAAGTGGCTCCAGCCCCCGAGGCGAGTGGCATTCGCACGTGGGAAGACCCTGTGCCGGAGGGCGGAGATAGGGATCAGGATCAGGACAGGACCGCTGCACCCCTGCGGGGACAGGGCAGCCTCTTGGGGAAGCTGGCGTGGGGACAGGAGGGCCACGAGCCATGTCAGCCCCGGCAGCACCCCGTGCAGCTGGCACTGGCCGGAGGTGGGAGGCCGGGAAGGGCACGGGGCTGACAGCGGGGAGGGGGCTGCGGCCAGGGCCGTTCTGCCCTGGGGGGTCCGTGAGCGTGTGGGGCTGCACCTACCGAAGAACCCCCTGGGGCACGTGGCCCGCGAAAGCCGGCAGCACCGTGATCATCCCCAGCGAGCGCATCCTCTCCACGATGCGGTACTGGGGGAGAGAAGGAGGGAGGGAGCAGGGGGAGAGGAGCCCCCACCTCCCCGTGAGGGGCCCTCAGGTGCCGCTGGAGCCCGAGGAGGGGAGCCGCGGCCCCCGAGCCTCCACCAGCACCGTCTCAGCCCCGGGGAGCGGGGCAGGGTGTCGCACGGGTCTGCCCCGGGCGGGTGGGCAGCCCCGGTGCCCCCGGTACCTGCAGGTAAAGCTGCTTGAGGTGCCAGGACGGCGGCAGCGGCCCTGCCCAGCCGCGGAGGTTCCCCATGCGGTTCCAGGCCAGGAACGCCGGCCCGGTGAAGTAGGCGTCGATCTCCGACTGGTTCAGGCCCAGGGAGCGGTACACCTGCGGGGCGGCGGGGGCTCAGTGGCCCCGTGGCCACCCCGCCGCCCTGCCCGGTCCCGCCGGCCCCGATACTCAACCCGCTGCCAGGCCGCCTCCTGCCCGGCGAAGGCCGGCGCCAGGTTGATGCCGCTGAGCGCCATCCAGTCGATCTCCCGCTCCCAGCGCGCCCAGTCCCACCAGGCGTAGGAGTAGCTCTGGGTGCAGACGTTCTGGTAGTAGCGGTACCTGGGGGGAGCGGGGGAGGCTGCGGGCCGGGACCCCCTTCCCGGCCCCGCTCCCCTGACGCAAGGGCGCCTTGTCCCGGGCTAACGAGGCGTGAGCAGCGCCCGGCGCCCGGCCAGCCCCCGCGGGGCGGGACGCGACGGCCCCGGCGGGACCCCGCGGCCCCGTTACCTGCCGGCGGCGGAGGCGCGGATCTCGGCCGGCAGCCGCGGCAGCGGGTCGGGCAGGCGGAGCTGCGCCCCGGACCAGGAGAGGTGGCAGCCGCAGAAGTCGCGCAGGTAGCGGTACAGGCCGGCGGCCGCCGCCACGCCGCTGGAGCCCGTCACGGCCACGGCCACGGCGGCGTCGGGCGGCGACCGCAGCCGGTAAGTGTCGGGCCCGCCCGCCGCCAGCGCCGCCTCCACCGACAGCGCCACCGCGGCGGCCCGCGGGCCCAGCAGGCGCCGCGCCAGCGCCCGCACCGCCGCCTCCTGCCGCGCGTCCCCCGCGCCCGCCCGCGGCACCCGGAGCCCCATCCCCATCCCCATCCCCACCGCCGCCGCCATGACCAGCAGCGCCAGCCCCCGCCGCGCCGCCATCGCCGCTTCCTGCCCCAGCGCCGCCGCGCTCCGCCAATCCGCGCCGCCGGCCGCGGGGCGGGGCCGACGCCCGCCAATCGGAAGGCGGCGAGGGCGGGGCGGGGCGGGCAGTGGGCGGGGCCGAGCCGGTACCGGGAGCGGGGCGGAGGAGACACCGGGAGGTTGCGGCCGGGGCGGCGGCTCCGGGGCGCTTTCTTACCGCGTTTTCTACCCGCCACGGCTCCGTCCCCGCGGGGCGAACCGGGCCGCCGCGGTCCCGAGGCATCCGCCAACCCGGGGGAGCGGCGCCACCCGGCTCCGGGCTCCCGGGATGGGCCGAGAGCCGCCCCGCCGCCCCCCCCGCCGCCGCTCCGGCCCGAAGGGGGCGCTCCGAGACCGGGTCCCGGGGCCCCGCCAGGCCCGGCCGCCCCCGGCAGCCCGAGGGCTCAGCCGTCGCCGCCGGGAGAGGTGCGGGGAGCCCCGAGGGGCGGCTGCCCCCGGCCCCGCGCTCGGCCCCGACAGCGGAGAGAGACCCCCACGGGCCGGGGGGGCACAGACGTGACCCCCCCCCCCCCGGAGCACGGTCTCCCCTCGGCTCCCGGAGGGGTTCGTGGGCGCTTCCCGGGCTGCGGGGGGCGGCCGTGCCCCCCCCCACTCCGCCTTGGTGCAGGAGGGACGGAGGGGCCCGGGCGGCCCCGGCACAGCCCACCGGGGGACCGGGGGCACCGGCCGCGCCAGCCAGCAGCGAGGGCTGCCCCTGCGGCCCCGGGGCCGTGAGAGCGGCCAAGCGCAGCCGTGGAAACGGGCAGAAACACTGTGATTGCAGACGGGAGTGGTGCAAGAGCGCGGGGGAAAGGGGAGAGCAGCCCCTGGCCACAGCTGGCAGCAGCGGGGACCCTCGTCCCAGGGGCGCGGGAGGACAAGGGACAGGCGTCCCCCTCTGCAGGGGCAGCGCAGACCGTTCCTCGCCCTCCCAAACGCTCCGGGCTGCAGCAACGTCAAAAACACAATCGCCAAAGCCCCGCAGAAACCTCCCTTCCGCACATATGGAAAAACCCCTCGGGCAGCTCCAGGCCCCGCAGGAAAGGCCTGAGTAAACATGTCCCCGTCCCTCCCGTGGAGCGGGTCCCCGCAGGGGACACCGGGGGGCTGGGGGGGAGCAGGGCAGCGGCCCCCAGCAGGCAGAGCGCGTTTGCCCCGGTCCTCATGTAAGGGCATCTACAGCCCCCAGGTTTAATCAAGCCTTCATTTTTCCTCCTGCAAACCCGCTTGTCTCGCTGCGTTACCGGGTTTATCCGGGCAGGCAGGAGGCTCCAGGGCACCCCGGCCCCTGCTCGGCCCCCGCTCAGGATGTCAGCTGGAGCGCGATAAGCACAGAGGCACTTCAGCCGAGGCACGGTCACACCGCCTCAGTGTACAGCCCAGCTCTGCCCCAGTTGTCCTCCCGGCCACCACGGCCATGGGAGCCCAGGGCAGGAAAGCCAAACGCCTCCGCTCCCCCCAGGCGGCTTTCGGGGCTCTGCCCAGTGTGGCACAGGGCAGAGGCGCTGCCTGGGAGCTCCCTGCAGAGAAAAAAAAAAAGAGAAAAGAGGCCACACTGCTTGTTGTGCAGTTAGTTTAATTTATACAGTGACTGCCAGCAACATCTCACCCGAGCAGCAGGACTGGTGTCACTGCTCCACCTGCAAACAAGTTTTGATTTCGCCTTTCATTCTGTGACCCCCACTGTAAACACAGAGCCACCTCTGCCCGTAAACGCAGCGATGACCCAGGAGCTGCCCAGGCGCAGCACAAGGATCCCCACGCTCCGTGCACGCCCCCATTGCGGTGTGTAGCGCACACACACCTTTCTCCAGTAAATCAGCCCTGCGCTGCGAGGAATTTCCTCATCAGTTCCAGGTTACAGTGATTCTCATTATCATTCTAATCTGTTCATACACAAATAGTTCAGACCCACTGTGACAATTAAACACGACAGTTACACACAGCACTAACACACACCCCCCCCCACTGCTCCTACAGCTACATCAAGTTGAGGAGGGCAAGAAATTATTCACATCTTGCACAGGAGAAAAAGCAACAGCTACCGTGGGGAAACACCACCGAGACTCCACTGCCATGGGGCTATTTTGGCAAGGCTCGGCCTCTGTTTGCCTTAGAGGGCTCCTTAGGCCCCATGCACATGTGACAACGTACGTCACTGGTACCTCCACAAAGCTGCTTCCACCAATGCCAGCTCTACACGGGCATTATCGGGATGTGCCTCGAGGACTCCACAGCCTCAGGGCTTTGGTTTTAAACAAGAAAACCAAAAAGTTTCACTGCCAGTGGTCAGTATGACAGTTTGCACCACAGCTCGTCCCTCCTCCAGCTCGCCCCAGGTGGCCATGGAGGAAAGGAACAGCCTTTCTTACAAGGACAAGGTGTTTCCCCATCACTAGAGCAAACAGAGCCACCACACGCCCAGCTGAGGCCGAGTCCCACCCCTTCACATTGCCTCCTCAAGCCACAGTCAGAGTTCAAAGAGCGGAACCCCTGCATGGGACGAGACTTTGGTTTTGCCAGATTAAAACATGGCACATGTGGAAGCCCTGGAGGCAGGAGAAGCACGCCCTGGACTGTCAACTGCCCGCTGCTCATAATTTGTTTAATCAGAGGCAGAGACATACGGGATCCACATGTAAAACTTTCTTAAAAAAAATAAATAATCTCTTCCTGAGCAGCAAGCTGTGTGCAAGATGACATTGTTACGCATTTTCTCCATGTGCTCATATGCCCCCTCAGCCCTGATAAGCCTGCCGGGGAGTTCACAACACGAGAAGTACACTATTACACACCAAACTCAGACACTTCATGCACTTCGTATCTTCAGTGGTAAACTTAAGGAACAAAAAGTTTCTTTGATCCAGTGTCACTCATTACCCAAGAATGTCAAAGCTCTTGGCTTTGAAACACCACGGTAACACTTGAGGGTGCTGCAATAAGTTATTTTCGCTATGGGAGGGTTACATGCAACTCAGACACACGGGGGAGAGCTAGCCATAAACACACCACGTTTAACACTGCTTGCGCGGAGGGGCTTCTAGTCGTCAAACCTCCCCTCACGGATGGTGTCAAAGGAGAAAGGGAGAAACTTGAATCCAGTGCCAGTGTAGAACTTGTTCTGGAACTCAATCCTGCAAGAGAGGGAAGAGTAATTGTTCATTAAAAAGGCAGCTCTCAGACATAAGTTCACAATTAGCAAGAACTCCATTAAAAGTATGATTGTTGACTATAAAAAAAAAAATTAAAGCTTTAAAGACAAAAAGTGGTATTATAACCTAACATATCTTTTGGCACAAACCCCACATTTTTGTTTGATGTTTCTGGAGCAGAGCAGAGCTGTGCAGGTACTTTGATCTCACCCCCACAGGCAATAAAAAGGCGACAAAAATAGGATGAACTCCCTAAGTGCTGTACCACTTAGGAGCACGCAGGAGCCCAGAGCACTGCCTGTAAACCTTATTACCAAAGTTCACATTTGAGCTAGAACAAACTTCAGTCGCATGATGCTCTGCTCAGACTTCCTCCCTCAGCTACTTCTGTTTATTTACTTGAGCGTATTTGGTTTATCCCCACATGACTACTTCTGCTGAGCTAGAGATGTGCCTGCTGCCTCCAGCTGAACATTAACTTAGCCTTGTTTGCCTGCTTCCCCCAATAACTCAGTTTAAAAAAAGAACTATTCTCGAGACCTGTCCAATGGTCAGCAACAGCCAAATAGGGAAAGAAAAAAATAATCCCATGATTCACAGTAAAAACAAGCACAGTGTTTCACGAGCCTCGTGAGAAACACTTTCCATTGCGTGACCCACGGAAAAAAAGAAGTCTCTGTAGGAATCAAGCAACAGCAAATTGTAGAGCAATTTAACACAACTCAGGAGAAGTATTTTTATGAAGCACAAAAAGGTAAACTTGGATTATTTTTTTCCAAGTCGGGAATCATGGCAAACTCCAAAGCTGCTGGCATTTCAGCTGGCAAAAATTTATTTCCCAAGGGAGCTTAGGAGGGAAACGTTCAGAAAAACAGCTTTCTGCTCCTGTCCTCTGCTGCCTGTTCATACAGATAGGCAGACTTCCCTGCAGAGGAATCCCGAGGATGAGCAGGATTTTCCGTGTGGGAGGAAGGGCTCCTTGCCAACATGCTCCAGTTTTTCAGGAACCCTGATAATCTACATAAGTATCCTGTGACTAAGAAACTATTCTGTAAGCAAAGGGAAATAAGAGGCAGAGGGGTGGGTACATGAGTCACACAGAACCCACTGTAAATGAAATTTTAACCCTGATGATTAACTGTTCCAGCTGGCCCTGACATCTGAAAGCTCCTTTTGGACACACTCAGTTACAACTGGCCACAACTGGATGCCTGAAGCTCGAGGAGAGGCTGTCGTAAGGTTAGGGAACTACTGAAAAAGTTTATTTAACCAAGTATCATGGCTTAAGTGTTCTGTGTCTTTTTTCTGCAATTGTCTAGAGGAACACCCAGAACCCAAGGTCCTGTTTTGCTATGGGACACCGCTGTTTCCAGACTCGCTCGCTGTCACGCGTGCTAGCTCCATTGCTAAACTCTGCACTGTGTTTCTCTCATCAGTGACCAAGTTCTGCACAAGAATTTGCTAGGCAGTTAGCACTGCACCGTGAATAAACAGATTAGAAAGCTTTCTGGCAGTCAGCATTAAAGAAAACCCACTCTTCAGCTTTTTTGTATTAATAATTAGCTTAAGTGTTTGTTGGACCGTAGTTATGTGGCTTTTCCAACCAACAGAGCCATAGAGTACCCGCACTGTCTGGAAAACTTGGCAGCTCACAGTCCCGTGGGAAGCAGCTGCAGAGACAGTTGTTGAACAGGAACCCCAACTTTCACTTAGTACCAGCGCAAATTCCTACTTGGTATTTGTTAACAGCATGTGCCAACCCCTGGGGTCGGCTGCGATTCAGAGTGCACCTCCGAGAGGGCAGCCTGCAGCACACCTCATGGCCAGAAAGGGACGGGGTGTTTGTGCACAGACTGCTGCAGTTACTCTTTCCCAAAAAGGAGAGCAGTTTCCTATGCGGCACCGTGGGTCGTTCTGTCCTGCGTGTACAGGAGAGACTGCCTTTTAGAGCAGTGGTGTGCTCTGATGGTCGCACTAAAGACAAGCTCTGGCTCATGACCTTCACAAAGAAAAATAAAATTCTGGCAAGCGGGTGGGGAGCTGGGCTTCACCACTCCCACTGGATCGCGAGCGGGATGCGACTCCTGCACGCCCACGCCGCTCGGGAAGCGGCGCTCCCCCTTGGGTGGCAGCGGGCCAGGAGCTCTGCCCCGGCAGGGTCTGCCTGTCCATTCTCAGTTTACAGCCCAGAACAGCTGTCCATTAAACACCACATAATTGCTGCTTTTTATTTATTCTGCATGCCTGTTTGAGGTTCACCACATTTGTTGTGTTTGAAATCTATTTCAGTGTCCCTGCACAGACCCACAGCACTGTCCAACTTTGCCATTCAGAACAAAACAGACCTCGCGTCAGCTCCTTGCCTTCAGCTGCCCCCAGCGCTGCACGGCGGAGAGCACCACTGCGGCTCCGTCTCACTGCCTCCTACGGGCTGAGCTGACTCCGGGGATGTTTATGGATGAGCAGCAAACAGTGCAGGCAACGCACGATAAAGGCAAATCACATTTATGTCTGTCTCAAGTATGGCCCCAATGAAGTGCACACACCTGCCAGGGAGGCTGCAGGCGCACACGGGAGGGAGAGAACAGCCTGAAACCTTTAGTGAGAGCAGGCGAATACGGATCTCTGTTTGCCAAACCTACACTCATATGTGTAGGGACCCGCGCTTTCCGTACCGATGGACATGGACTGAGGGGTGGGAGGGTGGCTGAGAGACACTGGGGTAACCGGAGCCAGGCCTGAACAAGGTGGCTTGACGGCTCCAAACTCTGGAGCTGAACCCCCTACACCACGATGCTCATTTAGCACCAACCTCTCTCCTACAGAGCAATACAAACCCCACTCTTCACTGCTCTGAATGAACCTTATTTGCTTTGTGTTATGCCTACTGCTATCCATTCTTTCTAGCTGTGGCCTGTTCTTGGGACATATTCTAGGGAGAATAGCTTCCAGTTCCAAATCAGGCATAAAACTGACCCTAAAATTCTGCTTTACACAAGAAAACAGCTCCATTGAAACCATATTCCTGCATCAACCCATGATGTTGGGACCCTTCGAATCCAGTTACAGACTTCTCCTATTGGACAAAGTCTATGTTTGCTCACATTAGAACACCTGACTAGCTTAAAAAAAAGGCAAGCTACTTTCATCTAAACATTCATGTCAAACTACATTACTGAAAAGCTAAACAAATGTGAAATATTTCAGAATAGTGATGTTACAGTAAAAGGAGTTAACAGCACAATGTGGGGCACAGCTCCGACAGCTACTGCGCTCCAGCAGACCTCCGCTACCCACGCCTGTGATCTTGGCAGCACTCGGAGCGCTTCCTCCACCCCAGAATGCCCCAGAACAACCCAGCCTGCTGAAAGAATGCATGCCTTCTGAAAAAGCACAAAATAAGTCGTCCTCATTTGGGACTGATAGGCAGAGCACATGGAACAATCTGTGCTTTCCCCCCCACCAGTAAGACACATGCTAAATTCCTCCTCCTTTCCAGGAAAGCTGAACCACCCACACCTTCAGAATTCTTGATAGGTGATTCTTCTCCCACAGCCAGAAAATCTCATCTGCTCCTCCCAGGACAGCTGTATTTGACCCCCCCTCCCTCCTTCTAAAAAGGGAACACCTACCATTGGAAACATTCTGATTTCGTGTTCAAAAGCAAAAAGGAATGTTAACAGTATGTTCTTTTGAACAACTGCAGGTGCCTTCCTCTCCACTGTGATAACAAAAAATCCAACAAACCCAAAATAATTCCAGCAGATTACTTGCAGTCCAAAGTACTGCCTTAAACCTGCTTTGCAGGCTCTAAGCTTGAACAGATTTTTCTCTTAGAGAACGAACATTAAAGTTTTACAAGTTTGAAAAATACTTTTAGGGAAAACATGACTTTGTTAAGAGCTTCAGCTCTGCAGCTCCCCAGCAAGTGCCCTGCACTGGTCTGCACAGCAGCAGTGATCCATGTGCTTATTGTTACTGCCCAGCTGGGTTTCTCACGCCATTTCAGTGACGTGCATCTTCCTGCAACACATTTCCAGTTTTTTTAATCATCCTTTAAAGACAGCCTGGCAATGTGAAAAGGCACCTCTTGGCCAAACTGCCACCTCCAGTTCACACTTGTTCCAGGTGCTCTGTGAGTGGTGCCCATATGCACAATTTGTGATTATTAAGAGGTACCTCCAGAAAAACATGCTTTCTTATCGTAGCCCATGCCTTTGAGCAAAAAAGAAAACACAGGCCTGCCAAGAAGACAAGGTGTTCAGAACTGTTCATCTGCTATTGTTCAGAAATGCACCACGCAGCACTGCAGTCCAGAGAAACAAGACTTTGAAAATCCACTAATTCACAGGCAATTGCAGAACTGAAACACCACACATGGAGCTCGAGCACTGCTTACCCTCTGCTCATCTTGCACTGCTTGCAGTAATGCCTGGCGGGGTTTGCAGAGCTCGCTCGCTCACACTAATGCAGTGGCGTAGTACAGTGACCGCGGGACGAGGATGAGGAAACACCAGCCAGTCAGCAAGAAGTTCTCAAGTGACTGGTATGAAGATTTCTAGGCTGGATGCCAGGAAAAACAGAAGCACCATCCCGCAGCCATTTTCAGCAGCGCCCCCCCCCAGGCTCCCTCGGCACAAGATGGCTACACCTCCAAATCCCTGGGTGAAGCTTGAGCTACAAAGACCCAGGCACTCCGGGACACTCCAGTCTGCACCCCGCAGGCTGCCAATGGAAAGGGCTAAAGGGCAGAGTTTTTCTTCCCCAGAAGCAGGGGAAAAGTGCAAAAAGGCTGGTTTCCTTTTTTTTTTTTTTGGCTTCCTTTTTCACTTACAGACCTACTTTTAAAAAGCGCTCACAACCTTTTCCTCCCATTTAAGCAGGACAGAATATTCCTTGTGAACTTCACAGGACTCCACTTTGTTCTGCTGACCTACCAGGAAAGAAGGTACCTTAGGAGATGGGACAAGCTGAACTCTACAGAGGCACAGACACACTCTCCTACACTTTGGGCTGAAGAGAACCCTCGGCGAGCAAAGCTCATTCCCACATTGCTCCTTTGATCCCTCCAGTGCACTCACCAGAGAATCTGAAGTGGAACAATGAGCGCATTCAAATACAGATTAGAGAAAGCTCTTGAATACTTTCCATGCTTGGGTGCAGAGAAAGCGATGAGTGTTCCAGTAAGTAATTCCTTCTTGCTTACTGGCTGTCTGTGTACACAGAAGCTTAAGAATCACAGGAAACGGGCTACAAAAGCATCGGCCAATAAACAAGACCAACAAGAAATAGCTACTCTTCCACAGCACCCCGAAGGGCAGGCAGGCAAAAATGCCCCTGTTCAGTGCAAGGTCTTACGAAGATGAGCACGACCAGGAGAAGGAAACTGCAGTCAGTAGCTACTGCACACTAAGGAAAACAAACATCAGACCCAGGCAACAGACCAAAAGACAGAACAAAAAAGTCCTACTAAAAGCCCGGAGCACGCTCATCCCTCTAGCACAACCTTCCCATCCCACTGTTCACAGAGCTGTAGTCTAATTTATTTTTAAGCAGAGATCAGTTAGTTACTCTCCACAATTTCTAAGCAACATTTACACATACAATCAGTGGTGTATCACTAGAAACAAGACTGAAACCTCTGACCCTTTTAAAGACTTTCTGCTGTCAGAGCACATCTGCTGTAGGACATTTAGACGTTCAGGTGGATTTATGGTACTCCAGCAATTCTGAACATTGCTGATCTTGGCTCAATATTATCCACCACCCCTATTTTACAGCCTTAGCTTTCCTCTGTAAGGGTCAATACAATTTTCTAGAAGATGGCATTTCTGCATAGTCCAGGTGACATCAATTTTCTTGCTATGAAAAGCAAGATGCTTCTGCATGTTCCAGTAACTCACCAGTGCAAGCGAAGAGCATGGAGAAAAGCAGACAGCCCCTCCATGACCAGGAGAATTGCTACTGTCAGGGTAGCGAAAGCAGCAAATATGAAGAAGAGGCCAAAGCCTCCACCCAGACTCCTCACGCTGAGGCCAATGTGGATGACCATAGTCCAGAGCACCTCCGAGAGCTCTGCCAGGAGAAATGGGAGAAGAGGGCTCGTTTCAGAGCATTCAGGAAGACTGGAGGTTTGTTACAGTTTACTTATAAAGCAAAAGCTACAGTCAAGCAAACTCCCACTATAATGAGGTGGGAAACTTAAGAGAGACAACGGCTTTTGCAGCCAAGTATGTCAGGACATTGCCTCCAACTGTCGCACATAGTGCCGGGCATTGTCCCTCCCTCCTAGATCCAGACAGCTTTTAGCAGAGCACTATGCCAGTAGACACAGGTGTTTAGACCTAATTAGTCGCAGCTAATGCACACACAGCTCAGTCCTTCTCCAGCGGTGCGTGACAGCTGAGCTCCGGGGAGGCTGCCTGCATCCCTGCCTTTCACCTACCGCCTGCCCAGGGGCACCCGAGACACGGATCCAAACCTCCATTCCCTGAGGAATACTCACGTGCGTGGGCTAAGCTGAGAGCCCAGAGCCTCAGGTAGGACGCAGTGTTTGAGATGCACCCCAGGCAATACTCAATGGTGTGGATAGCCTGGTACACCACGGTATCCCCAAAGTCGAACTGCAAAGAGAACACAGAAAATGAAGAGAGCTGCGAGCCCCGCAAGCAGCAAGGGTTGGCCGATGGGGGAAAACGAGCACACTACCTGGTGCTATTACCAAGGACACCGTGTTTGAAGTTAGACACTGATACTGTCCTCTCCTGGCTTAGCACGTCAGTTTTATAAGTGAAAAATCAATTCTCTTGTCTTGCTAGGTTTTGTAGACCAGTAGTTCACTGCCGTATCTTGAATATTATTGTTTCCATGTTCTAGCGTATCAAAGTAAGATACTTCAAATTCAGCCATGGACTTAGCCAGGAAAAGACTGTTCAGCAACAAGATGGTATTCATATGATTTCACCAGTAAAGTGTATGTACTGCTACGAAAAAGGAGACAGTATTCTAAATCGATACTGTGTATGTACCTTTGCTACAGGATCAACAAGGGCATTTTGCAAGATAGGAGCTTGCCCTTTTTGAAAGCAAAAAATAATGCACAAAGTAATCTTGAAAAAGTCACATCTGTGCACCATTCACTGGCAAAGTCTCTGTGTCTTGGTAATTTTCTGAAGTAATAAAAGAAGCACTTATAAGGAAGTCTGCCATGTAGGACAGTTTCTTATTTTGTAGCTTGGGAAAGCATTCCCTATATTTTGGACTTAATCCATGCTTCAGAAACTGCTGGTATTTAAGTGAACACGATGTTTTAAATACATCAAGTGACTAATGCTCTAAGCACGCACAGAAAGCTATTTATATTCTTATTTCTCCCCTAGTATACCCAGGGCAATAAATATTTCAAGCAATTAGGTTAAATTATCTGTCAAAAGCCTAATTCTTTCTCCACGGAATGTGAACTGCAAAGTTCTTTAATAAAGCCTGCCCCAGTGAAGAGCCCCACCTCCCAGCACACACGGCAAGTCAGTGCGCAGTAAATGGAATGTGATAAATATTCAAACAATGACAATTTACAGCCATGTGCAACTTCTGGAGAGAGCTACCACTATGCTAGGGAGTGGGAGAATCAGCAGGATTGCTCTGGCACAGTATTTGTAGTTTCACATATTTTTCACAGGTTTAGCGATACATAGAATTAGCAGGTACACCAGCACACTGTTTCCATGTGCCCCCTCAATTCTAGAGGGACCTATGCACAATAGATCTCAAAGCAAAACCACTTTCAGCACAATTTACAACAGCATCACTGTTGCAAAGCTACTCTAATTTCATAGCATTTATATTTTTTGTAATAAAATTGGTTACCTGATAGCGCTGAAACCTACAATCAATCGTGCATGACTATTCCTAAAAAACCATCTCTTTAATACTCATACTTATTACAAGTATTTATCAATGAGCAGTTCCTCAGAATGGATCTTCTCTTTTACAGAAAGATACTGGTTAGGTAAGCTGTTGAACTGTATGAAACTGGATTGGTTTTTCTGTATTTGCTGACTGGCAGCAACCAGTATCATCCTTAAACGGCAGACAGTTTGGGAAAAAAAAAAATCTTTAAACAGCTTGTTGCAGTGCAGAATTACCAAAGACACAACATAAGGCAAATGAGACTTCTTCAGAAGTTTAAAAGCAAAAACTTCTCATTTTCAGACTTCCAACTTAACAGCTTTCCAGGTAAACCAAGATAGATCTGCAGACAGGGGATAAGACAAACAAGCTGTATAGATGAAGTAATTAAAGGTCTGTTAATGGGCATGTATGTATGAAGAATTAAGAATGGCCTGTTACGTGTAAATAGCTGGATCTTTTGGAAAACAAGATGTCGTGACATAACGTGTTTAATTCAGCATGTACTTTACACCAATGGGAAATGGTCCAGATACACATGAACGCAAAGCTGGCTGTAGTCTTACCACCTCATCCTCTGTAGGCTTGAAAACATAAGTTTACATTTAGTGTGGTGTCTCGATCACAACATTAATCATGAACACATTCAATAATTCCCTCCTACACATGACACAGTAAAGCAGTAACATGTCACATGCACTACAGAGGCAAGATGCTGCTGGAGAACTGTTAAGAGGCATTAGAACACTCCCAAACTACGCAAGTTCGACTGCTTTTTCATCTCTACCAGAGGTAAGGCAAAGCAATTAATATTACCCCCAACAGACAAAATGAATATATAAACATGATTTCACTGCTGCAGAAATACAGCCTTTGGATTTTGGCTGACACTGGAGAAGGCGGCAGCACAAAGGCACTGCACTTCAGCCAGAGCATGAGCTGCACGTGCCACCTGGGAGCACTGCGCAACTCTCGCTGTGTAGCCCCTAGGGTGACGGTACTTTGTAATGAGGCCAGAGCCACATTTCCCTTTATATGCAAATGATACTGCTTTTTCTGGAGTCCTGGGAATGACCAAGAGATAGCCTGCATGAAAACTGCTATGAAAGTACTTCACTGAAAATGTTGCTATTTAGTTTTAAGCAGCTTAGAAGTCAGTAAATACAGAAAAAAGCTAGCGCGTGCTGCTAACCAAGCACGTTGCCCGAGAGGGAGGACGGTCAGGTGCTTACCTCTTCCCCCTCCTCGGAGTGGGTAGATAACTGGTCATGTTGAATGATCTCAGCGTCCTCCTCAGTTGGTCCATTGCCCACCCGGATCCCACCAAAGTTGTGCGTTCCCTAACACACGCAGAAAAAGAAAGAGCAAAGTGTTGTTTGTGTTTTACTGCAAGAGCGCATGTTTTTTATGACTCCACGTGCAGCAGCAGCTCACGGAAGAAAACAAAATATTAAGTATTAAGGCCCAGGTTAAGCCAGCTGGACAATTCTATTTCCCCGCTTGGATGGGAAAGATGCTGATTCCTGCTAGGGCTAGGGAAAAAAAGTCTGTCTGAATGAATAATTGATACACTTCTACAAAGTAATTGCAACCCTAAGTAAAATAAAAGGCACATCTCTCAAGAGGACATTTCATGGCACTGACGTGCAACAGACCAACGCTTTGCCCAGCAGCTGTTGGACAAGCACAGAAACAGCACTGCTGGGGTAAATGAAACAAGTCACACAGCGGCAGCTCAACGCAGGAGGGGCTGACACCAACACACATACACACACTTGCTCCCCACCGGCGCCAGGCGCATGAACGCCACACACGGGAAATCAGACTTCCCCTTACTTGGAAATTCTACGTTGTGCAAACAGTCCCTTTCATAGACATTTGCTCTGACATTCAGCGTTTGACCCTCAGTCGTAACTCCATTGCTCTCCAAATAGAAAAGAATAATCCACAAACTGAGTTGGAACTTTGAAGGAGTTCCCCCGCTTGACAACTGCAATCACTGCCCAGCTAACACCTGATTCACGGCAGGGTTCCTCCTCCATACCGCGCTGCCACCGGGGAAGGATGCACAAACCTGCTTATCATCTGACAGTGCCCTCAAGCAGAGCTTTTATCCATCGTATCCATCGTGAACGTGTATCGGACAATGAAAATAACCCGCGCATCACTATCTCTGGATTTCTGTCAGCAAGCCGCTCTGAGCACTGTACAGCAGGATTTCTATCTCCCCCCAGGTGCTCCAAAGACAGAAAACACTCATGGCTGATCTGAAGGACTATAAATTGAGACCTGCGCGTCTGACCCACCTAGAGAGGCAAACTGGAACGCCACAAACAGAAAGAAAATCCCTGCACGCAGCTTTAGCCCTGTACTGGGGTCCTCTGAGACACGGCATGTGGACGGGCTGACTTGACACATTAAGACTTCAGAAGTTTCAGGAGGACTATGCAAACCAAAGAGGCTTTAGAGCTTGTGACCTGTCCGCTTTCACAGCTCATCGCTGTAGCATACCAGCGGAACAGCTCCTCGACGTTCTTTTAACTGATTTGTGCTCAGAAGTCTACTTTTATTTTAGGCTGAACTATAGATTTGCCCAAAATGCCAGCTGTGGATTAAAGATTTTGTCAGGTTTTTAAAAACAAATTAGGTAGCCATTTATGCTCTGAAATTAGAAATAAAATGAAAAAGAAAAAATACATATACAAGACAATGCTTTTATTAGGATTTTCAGCATCTTTGAAATGTTACAGGTTACTGATGACTAGTGTCAGTACTCTATTTATGTATTTCTAGCCTGTGCGAATTTGCGCCTTTGCAGCTTTTCCCTTGCACTCGATTTGTATCCCTTCTCTGTAAACTATCCAACCTAAACATGGCTCCAAAAGCTCTAATCGTTGACTTTATACTCCTAACCAGACCTCATACAAAGACCTTCCCTCACAGCTTCTTGTATTGAGATGCACTTAATACACTGGATGGATTATGCACAAAAGATCCATTTTCATTTCTGACATTTCCGTGAGGCTATTTAAAATGTCATGATAGAAACACTGGCGAACAGCTAAAAAGTGCCTCAGAGTATGCACTACACATGGCAAAGGGCTTCACATAGTCTGTGAGATTTACACTTCCCAGTTGGACAGGCAGCATTCACAACTGAAACCGAGTCGAAATACGCACTACTGGTGAAGGGAGCTGGGAGCTGTGATCTTCATTCCACTGGAAAGCCCTGGCAGTAAAGGGCTGTCCACAGGTTTAGACACAAATAAGGAGAAACAACTGCTATTGAGAGGCTTATTTGTGCACAACCATTTTATAATAGTTTCAAGTCAAAGTGCTTACAAGGGCCCAAGTGTCAGAAATCCACTAATTACCGATAGGAAGTTGTTGGGAGACCATCACATAAACATGATGCTTGGGAACACATAACGCAAACAGAAATGCTTCACTGAGAAGAATCCTAATCTATCTTAAACAAATATGCAAGAAAAGGAAAAAAGGGGAACTTAACCTGGGGGGATGTGGTAGCAAGGTATTCTTGTGCTGCTCTGCAGGTTTTGATTTCAGCAGCACTCCTGCAAAGAAGTGTCTCTGCATTCTGTGCACACATAACTATTATCCTTCAGCCTGGTAGTTCTTCCAGAATGTATCAATTTTGCTGAACTTTGCTCTTTCCAAGAGAAAGTGTTTTTCACCCTAAAGGTGCAGTTGTCATTCGCTTATGAAATTCAGATACATTCCATGCTCTCTTGATCATTAGATAGAAAGCCAACTCCCATCTTTAAATCCATCAGGTGATTTTTAAATCCACTCACTGTTGCAGCCGCTGCTGCCTCTAGTGCCTGCTCGTTCGGGACTGTGCTGACTTGGGCCTCCACGGGCTGCCCTTCCTGATAGTGAATGGAAGAAAAGAAAGGGAGGAGGAAGAAAACAAAAAAAGAGAAGGGGAGACGAATGGAGGGGACATGGGAGGATGAAAGATGGTCAGAGAAGGGAGAGGGAGTGTCTTTAACTGAACTGATCTTTGACTCACTTAACATCCTAAAAGCTGTCTGCCATACATGCAGGGAGAATTTTCAAGTATCCTCAGTGCACGTGTGCCAGGTTCCTGCATTTTACATAAAGATACTTCACAGTACAGTTGGAAACCTAGAGAGTACCCCAGAAGACAACCTCTCACACAATGACTGCGCAAGTCTATTTTTTCCCTTTGTTATTTTTTACCATCCAAACTGCTTTAACAAAGGTAGCTGATAAGCCTGCCAGCCAATTAAGCTTACATCTCTCCTTTTACATTGTCAGTCTAGCGAAGGCACAGAAGTGCATCCAGCAACCAGTAAGACAGAGTTCCTAAACCAGCTGACAAAGCCCAAGCCAAATACATCGTTTTTATCATTACCAACATAAAGGGTTTTTAAAAGCAAGTTTGATGCTGGATCCAGATCTGAGCAGCAGGCAGGCAGTACTTTGTCTCCAGTAAAACCCACCGGCCTTTCTGCCTAGGAACATACAAAAACTTTTTACAGGTCACAATGCAGTGTGAACCTATGTATCCAAGATCAAGATGGAGAACATATCTTTTCAACCATAATTAGTTTTCATATTGAAAATATAAGAGGTAGTCACCCACCAAGTGCTTTCTCCTCAAATACTGATGGCGAAGGACCAGGGGTTTAGCTACCAGCATCCATGGCACACACAGTAACGCCACCACCACAAGGAAACACTGGAGCCCCTTCTGTAAGAGAAACAAGTCTCAGATGATTTAGTGGCAGTCTGTGCTCAAGTAAACACACAGAACCTAGCAAGAGGTCTTATGCAACACTGAACGACTGAATTTCCAGACTACGTGGACACTTCACTGTGTCTCTCTTTTCCGGGAACAGGAAGATGTCCTGTACTTCATGCCCCATCGGACTGCACACAGCACGTAATGCTGATGCTGGTTTAGATTAGGGAAAAATCCAAAAGATTCTGCAGGGAATGAGAATTTGGCAGATGTCTGACAGTGCTAGGAGGAAATGGCGCTAGCGTCTTAGCTAAGCTTAGAGGGACCACATCGCAGATGCAGGACAATATTCCTAATCACTTTCCCCAATTAATTTGGATCCAAATGTTCTGGAGCCACAACTGACCTATGTTCAGACTGATATAAATTCCTGGTATAAGGATCATTCCTTCCTTCTTCAACATCACATAGTGTCAGCCTTCAGAAATGATGCCACATTTCCTCTATCGCACAGTAAAAATGTCTCACACTTGATTTCACAACTATTATAAGGTCAATGAAAGACTAATACCATGAAGCATCTCTGATTTTACTCTAGCAAGAACACGCACCTGTCCTTTATAAAGCATCTTATTACTAGTATCACCATAGGAGAACAGAAACATGTTGATAAAATGTATTAAAAGGCTCGGTGCATCCTTTGAAGTGTGAGCATCATAGGCTGTCCACTTGTAGAAAATGAGAATAACAAGGTATCCAAACAGTGATGACATGAAAATCATTTCTGGAATAAATCCAAGGTATATGTTCAGTGGCTTCTTAAAATAGCTAGAAGGAAAAAAAGGAGAGTTTAATATTTGGTTAGCATTAGGCACGCGTAGGGCAAAAACTTTTAATGAGAGTGTGAAGAACGTCTTTAGAACAAAACTGCAGGGGCTCAGCATTTCAGCAGTAGCTGGGACTTAAACACAGCAACTACTTGACACGCACAGCTCTATGTACGCAGACAGAAACAACTGTATTGCACCCTTCGATCAGAAGGTTAAAGTCTGATAGGCTCCTGCGTCTTAAACTCATACGTGTTACACCCAAAGACATTTCCCCCCCACCATGAGAAAAACAGAGCAAAGCACTTACATGTGGTTGAGAAGACTCAATGTGACACCAAAGAGCATGTGGATAATGCCAAGAATCACTGACATTTTCATCTTAAACGAATTGAGGAAGGCCAGCTTATTGCTGGCAATATTCCAAATCTGTGAAAAACAACACCGAGTCAGCCAAACACTGAGTAAAAGAAAAACAGAGGAGAATGAAAATGTTCACTTTAAGCTAACAGTATTAACCATCCAGGAAGTATTAGGCTGTAAGAGCAGGTTTTTTTAAAGATGTGTTTGTCACACGGATATCTTTTGGGGAAATGAGTGGACAACCTTTTCTGTCAGGAACGCTGTCTTACAGCAACTGATCCCACCACCAGAGCAGGAATCAAACCTCGCTTGTTTTATGGTAGGCAAAAGCTGCAGGAAAAAGGGGACTGTATCCTTGACAGAAAAGAAATATGATTATCCATTTAAAAGAACAATTACACGTAGTTCTGATTTTCTGCACTTCCTCTTTAGTGTGGAACTCTGGCAAGTTTTGTACCAAACATTCCAAGCGGTGTTAGCAGCAGTGTTATTGATGGAGGCAGATACAAAGTGACAGGATTACTGGGAAACTTACATTGCCAAGACTGGCTGAAAAACAGAGATGAATAACTTTCCCCCAAGGTAAAAAAGTAACTTCATAAAGCAATTTGCAAGTCTAACCAGATTTGATTAAAACTCTGCAGGTTAGAAAGGGCGAGAAAGAAGCTTGTAGCGCCTGAGAACAAGTCTCTCTATCCTGAATCTAGTGTCTCATAGAACCGAATTAATTTTATTGTTTCCAACGTTGATAAAGAGTTCGCTAAAGAAACGGCCAGGCTTTGGGAATCTTTCACAGTGAACTGCACAGGCACTTTTCTTTCTGTTGACACAGAGGACATTCTTAACGGACTGCAAAGGAAGGAAGAGTTCTTACCGGGTCAATGCCGAAGGGGTAGGGTCCACCGAACACCCCTGGAATAGCAGGGTTCAGCTGAAGCAGAGGAGTGGTCTCAAGCAAGGCATCTCTGTTTGGGTATAAGTAGATTATACAAACATTAACACAAGAAATGCTGTCCTCTTTCTGTAAAAAACAACATTCTTCCCTTGCGAGAGCAAGAAATATCTCAAATTGAGAGAACTAAGGTTCCTGTGTGGTCCTAAACATATTCCCAAATAAATAATAAACCTGGTTTTTGACACTGGTACTCAGTGTCACAAGGGAAAAAGATGCAGGGGACAGGAATCTTGCTATGTCTATGAGGAGAAAGGTGCCAAACAGCATGTTTACAAGTTTTCTGGAAAAAAAAAAAAAAGCTGGTTTGAAACTTGACAGATACCACATTTACATCCCTCTTCCAATTCTACTTGAGACTGAGTTCAGAAGTTTTTGTTTTCCTGAGTTGGGAAACGGGGAAAGACAAGTCACCTGCTCATCACTGTCACTCTTTGTCTAGTTACCAACTATTTACTCACGACCAATTGCCTTTTGAGAACATCGGCCGGACGCTCCACGATGAACCGAACATATTAAGAGACTTGGAGAAGCAGTCATTGTAGATGAGGCCCGTATAAGTGGAGAACAGTCCCATCAGCAGAATGATGTATCGACCACTGAAAACCATGTTGAACATCTAGAATAAACAAACAGAAACAAAAAGGAACAAAGAAAGTCCATGAGAACAAGGGAGATCTCTCACAAAGATGAAACAATAAAATCACTCAGTTGCAGGACAAACAATAATCGGCCATATGGACTAAGAGCCCCCAGTCTCTATTTCCCCATGGCAGGGATTAGGACTGCAAGAGGTAGCATCAGAATACAGAGGATAAACTGGCAGCATGACTGTCCACAGAGGATCTGGGATTAGCTGAAGAGGATAAATTGCACTCTACACATTGATGCAAGCCCCAGCCGGCAACATTAGTTTGGAACTGGGCAGCGCAGACCCGGCTCAGCTTTCTCCACGCTCTGTTGGTGTATCTTAACTCCAGTTCACCTCCTGTCAACCTAAGCCCTGAGCAAGCAAAACCCACCTAGATCAGCAAATAGGAAGAATCTTGGAGATATGACACACACATAAGAAATTAGGAGTTTTGCAGTGACTGAATCCCTTTATGATCCAACCAAGTTTTGGGTGATCTGTTTACATCAGCTTATCTACTACACTTGATAAACAATTTCCTTCAAATAACTGAAAGGAGTAATTTCCTACAAATACCCGAGAGGAAAACCAAAGGAACTCACTACTATTATGAAATTATGCTACTCAGTCTGTGGTCTACAGGCTCCCCAGTCTGTTTGTGTGCTTCAAAGTTTCGAAAGTAAGGAGTAATGCGCATTGTCAGCTCAAGGGGGAAGGATGCGAATAAACCAAGCTGCAACTCTGTTACCTCATTGTCACTCTTCTGCGACAGAATACGGCTTTCCCTGAACACCATCCAGACAGCAATCAGAGACATCAGGATTCCGTGGCCAAAATCTCCAAACATCACAGCAAACAGAAACGGGAAGGTAATGATCGTATACGGTGCTGTAAGAGAAAAGACGGCACTCCTAGTGCACTGTGTTTGAGTAAGCCCAGATTTACTACAGTACAATTTATGCAATTTAGCAACATAATTCCCAAGCTTCCCCTCTGCTTCTGAAAGGTGTCAAGCACTTTATTTGAAACTTTCAAACAGGACAGACAATACAGAAAAACACCATGACTAAAAACTGAGATAGATATCTGGGACTTTTACAAGTATGAATTTACCTGGATTTATTTCCCGATATGTTCCAATGCCATAAGCATCTACAATGTTTTGAAAGCCAGAAGTAAACTTATTAGTTTTGTTGTATGTTGGTGGGGTCTGATTGGTTTGCATCCTATTTAAAATAGATGGGACAGTGGATCCGCTGTGCTCCTGTTCAAAACAAAAAGAAAAAAAAAAAAGGAAGATTAGAAAACCCATCCTCAGAGCACCAGAGGACAGAGTAAAACACTACTTTCTCGATAGCATTTGGAAAACTACAAGCTTGCATTTTCTAGTGTGCTTGCACGATGAGCAATATACTTGAGCAGCTGAGGAAGGTTGCCAAGTTTCCACTGCTCTCCACTTTGTATAGCAGGAGGAGAAGCACTTGTAGAAAGGATGAACATCGTCCGATTAGGACAGACAAGAAAACTCATGCAAGAGGTTTGGTGTTTTGTTTTTTAAAAACAGCAAATGAAAGGACTTCAAGACACCCAACTCTATTATTTGTCTATCTGAGGAGAGGGCGAGCTTACTAGAGTCCTGGATAGCACCTTTCAATAAGTTCCACCGTTCATCCAGACAGCAGGACTACGGAGCACAGCCAGGTAAACTAAATGTACCAAAGGGCTCAAACAGAGGAAAATGCGTTACCATTACAGCATTTTCCTGAACTTAAAGCTTTAGCAAATGTAACATATTTGTTAAAAGTTTATTTAACATACAGCAATCATGGCTTATAGATAAACTGTCCTCTGTGAGGACTGATTCAAACAGCCCAAAGGGATGGATTGCAGACTCACAAATCGGAAAAATCAATTAATGCACGCTGTGTTTGCCGACACTGGCTAGTCTGCTTGAACAGCAGCAGACAGGAGCAGTATAGCAGTTACTCACAGTGCCTCTCCTGAGAGCAAACTGGATAGAATCGAGGTCAGCCACAGGACACCAGACTTCAGCAATCAAGCACTTCTGTGTCACATCGATATTGCACAGATTCAGGGTATGATAGATGGCCTTCATCTTGCGTACTTTGATGAACCAGACACGGATATTTTTAGCGGCTGCCTGCAAAACCCTTTGGCGATGATCCTCTGTTTGGTTCAGCACCTTTCATAGAGAAGTAGGATAAAGATGAGGCAAAATCATTGGCCAAAACTCGCAGCATACAGAAGTGCGCAGTGAAATCGGGCTGACCTAAGAAAGCCTTACCCACCAGAGGATGGGTGGGTGAGCCCTCTCCCCCACCCCATGCACAAGACTGCAGGCATGTGGCAATATATGCTTTAGTCTCCATATTAATTAGTTCTGCTAAACTGTTTGAAGGCTTCTTTCCAGGGGTACTTTTTGACTACTTTTCTCCTCCAACTCCAAGGTTAGTGGGTATTTCAAACAATAAACTGCTCAGAGATCACAGAGAACGTTTTTTCCTCCACCCAGGTTAAAAGAGCAGAGAAGAGTTCTACAAGTGAGGTGTACATTGCCTTAAGAAAGCACACAAAGATTACAATGAAAGGCTTTTTTACTGGAGGGAAAAGGAGAAAGTGTTTTCCACTGAGGGTGTTTTCCAACTGGAACATATCTAACTCATGCCAAGTCAGATTTCTAGACTGGAAAGTCTTAGACTCAAGGGAAAGTGAGGGCACAGGGCACATGCAGCTCTGAATCCTATCAGTTAAACTGCTTTTGAGTTCTTGTCTACTTTAAAATTACTAAACAGCTGCACTACACAACTCCCAGCTTGAGACAGTTTCTGTATAAAATAAGCAGTCCAAATTCAACTGTTTTTCCTTTTAGTTTCTGAACCTTTTCTTATTTTTCATCTCAAATCCCTTAAATTCCTCTGCATTATAACATACTGCCTTTCTTCCTTGAAGCAAGCATCAAATATTTCAGAGCTGGCACCCAGCAGGTTTGTGTGCTGATTACTTTTTACCAACACTCAGGCTGCTGCACAAGAGATTAGTTGTAAAGCAGAAGCTCTTCAGGACAGCACAACGTGAAAATACGAAGACAGGCAGAAAAAAGAACAGCTAAGTTAAAGTTAGCATTGTTATCTCAACTTGGAAATAAATTTAAATGTTTTCAAAGTTCTTGCAGATGAAACAGGCAATTATATAAGCACGCTTTCAGAGTTGGAAAACATGGTATCTCCTTACACATGCATATTCCTCTCTGCTCCCTGGCATGCAGTTCTCTGTCAATGCTGTACTTACATGTACATAATTAACTGCTCAGCCCTCCAGAATGATCAAACCACCCCACCACCCTAAACCCCAACAGAGAAAACAACAGAGCCGACAGTCTCCAAACACCTTTCTAGCACTGCTGAGCTGCTGGTCTCAAGCTATGTGGAGCTGAAAATACAGTCATCTAATAGGGCCAAAAATTCTCCTGTTTTAATAGGATCCAAAGAAGTTTTCGACTATATTATTAAAGAAAAAAGGGCATTGACTCCAGTTATTTTACCATCTGAAGATCATCAATTCTGGTATTGACACCAGAAGCCATTTCCTTCCGCTCCTGTGGTGTTTCTGGGCATGGGTAGAGGGAGGCACGGAATCTGGAAGACATGCAAGCCACATTAGTAACAAAGATGGAAAGAAGATAAATCAGTCAGGGAGATAGATGGCTGAGCCTGAACACAGAAATAAAGCAAGAAGCACCTTAAGAGAAGTTTCTGATCAGCAAAGACTGCCAAGCAGAGTTTCAGTCTTTAAATCAAGTGGTACAGAAGTTTGCTTTAGTCCAAAACAGAAGCTGAATGCTTAAGAAAATGGAAATGGGAGGAAATCCTCTGTTCCCTGTACTGACAGCGTCCCACAGGCACTGTCACAACGCTGATTAGCCATCCCAGTTCAGGGTGCTGCTATCATGCCAATGCAGCTGCTGCTAGAAGCAGTCACTGTTGGTCTCCCCTGTGAGAATATCGCCCGCTGACATCCCACTAGGTCTGTCTGACAGTTTCAACACTTGAACTCTCTTGTTTTTAGGCATTCTCTAGCAAAGCAGTGACCTACTTTGAGCATTACAGGCTTGGGGAGCGGCTAGTTTGACTGTAAAATGTGTTTCAACTACTTATGGTATGTTTTATTTGCTGTTAAAATATGTACTCCTATAGTCACTGTGAAATAAGGAGTTCAAAAGTATCGATATAAAGTCATGTCAATGTGTTTCAAATATTTGAGAGCTGGCCAGCTGTAAGACTTTCATACCCTTCACATATCTTCTTGACTCTGTTCTTCAGCTGGTCACCTTGGAAAAAGATGATAAACACAGACTTGTGCACATAATCCCCCTAGAACAAAAAAAGGGTGTACTGTAATAGCTCAGCTATTTACAGAAATCAGCAAATTACAAGAGTTCTACCTTTCCTTCCTGTGAATCTCTACATACACAGCTCATATCTACGCAGTGAGTCAAGAATGTACCTTAACAACATTGAAGCAGTCACAAGAAAAGCAATTTTCTTAGCCTTAGTACGGAATACCCCTACCAAACTTGTGCTTCCTGAAGCAAAACGTTCTAGATTATCTATTATCTATTCTCTGTAACACAACAAACAGGAAAACCTGGGAAGATCTCCAAAAGATCAGAGATGCAATGAAATACTTATCAGTACTTACTGCAGTCAGCTCACCTACAGAATCAAGCAGAAAACTAGAGAGTGAATGAAAATAAGATGAGGTGGGGTTTAACAACTTCAATTCTCCGGGGAGGCCAACGGCACATTCTTTGCACAGCTGTTTTCATGTTGGTAGCCAGGTCCCCTTTCCTGCATTTGTTGACAAGTTATTGTTCTACCTCACTTAGGAAATTTTAATGTAATGCTTCAAGAATAATTACATTAGGTGTAACCTCAATTTAAGGAAGTGTTGCACAATAAGAACAAAGTCTCTCTTAGTAGACAGATAATTCAACAGGTCAACTACCAGCAGTCAGTGGGACAAGAGAACTAGTCAGCCTTATGCGAGAAACAAAGGGGCAGTTACTGAGTTTCCACGCTTCTGTCTTTGTTCCAGTGCAGCAGCCTACACACAGCCTTTCTATTTACTGGCTAAAAGCAAGAGTTCCCAAAGTTTGGGCACTGTCCATTGATTTGAGCAAAGAGGACACTGAATGTAAAAACAGTCCTAATCACAACATTCACTATTTATATTTGTAATAAAGCCAACAATTCTCAGGTGGATGTTTAAATTACTGGTTAGCAAATTAAGAAAAATTAAAGGTCCAAGTTCACCGTGAATGAGCTACAGATATTACACTGCTCATGTCCAAAAGAGCCTCTTTCAAGGAGGATTATTACTTATTCAGAACTGCATACAGGACTTGCACTTGTAGCTTGTGCCAGAGAAGCAACTATGCCCTGCTGCAGTCCAAATTTTGAGTTGTTTTTCCCCCTTTCAACAGCACTCACCATCCATTGTGCTATTTTTGTTTTAATTAAATGGGAAAACATTTGTCACTAAAGCCTCAGAGGCTGCAAGCAGGTACTGTGAAGGGACGCAACACAAATGTTTGACTGCATGGAGCTCACGAAGGGATAAAGGCTTAGATCTATAAGAAAATCCTTTTGCACATCTGAGACTTTTGCTGCTGTAAACAATAGTTCCTTTTACCGTTACAGGATCCTCCAGGGGGTTTTCAATTTCTGCTTGACGCAGGAATACGTTCCCTCGGCACACTCGCCACAGCATGCGCTCAAACATGGGGATTCGCTCACGGTTGATCACGCCAGCCACAAACCTGTAAAGGGGACAGCATAAATGTCAGTCCTGAACCTAAAAGAACGCAAAGCCTGACACGCAAACCACTGATGGCAACTGGAGTTTAGCATCAGATTAAAAGCTACAAGAATCTTATTTTGAAATTAGTTCTCTAGGCAAAACGGAAGGTCCTCTAAATACACAGAGATAAACACACAGCAAAAACAACTGCACTACAGCAAAAGCTACGCTTTTTAACAGAATGAAATAGTCTATTAAGAAATAAACCACTGGTCAAACAAATGCATTTAGACATGCAATTTCTACGCCTGCTAGTCTTCATTTCAGTAGGTTCCTGGTACGTTACACAGCAAGGATTACAGCAGTCACGCGCTTCAGAAGGCCTCACTGGTTCAAACCCCTACGTCCAGGTAAAGAATTACACACAAAGACAGCCTGGAAGCAGCTGATGAAAAGCACATAGAACCATACAGATTTTTTGGAGTATTATGTGCTCACAGTAGTTACTAGTTTCAACAAAGCTGTGAGAGCGCGGAATGTCTGAAAAAGCACACGGAACAGATTTTCAAGGAACAAACTAGTAATATTTTTTTTTGTGCAGAGAGAAATGTGCAAAGCACAGAAATGAACTGGGAAGTTAATGTACATGGGACAAAACCAGAGGACAACAGCTAGTTTTGGATCAGCCTTCATCGGCTTGATGTGCCAGTCTGGAAAGTTCCACAACTGCGCTCAAACTGCTGCGGATGCCACAGGACGAACGTGAGCCAGCAAACCTAACATAGGACAGATGAAAGCAAATTGCCATTACCCAAGTCGTAGCGGGGCACCTCTTCCCATCTCGCTTGGTTCCAGGAGTGAAGAGGATTCCTCCAACAGGTCGGGATCCGCCATCTGCTGATGATGCAATTCAGCCTGAATTCACAAATCAATTAATATCTAATGAAAATAGTTAGTGGCATGCAGGGAACGAGGAACCAGGAGATAGTTTGGGGAGACAAAAAAGAAAAAAAAAAAAAGAAAAGAAAAAGAACAAACATAAGACAGCAGAAAGAGGAACTAGATGGTAGAAAAGACAGCAAGAATCACACAAGGAAGGAGAAAAACAAGAGGAAAAAGTGGAATGGCCCAGCAAAGCTTCCACACAAGAAAGGTCTGAAGACTGATGCAACACAGCAAGGGGGCTGTGGGATATATAAGTCTGAAGAAAGGCAGAATTCAAAAAAAATTTATCAAGTTTTAAATACAAGTGATGTTCCCAAGAACCATTTTTCAATGGCACAAAAGAGAGTGACACACCTTACTCTCATCTTCCCCTAGATCTTAAATGGAGATAAAAGCGAAGGTAGATGCTGATTCCCTCTTGCACTACTTGCGCATTTTCTGCACATTAAAGACGCAAAAGGCATTTCTAAGAGGTGCCTGGGAGATTACACTTGCATGTAAAGCAGCCTGGGAGTCTTGTTCTAGGCAAGAGGAAGAATGATGCTCAGCTAAGTCTTCCACAGTTCAGGGCAGTTTGCAGCTTCACCAGGCTGCGCCCCTACACCCAGTCACGCAAGACCTGCGTATCCTATACGTGTTGGCCTTCTGCCATACTCCAAAGCAAAAAAATTCATTTCAGAATTGGGTGACGATAGCTTGATTGATTCCACATTACTTGCCACATCAGGGTAGATACAGGGTCAGAACCAGTAACAAAACCTGGAAGTACCGGAGAGTAATTTTCTTTACTGGCTTTACAAAGATCTCCCTCCAGGAAAAACACACAATACTTCCAGCTTAAAAACATGCTTCCTGATTAAATCTTCCCATTCTTCAAGATGTTTATCCTCATTCACTATATGTATTACTGCCAGACACACAAGATGCATTGCTTAGGGCAGTCTGACGATGTTGCTCCTTTTTTGACGAGCCAGGCAATAAAATAGGACACAGTTTTATACTGTCCTTCACTGCAACTGATTTGCAGGCTAAAATTCTTGGGAATATAGCTTGTAAGTGTCAGCAGTTCAAGTCAGGAAGGATGCTCAAATCACATCCTCTCATGCACCGTCTTCATACTTCAATCGACCCCCACATCACAGCTATTTCTACCTCTGCAGCTTATATAGTGAAATGATGAAAATTACAGTTCCTCAGCGCAGAGGGCCAAATTCTACCCTCTGTGGTATACAGGAGCTCTTCCCCACAGAGCTGTCAAGGGAACTTGAAGGTAGAGTTTGACCCTAGAACATGTAAAATGCATGCACACATACAGCGCAGCCTTGCAAAAGCATATAGCAAATTTAATGACTCAGCCATAGTTGCTTTATTTGTGCAACAGTTGCATCATAATTTTAGTGAAAAACTCTACAACATTTCACTTGCATGCCTAATAAATGTATTTACCATGTACAAGAAAAGTTTTTGCAAGGCTGACATCAAATGCAGCTCAACTGCTTGTATACACACTTGCTTTAGCTTACAGATGTTACAAAAGTAAGGGAGCCCTTAATTTAGTTTCGGAAGCCAACATGAAGAATTGCTGATCCTTTCAACTTAAAGGCAACTTCTTGCAACATCAAAAACAGAACGAAAATTTTGCTTCATAGAGAACACAACCAAAATAAGAAAGTTTGTCACCCCAAAACAAAACATTCAGACCAAACACACCAGTGATTGTTTGATATCTAGATTTCAGGTTGTTGAAAAACAGTACATTACAATTGTAAGAGGCTTGTATTGTATTTATCAGTAATGAAGATACTCAGTGATAATTTTTGTGAGGTGCACCAAATTTTAGCACAGGAAACAGAAAAAGAAGGATAACACACATGAAAACTTTGGATCCACCTCACTCAAGGAAGTAATTCTTACAGATATTTAATATTACCTCTGACCCTTTTGGGCTACGTGTCCTTTACTCAGGACTCCGTATAAACCCAAGACAAGTCCTGCTTAGAGGGGTTGAAATTACTAAACAAAGCAGCCTAGATTAAAGTTGGATTAGACCAGTTTGGCTAAACAAGAACTTTCTTACACAAGGATTATTTGCATAACAAAACCCTATGTTCTTTGATTCATCTCTCAACTACTTTGATTTGATGATCTCACCCTTTCTAGAAAGGAAACGGCATAGCGATGTCAGCTCTGATTCTGGTGGGATAACTAAAGCAGCGTTCTAAGATTTAACAGAAGTAAGAAATTGAGAGACTGTGCGGGAATGAACGAGCTATTGAGCTACAACGCAGAAAAACAAGACTCTAGGAAGTTTACTTTGAGTAAGAGTTTTCCCCAGTAGTGAGTGAAACGCCATAGTTATTGCAAAGTATTTTTTACTACATCAGGACATTCAGGATTGGAAAAACATTAGAATGCAGACCCTTCATTATTAAACATTTTTAAATTGCTTATTGTTCACCCAGATCAGGAATCTCAAGGCCTGAAAAAAAAGGTTCCTTTTCCCTACTCTCGATCATAGTTCCGCTCCGCAGCGGCTCTGGATCACTACGCACACTGCCATACAATTCAAGCCCCTTCCAGTTCACAAACAGAACAAAAATCAATTTTCACAAGAACTAAAAAGGATTCATTTCACCATCTAACTTATTAACCCAGAGCCCAGACAGCAATGACAGATGCGAAACAAAGAGAAAAAAGCAGATGGTGAGAAGAGTTAGAGGAAAGAGAGACAGGGGACTGCATGCCATTAACCATTACTTTTCCAGTCTTCTTTTACGCTCACACTCTAGGCAAAACTTTCAGAGAAATCTCTCCAGCTCATACTGTTCTTCATAAGCAAAGACAAGAAGACTGAGAAAAGGAGCATAATCATCAACATGGTATGTTGAAACAAGAAATGGCTACTTTGACTAGAACAGCTGTCAGAAGAACAAGCGACACACTTTTGCCATCCTCCCTCGCCCAGTGCACACGCTCCGGAGAGCGGAGCAAATGCCAAGTACAACGTGCTATGGATAGTCAGCCATTTCTTGTGCAACTCATTACTACGAATAACACAATCTTAATTACAAGTTATTGAAGTCTTCAAGTGTTGAAGGTACTGTGCAAATGACAGCATGAAGAAATGAAGCGTTCACCACTTTGGGACAATGGGCTGCCTGCACAAGGCCCGAAGTCCTGGAGCAGTCAGGATCTCTTGCGCACAGCTGTTTGCTGTTTACAGCATGAACTGAAACAGTTTTACATTTTCAATGCTTACGCTTTACTGAACTTCACACATGAGCTGTTCAGTTTGCTTTTACATCTAGCAATATATTTTATTTGGTGTATTTTGTTTTATTATTACAGAAAACAGTTATCAAACAGCAGCGGGAACATATCTAAACATTCTGTGGCCAGTTCATTTAAGGCTGACACGAGTTCCTTTTTGTGGGATGACCTGACACAGACTGTTTAGAAAATTGGTTTTGATCTTCAAATTCAGCATGAAGAAGAAAAGCAGTAGGCAGCTCTCACCAGAGAGAACAGTAATGAATACAAAAGCACGCAGCACGAGCTGGTACTTGGTTTTACTCAATAATCAGTTAGAACAGGCGGGCAGGAGCACCTTAACGCAGCGAAGTAATAGATCATCAGGTTCACGCTGTTTGTCCAAGGAGACACTTGTAAGTGAACGTTCAACACTCGAAGACAAGCGTTTTTTTGTACTGAAACCAACCCCATGACCAATCAACTGATCACACCAGCAGCAGTATCTGTGTCAGCAGTGACTAAGACTTGTGTTGGCACAGGAACAACCTTAATGCCTGAACAGGCAGCATCCTGTGCCAGAAAAACAAACCCCAAACTGTTAGAGAAACGGTCTGAAGTTTGCAGGAGCCCAGCTCTACTTGATCACAGCCCTTGTAACGGATATGGCTTCTGGCCTTTAAGAACTCTTTGATCAAATCCTTGCATTAGAGGAAACAGGACACGTACTCAGCAAAAACATGTCCTTACCGTTCTAAAACACGCACAGGAGCTCTTTGAGAAAACTCCCCAGACTCTGAGATACTTAAGCTTTACAACAAAGGATTACGTCTTTTCCCATACAGGCTTTTTGTCTGTATCATGAATGGCATCAGAGAAGCTCTTCTCAGGTGCAGTGAAAGAGCTGCCAGTTCCGGGGCTAGCTGGTATTGACAACATGTTGAAGATTTTTAAATGGCAGCTTCACTCCAGAACTTGCCTCTGAAAACTTTAGGGTTTGATCAAAGGCTCAATTAAATAAATACATAAATAAATAATCTATTACTTCAGTGGACTTTGTATTATGACCCTAATGAGTAATCTCCATATAACATTTCAAAGGCTGAAGAGAAATTAAGCTTGACTGTAATATCTCTGTGTAAGCGAGGCATGACTGTTTATCTGCATATGTACCAAAGAAACTCTTACCCGTGAAAGAGAGTGCTGTGGCACCAAATTTTTAGTCTGTTGATGTGCTTTTAAAACTACTAGCATCTTAATTATTTACACAATTTTTAGACAAAGCACTGCTTAACTAAAACAAAACCAAGACAACATCTTAAGAGGTAAATCATGGGTAGCTATGCGCACTGCATGAAAAATGGAAAATAATTTTAGAAGCTTTCTTAAACAAAGCATAAAAATGACCCTGCTGTCCAAAACAGCAACTAAAAATATATTTGAGAATAAAAATGGTAATTTGTGAGAGAAGAACCAGCTGCCCAAGTGTTAACCCGCCTCCGGTATTCTGACCTCATCAAAAAACTGCTGAGTTTTACGCAGTATAAATTTTAATTCTGTCAGCTCCAAAAAGTTTCTCTTCAGAGCTTCCTGGTTTGTGTTGATTTCCTTGAGCTCATTTTCAATTTTCTCAAAGTTTGCCTGCAAGATGGGAAAAGAAGATGACAGAAAAAGGACTTAAAGCAATGCCATAAATAAGTGCTGTTAAGTCTATTAAAACAACAAAGCAGGCAAGATGCTTTACGTTCCCACATGATTTGCATACAATTACAGATAGTCTGCTGTGGCACACAGATCCAGATTCGTGACATTCTCTTCAGGCAACATGAAACTTTTCATACTCAGCCAGCCTTTTATAGGCTGCATTTATACAGTGTTCTTTAAATCATTAAAAACCCTTATAAACTTTATGACAGACCCACTGTAAACCATGCAGTTCCAACAGTTTGTTTCATTTAAATGGGTGAAATTTCTTTGAAGTACTTTCACTTCTAACTGTATTTGGATAAATGCACCAGCAAAACAGTGCTTGTGAATCAAAATCAACCTGACGTGAGCTAGCAGAGCCACCATTTCACGTGACAGCTGGGGACGATGGCACCTTTGCCACTAAATTCAATGGGTATCTACCAACGGAGATAATTTCATAGAGTCGTCTAGGTCATCGAGTCCAACCACCAACCCAACACTGCCAAAACCACCACTGAGCCACCTCCCTCAGCACCACGTCTACCCATCTGTTAAACTCCTCCAGGGATGGTGACTCCGCCAGTGCCCTGGGCAGCCTGTTCCAGTGCTTGATAACCTTTTTGGTGAAGAAGTTTTCCTAATATCTAATCTAAACCTCCCCTGGCGCAACCTGAGGTCATTTCCTCTTGCCCCATCGCTTGTTACTTGGGAGAAGAGACCCGTTTCCACCGAGGGTCAACTACTACTTGAGTCTTAACACACATCATTACCTCCAAGTCAATCATGTCACGTGGAAAAGGCACCTCCGGGTTTTCACCAGTGTCCATGATAGGAATATTTGCTTTTTTAATCTCCTTCTCAACAAACCCTGCAGAGACAATGTCATTAATGTTAACTAAAAAGATACTTCCATGTCAGACTGTCACCATAAGGCCACCTAGCCCGACTAGCAGCCATGAATTCTTTCACCTCGTGTTCCAAGAGCCTCTTATCTGGTTAAAGCTCTCTGCCAAGCAGGAAGGAATCCCTGGAGGCAGTCTGACCGGCTGAGACACGGAAGAAAGGCCACCATCACCCCTCCTCAGCGCTGTTTTCTAACGCTGCCTTGCAGGTTTACCCTGCCTTAATTATTTTCCCTGTACAAGCTACGGAGCGAGAGCCACAGCCAACCCCAGAGAGAAACGTACGGAGCTTTCGGTCCATTTCTTCGCACCTCCTGACTTCATTAACGAATTTACGCTGGAACACGTTCACGTCCGGGTTCAGCTGCGGAGAGAGAGAGAGACAGTCAGTTTCAGCGCGGCCGCGGCCGAGGGCGGCGGGGGGGGCCCGGGCCCCCGGGAGCGAGGGGCGGGGGTCCCGGGCGCCGCTCCGCCGGGGCAGGGGGCGTCCCCGCGAGGGGCGGCGGGCACTCACGTCGCGGAACTGGACCTTCCCCAGCTCGCCCAGCTCGCTGACACAGCAGTAGGCGGCCTCGGACTGGAGGAAGAGCTGGGCCAGGGTCATCTCCTCGCTGCGGAACAGCTCCCCCATGGCGCCGCCGTCCCCGCCGCGGCCTCTGAGGAGAAGGGCCGTGAGAAGGGAGCGCGGGCGGCCGCCTCACGGCCGCGGCCCCCGCTGCAGGCGGCCTGCTGGGCCGCACCCCCCTCCCGCCATGTTACCTGCCGCCGCCGCCGCCGCCGCCAGCTGATCCGCCGCGGCTCCCGTCCCTGACGTCACCGCGCACGCGGGGCGGGGTCACGCGGGCGCGTCTCCTAGCGACGGCGGGCCTCGGCCCGGCCCGCACCGGAAGTGACGGCGGCGGGGTGGGGCGGGGCCGTCCCGGTCAGCGGGTAGCGGCTGCCGCCGGGCGCGCGCCCTGCCGCTCCCCCGGAGGGGCCACTGATGCCGTTGGTGGCGCCGTGACGCAGGCAGTGACGTCACTGCACGCGTGGCCGAGGCGCGAGGGCGCGGCCTGCCCTCGCCGGCGGGGCCCGGCCCTCCTCTCCGTGCGGCGGCCACAGGTACGGTCCTGGGGAGCCCGGCGCTGCCGGTGCCGGCCGCGTCCCCCGACCCCGGGGCGGCCCCGTGCGCCCCCCCCGCCCCGTGCCCGGCCCCTCCCGCCGGCTCCCGCGGCCCGAGCCCTCCGCCGGCCCTCGCTGCGTGTGCCCGGGGCCTCCAGCCTCCGGCCCACCGCCCGCGCGCCCCAGCGGGCCCGAAATAAGCGTTTCCTCGGTGAAGTCAGTAGAGATATGGGAAACGGAAGAGCAAAAAGTAGCTCTTCGGGGTTAAATCCGAGGGCTGTACAAGCACACGGCGATGGAGGCAATTCCCTCCGGCAGCCCGCAGGCTAACCCGAGGGTATAGCACCTCATAACGCGGAAATCCAGTTAAATACAAGAAGCCTCCCTGCCGACCGGGTTTTCTGCACTAGCCTGAGAATGGAAGCATGGTTCACTGGGAAGGAAGCCAAAAATCACAGACGTTTAAGTTAAAATACACTAACCTTCCCAGTACTTCTACCTGCTGACCGTGTCTTTGAGTAAATGCTTGGTCTTGATACCATTGGAAGAGGAGATTTTGCAGTAGCAACAAATGGTTTAACCACAGATCCCCTTTCACACGGTTGTCTTTGTTTTGAAAGCCCCTCCTGGTGCGCAGCACAGCGGAGGCGCGATGCCCCTCCGGGGCTTGGGCAGGCGTTTGGCCGCTGTGGAGTGGAGTTATTACGAGGTGCTCGTTTGTGGTGCTCTGACAGAGGGGCACCGGTGGGGCTGTGGGTGCTGCGCAAGCTCAGAAGAACAAATCCCAAGCACTGCCCCTAAGAGCTCCTACAAGACAAAAGACGACCTGCAGATGTGTAGGGAAATAACAACATCGCCCGGGTCGGCGCGGTGGGCTGCAGTCGCGGCAAACGACACCCTACGCTAGCAGACTCAGGCCGTGTTAGTGAGGCTCGTGGTGCTGCGCGATGGGAATGGCAGTGGTAGGGCTGCTAACACTCTGTTTTTGCTTTTATTCTGATATTTGACATTTGATATTATTCTGATTATGAAAAAGTGAGCAAGTTGCAGGGTTAAATAACATGTATCTTAATTTGTTATTCAATTAGTTCAGTGACTGAGAAATGCATTGCACTGGCAGTGGCCTATAAAACTGAATTCTCCTTGTCTGTGGGATGCATCTAACAGTACCGAAAGGTGCACTCATACTGCACGTTTCCTCCCCCTGTACTTACCCCGAGGTTCTTGGAAAACAGAGGATAATTTTCTTTTTTTCCCTTTGTCCAGTCCATGTCCTCTGTACTTAAGCTACAGGTGAAGGCACAAATTGCATCAACTGCAGTGGGTGAAATTTGACAGAGAGTCTGTCCACTGCAAGCCAAAGCCATTCCTTATTTCTGACAGGCCCTAAGCAGCTGTATCTTGCTGTTTAAGAAGTTAGTGAGCTGAGTGGTTTCCTTTAGTCACAGGAACTTCCACGGACTGATGTGGAAGCAGATGCTGCACATTGTATTCCTTTGTTGTCCTGCATATATCTGACAGAGTTTTTCTTTGAAGCTGGAATATGCTTGTTTTTGTTTGGATTGTCTGTTCCATGTCCACGTAAAGAGTTCAGTAGTGGTGCTATGAAGTCGCTGGGATATTGGAATGATCAGCAATATCTAAGGCATAGTGCAAGCATGGAAGAGCCAAAGATCAAACTATGCCTACTGTTCAATGAGAGCAGCCAGAAATTTTTCACACTAGAAGAGGTTGAGACAGATTTCACTGTCCTGTGTGCCCGAGTCAGCGAAGGCTCCAAGGGGGAGGCTGAGGTTTGCCACCTATTGGCTTTTCCGGGTATGTCTCCACGGCAGAAAATGGCTGAAACGAAGTTAGTCCTAACATAGAAAATTACTCATCGCATTTTAGCTTGGGGTGTGATTGCTGTGCACACGGTAGCCCTGAGCGTGGCCCTTCATATCTTCTACTGTGTATCAAGAACAAATATAAATTCCCGTTGTCTGGTTTTATCTGATTCTGTCTAGATTGACCTGCTCAGTCTGATTTTTTTTTTTTTTAATTATTCCCAAATAGGGAAACGAAGGCAGAGATTGCATTGAAGTCATACATGGAATAAAGGTAGAGCTAGAAAGAAAGCACTGCTCTGCTTGCATCCTGTGCTATACATGAAAATTCACAGGGGATATCTGTGGAAATCCACTCTGAAGCAGATATCCCCAGTGAGAAACAACTGCAGAGCCTCAACGCTATCTGGCTGGAGTCAGGATTTTTTTCATGGAACTGACTCATCAGCAGCAAACACTGGAAATAAATCCTCAGGAAAAGGTCCCTCCAGGAAAAAACAGGGTATAGAAAAGCAACCTATTTTTAATACATGACATAATACCTATTGTGGAAGCCGCACAGCACAATTTACTGATGCTCAGTGAAACCAAATCTCGATCAATGGTGCAGTGTGGGTACAACAGCAGTAAAAAGCGAGCTGTCACATGGTGGAGAGCACAGGGGCGCGGAAAGTGCTGACTGTCATGAGCATTCATCATTAAACAATGTTCCTGTACGTCTGTTTGTGCGTCGTGAGTTTCCCAGCTTGTACGCTCGGAATTAAGCATTTCTCTCAGCACTGTCTTGAGGTAGGCTGTGAGCCTGGAGAGACCGAGCAGTGCAGAGCATTCGTTTTATTCACCAGGCTGTGGCAGATTGCAAGGGTGTGCTTGACCCTGGCGGGAGGCGGGATGTGCTGAGTATGAATTGCTTGTTGTCAACACTACAGGACAAGAGGGAAGCCGCAGCCTTCCCAGTCTGCCCATGGCCCTTCAGCTGAGCCTGGGAGCGCTTTCTGCTGCCCCATCCAGCAGAGGCTTCACAGCAGTTCTGCCCGTGGGAGCTTGGTTTCCTTCGGCTGAGCCAACACCAGTGGCGGTGAAGAGGGTCTTACCCAGGGTCACTCTCAAGATCTGAATTTCCCTTCTTCACCTTCCTGTGCTTGTTCCTGCTGGGTTGTTGTAGACAGCCTTTGGTAGCACCTCCCGCGTGTCTTCTAAGGCCGTGAGCTGATGATGCTTCCACAAGGCATAAACTTCTGCCAACACTATATAGGACTCTATGAATTGCTTTGTGTCAATACTGAGGTTAAAAGTTGCAAAATAAGGATTATTTCTTCCCCGTGTTTTCCAAAGCAGTATGTACTCTATTAAGTTTTGAAACAGTTAGTTGTGGGGTGTTTTTTACCAATAAAGCCTTATGTAACACAATGTATTTGGGCATTGCTTACAAGTACAATTTTGCACGGCATATGCAGAAGCATGTCCTGCATTTAGCAGTGTAGTGGCTAGATTTGCCGATGGATGGAGGACTGCAGAGCTGGGATAGCTGCTTTTAGGTGGGAGTGGCCAGCTGCTTCACTTCAGGAGAGAATTATATTTATTCTTTCTGTGTTAAATCTGCGTAGAGACATGGTGCACACTGTACATATCATGTGTAAGCCTGTTGTGTACATTCATACACATGATAGTGTGCATTTTTATGATCTAGAAGTTGTGTGCCATAACTACTCAATCCAAATTGTCGCCTTTCTTTAAAGTATTGAAAATCAGGCTCTCGTAGTCCTGGAAATAAAAGCTAAGTATTGGCAAAAGATCTGAATTTTCCAGCTGCCCTTTAGCGTGTGCAGTTGTTTAAACCAGCCTTCCTTTAATGTACACAGCTGTGCCCAGATGGGGTTGCTTTCTTTCCAGCAGCTTCGCGAGCCATTTACTCAAGGATTTTTGTTTTTTCCTCTCGTTACTTATGGTGCCTTTAGACTTATGATAAAGAAGAGGCGGTTGTAGATTCAGAGCTTTGCATTCCTCGCTGAGCTGTGCCTGTGTTTGCATGCAAAGCCATCGCCTCCCCTCCAACTATTTTAATCATTTCAGAAAGGGTGGGTCATCAGGCATTTGGCAGCGGGCTCCTTTTATATAGCTGAGGTGGAGTCAGCCAATGACCTGCAAGCCTGGAAAATTTTGCAGGGCAGTTTCACTGGACAGCTTTGCGGAGCTGTGCCATTTGAATTTCAGCACAGACATCCACACACTGTGCTCTCCATTTCTGGCGTGTCTCCCAGCACAGAGTTTAGCTGAGGCTCGGGTTTAGTTTTCCCTCCTCTCTCTCCCTGCAGTGACAGCTTCTCCGGGCTCTGCTAGCCAGGACTCCCAGGCGATCATGGAGGATACTACTTTGCAAATTATTGAACCACCAACTGCCTCTGAGGCCTCTGAGGAGCAAGTGCCTGAAGAACCCATCAAATCAGACCAGATCAATGGTGTGATGGTGCTGACCCTTCTGGACAAGATCATTGGAGCAGTGGATCAGATCCAGCTGACCCAAACACAGCTGGAGGAGAGACAGCAAGAGATGGATAGCGCAGTGACCAGCATCCAGGGAGAATTAACCAAGCTGACAAAGGCGCACACCACCACCAGCAACACCGTGAACAAGATGCTGGAAAAAGTGCGCAAGGTGAGCGTCAATGTGAAAACCGTTCGGCAGAACCTGGAGAAGCAAGCTGGGCAGATAAAGAAACTAGAGGCGAACGAAGCGGAGCTCCTGAAACGCAGAAACTTCAAAGTCATGATCTACCAGGTAAGGAGCTGTTTCACGACTTCTTTATGTCCTTTTAGTGGGTGTTTTGTTTACCAAGAGTTCTGTCACACTGCACAGTTAGTCCATTGCTCTCCCAAACTCCCCTGATTGTCTGGTGGTCCGAATTGAGGCGGATCCGAAGTAGCTCTCTCATTCATGATTTAACATTCTATATGCGAGCTAAGACAAGGTTTGATAGAGTTGCTACATTTAACAGGAATTTTAACCAAGGTAGTGAGAGTGGCCCTAAGCACTCATTGCAATGGACCAGAAGTATCAAAATAACCTGATTTTACTGCTTAGCTAAAAAAAGAATAAGAATGCACTGGGTTCTGGAAGGAGGTATTGTAAATCTGTCTGCCAACGTCTTTTCTACTGAGAGGCAACATGTGTATTGCTACGCGGAGAGCGATACTATTTCAGATTTGTGACATGCATCTGATAACAACAAGAGAGAGTAACCCCAGCATCAGGGTTAACCTCACTGACTAGGACAGACAGAGACATTAGAGAAAATACAGAACCGCTCCTTGAGCTCATTAGCACTCGGGTCTGCCTTTGCCATTGTGCTTGTACAGATTTCCCTGGTTTTTTTTCTACGACCTGTGAGTCTTGAATCCTCTAGTTGTCTGGTTTCAATAACAGCTTTGGTTTGCTTGATCTTCAAGCACTAAGCATTGATTTTTTTCCTTTAATATTATACAAGAAGAAAGAGAGGGATATGTTTCTGTCAGTTTTCCTGTCTGGAGTTAGTCTTCCTCATCACAGCAAACTCTTCTATTGGGCTACAGAAGAAGAGTGAGTGAAATAGTTAATGATTCAGTTAGAAGCCTCTGGGTTAATAATAGACAGCGTCAGGGACAAATAGAGAAGCATCCAGTGCTGATCACAGGAAGAGAGAGAAGAAAAACAGAAAAAAAAGGAAAACACTTCTTACTACAGTGTTTGAAGGGAGAGCTGATCATAATAGGTTCAGGAATATGACAAGTACGGGGCCTGTGTAACTCTGATTCAGAGCTTAAGCATTTGTAGTTTTATCGTGCCTGAAAGGCTGAAATACTCGAGCCTGTTCAGATCATACGGGCAAACTAACCGGTTATATATACTATTTATTACAAGCTCTTCATATCAGGCTTTTGGGAGAGGATAGACCTATCCATGGAAAAAGAAAATAGAACTCTAAGTGTACTGCAGAAACAACAAACATTGCAAAATGAGAAGAGTGAAGGGAATTGTTTAAACATAACATTCCTTGTGGGTTACGGAAATAGGTAGGAAGTTGGCAAGCTTCTCGATCCTTTGGAAGCATCCTAAACATTGGCAGATGGTCATTTTGTGAGCTGTTCGTTTTGGTTTGCTGCTGCTTGTGAATATTGAGTAGAGTTTCTCCTTGAATAAAAAAAGGCAGTTGTGCTTCTAAAAGAAATCAGGGGCAATACTCTTGCTGATGTAATCAGGACAGAACAGCCTCGTGGTGAATCAGTTGACAAGGGACTATGGCAGGGATTTTGTGAATTGTGAAGGTATTAGGGAAAAAAAATGAATGATTTGTAATTCAGAACAATTTCCCAGCATGGAATTTAGTGTGATTTGACTGGGAGGCCACAGAGCACAAGTGAGAAATTCCACAGGTTTGCTTCATGTGAAATGGAGCCTTTTGCACCCTCATGGAAACCCTCGCACTTCTGCAGGGAGCCTGAGTAGCCCTTGCCACACCGGCTAAGGATCCAGTCCTGGGGAGGCTGAAGGGGTGGCAGCAGGCGTGCAGGCTTGTGATGGACACTGCTAAGGCAAATGAAGTCTCTCTTGGAGGAGAAACTCTTGGTTATCTCTTAATTTGGTGCTTAAAATGGAAAACAAAATCCATGATGGGCTTTTGATGTTTGAATACTAGAAAGAAACAGGCAATAATAATATTAATGTGCCTGAGTAATACATACTTTTCTTGATAGTACTCTTGTGCCGCATTACTGTGGCAAAGACAGATCCATACGATGAGAACTGGATTGCCAGACATGGACCACAGGGAATCCCCTGGAAGAATGGGGTCTATTTTTGCAGTCCTCTGCACTACTGCTCTTTCCTGCATACAACGGAAACACAGATTTTTGGTCAACAGAGAATATTTCTAAATTATAACAATCTACAGTCCGTCTCAGAGCTACATTAATTATTATTTCTCATACAGAAAATAGGGTTGCTTAGTAGTTGCATTATGCTGTAGATTGCAGTCCATAAAAATGTCATCATGAATTTTCAATGTACAGAAACCTGAATTATATCGCTTGGTGTAAGGAAAAAAAACCTGTTGTGTATAGGAGTCTCTCATATTTGTGGAGGCCTTTTCTTCTGAAGAAGTTAAACATTTTGGAGGATCTTGGAAGTTTTGCTTTTGGCTTTGGGGGTTTTTATTCTGCTTTGTTTTTTTTCCTGGGAGGGGCAGGATTTTTAGAGTTTGTGTCTTACTGTAATCACGGAGATGTCATTCTTCAGAAATTCCTAACACAGGCTGACTGTGGGAATTGCACAGCAGATTTGCAAAAACATGGGGTTACAATTTTGTGTCACAATTTATTCATATGAATATTTTATCACAGTCAGTAATTCTAGGCACATCAGTAACAAGGGTTGTGCTTCGTCTGGGATTATGCAAAACAGATAATGCTAACACATTTAAAGAATAAAACTCTATACAGAAAGAAGTGACATTTTTGTGTGCACATGGTAAAGGCTTGTATCAAACCGAGGATGATGTTCAGCCGCTTTACTGATTTTGAACTCTTTGTTGCAAGAAGCCTTGTTGAGTCCCGCTGCGTTACCTGTTTACTAATATCCTTCCGTGTTTCAGTATTAATAATCATGAAATTTTAAAAAAATGTTTCAAGAGTCTATAAAACCAAAACTCTGTGATGGGCTCCACCCTGGGAGTTTAAATGAGGAAAATTCACTGTTTTCCTAACTGTGTCTATCATTAAAAAAAAAATTAAAAAATTACAAAATAACTCTATTCTAATTCAGTGTTTCACTTCTCAAGACCTACAAGGTATCCAAGTTTGTGTTAGATACTTTCTTGGTAATGTAATTACTTCTGTGATGGTGAGCAACATTATTACTACTTTCTAACTCAGAAAACGCTGCCTTTAGAAAGCTGTCATTAACTTTCCTGTGCAATTGCATTTTCAGTTGCTATGGCTAAAAAGGCAAAGATTTATTAGTCTTTAGGAGAACAAGAGATAAACTCATCTGAAGAGACATGAAGTATTACATAAAACCAGTGGTGGTTATTTTCAAGCAAGATAGCTGAGTAAAACAGAGGTCATGCTCTATAGGGATTTACTATTGCATGATTCTACGCTATGAAGAAATAGAAGGAGGTAAGGAGAAATCAGTTCTTTACTGGGTATAGATGTTTGATTATTCTCCCAGTGTTGGATACTGAGGCTCCAGCAGTTACGGAGGGACTATTTCAAGAGTGCAAATAAGACCTTTTGGCACCTTGGGAGAAGAGGTCAAACTACACGTGAGAGCTGGATTTTGCTAGCTGTTAGGTGTTGAGGAAAAGAAAATCAAATTTTATTCAGGGAAAGCTTGACCTGTCGAGGCGACCCTAAAGCGCATCTGCCTGCATAGTTGCAAAATTTCAGGGAGAAAGGGCAGAACTGAAAATCACTTCCACTGGGGCCGGCTGAGGGCAAGGCATTAAGCAGGATGTTTATGGGCTGTTGCTCGCAGTCACCTAATAGATGTGCGTGCCTTTTCTCACTTGCTCACTCTCTCAAATACATTTTTACCTGATTTTGCCAGGAGGTGGTCTGGTTTCTGCTGAGGTAAGAGTTTTTGTATCGACTTAACATAGGGAATTAGATTGATTCTTGAGAATAAAATTTGAAAAAACCACCACCCTCCAAATTACCACATCTTTTTGTTCGGAAAATGAGCTTACCAAAAGCAAAGTGCCAGACTTTTGACAAGCTGCTGTGTAAACAGGAGTTGAGTACCCTCACCGTAAACAGGACTTGCCCTCCGAAACAGTCTGATGTCAGATGACTACGTGCGGTTATTAGCAGCCCATGGGAACAGTGGTTCCCTCAGTGCTTCCTTTGTGCCGCCCGTCCCGGGCTCCGGTCTTTCAGAGAAATTAGGACACCAACAAATTTGGTTAGAGTGGTTGCTAATAAAAACAAACTAAAGTGAGTTCATCCCAAATCTCCTGGTTTTAGGATACAAGAATCTAGGGCTGGTTACTACAGTTCATGGTTAAATAATGGATGTCCCATGCAAACAGCATGTAAAACCAGACAGTGTGCCACACTCATCCGAAGAACAGCACGTGTCAGCACTTATGTAAGCATGGCATTTTTCCTCCAAACGTTTTTCAAAAATTAAACTTATTTGTGCAAATGTCAAAGGCCTGATTTTCTTACAGCCAGACATCCGAATGCTTGGCGGCACGCAGCGCACGTATTGAATGCTGAATTTCTAAAATGTGCTGGTGCTTTATTTTGAGGCGCGCGTGGGCGCCGAGCCCGAGGGAGGGCTGGCTGGTGGCGTGCGGCATTGTCTGGGGAAAGAGAGCGGCCGTTGTCCACGGCGTGCGTGCAGGCTGCTCCCCACGCTGCCTGATTCGGGGGGTACCGCGCGCCTCCTCTGCTCTTCGGGTGACTCCAGCGGCCGCTCAAAGCCTCGGGAGAAGTGGGGTTTCTCTGGGAAGGGCCGGGCGGTTACGAGAGCTGGGTAGAACGTGAATCTCAGCCGTACTATGTGTAGGGTAGGTAGGGCTGGACGAGGAAATATAAATAGCACAGCTTGGCTTTTGTGCCTTGAGTGGGCCTTATACGGACGAGAGCAACAAGATTGTCGATCGTGGGGAGGAGGGATGAATTTCAAACCCACACATTAATGCAACAGATTCTGAGGCCAGACCTGAAGCGCCTCATTTTTAGGTCTGTGCTCCTCAAAAGCGAGTGTGGAAAAGAACATGAGCTCGGGGGTCTGACGAGAGGCACAGAGCCGGGAGCACAGGGCGTACAAAGCCACATACCGCAGCCGCCGCACCCACGGCCCCTGGGCTGCAGCCTCTCTCCACCTCCCAAACAGCATGTCAGCTGCCCCGAGCTATGGTTTTGTTTCAAATTAATCATTCTGAAACAAAAACTTCATGACTCTAACGACGGCAGAAAGCTCGTGAGAGCCAGCGCGATCTGTAGTCCCAAAGAACAGCCTGTGTGGGTTACATGCCTTGGATTCAGTGGAGCTTGGCCAACTACAAGCATTAAAAAATAAATAGAAATTTCAAATAAAATTGGAATGGCAGTACTGGCGATAGGCATGGGCACGAGGCACGCATGTTACGCTTTTCCTGCAAGGCCAGTTGGCTCCATGTGCTTAGGAGCGCTCTCTGCACTTGAATTTGAGTCCCTCTTGGGATCTGGAGCAGCACTGTGTGTAGCATCAGTTTTTCCCAGTGGTTCACTGCAGAGATTTGTATTGCAGCAGTCAGTGGGTTTTGTGCTTATTTTCTAATAATACTTAAAAATAAAAGGCTGTTTTCATTTTGCTGTGAATCCACTCAAAAGCAGCTCCCTTTATAGCCACAACATTTCTTAACCCAGGTTCAGCAAAGAATTACTATGAGCTTCTCGCTGGTGGGTTCGTGCATCAGCAACCTGCCAAATCCCAAGAAACACCTCACCCGATGGCAGTTCTGGTGTGGTCCATGGCGACAGAATATTCCTCTGGTGCTGGATTTACTTTTGCTTTATTTTATTCTGTTCTTAAAAGAAGTACCAAAGAGAATTCATCATGAAGCCTTTATTAAAAGAACACAAAAAATTGGATTCACACAAACCAATACTCATTAATTAAGAGCTGATACTGTTTGGCTCTGATCCTTTGTCTTTTTTGCTGGAACAGAGGGGTCCCTGCCCAGAAAGCTATTGTATCTTCCCTTCTGTTCTCCAGCTTTTGGTCACAGAGGTAGCAAAATTAGAGGTGAAAAAATGCCATCCCAGGGGAAGAAGAAAAATGTCATTCAACTGAATTCCTTCGGGCTGCAGCGCTGAATTCTCCATCCATTATAAGGGGCACCGTGTTAACATCCTTATGTGCAAAGAATCCTTCATATTTTCTCCACATTACTGAATTATGAGCGTCTCAATATAATAATTTACAGGAGGCTGAACCTTAAAAATATTTCAGGATGTTAATAACTCTCACTTCCAGGATTTTTCTTAGTGCAGATTATCAGTCTTTCTACCAAAGACCATGCTCTGGAGTGTGGATTTCTCTGTTGCAGCCTAGAATCAACTGTATTAATATTTCATTGCTCAGGTATTATTTATAAGCAGTTAGCACCAGGACTGTTTGCTTTGCTGAAATCCTTTTAGCGTTATAGTTACATACTGAGCTGTGCAGCAATAAATTGTCCCAGAGCAAAGGGCCAGGGGCTGCTCAGCCAGTTGGGATAAGGTTAGATCGCATGATTAATGGCTCATGAAAGTAAAACCAAAGGTAATATTCCTTCTGATCACCTATTCCTCTCTCTGGCCTCTCTCGTGCCTACTGGCAGTGCATCTAAGCATCCGTCATGATGTCTGTGTGACGCCAGTGGGGCCACGGCGCACGGGCGTATAATGAAGTGCAGAATTTGCCGGCCACGCTCGCTGGGCTAGGTGGCTCGAGTGCTCTAGTTTCCAGTGAGATTGTGGCTCATTTTCCCATTCTTAAGCTAGGTATGACTCCTCAGCAAAAATAAATTAACCCATCATGGACACACAGCAGGAAAAGCTCTCCAAGGCTGCGTGTAACCAAGTTTGCAAGTCTCGGGTTGGAAACCCAAGAATTCAAGAAGCCAGTCAGTGCTCAGACCGTGCCTCTCTCTGGGAAGACACAGTCCCGGTGTACCCTGGGTGGGAATTTGACTGGTAGATGGTAAAAGCTGGTTAGTGTCACAGGCCCTGCAGAACACTGGAAGGGTGTGAGCATCATGGGAGAAGCCATACTCCTGCATATGATCTCCCTTTCCCCCATTTTGTGTAAATGCAAACGCTCTGTAGTTGGCATGCGTCCCTCTGCGCCCTTCAGCATTGCTCACAAGGCTGGCACTGAGTGTGCTGTGGGTGACTCACCGCGCGCTGTCACCGTGTCCCAGCTCCAGACAAGGCACGCAGTTTCTGGGAGGCGCGAGCAGCCGTGCTCAGTCTAATGCAGCCATTTTTCCGAAGAAAGTACTGCTTGACCTGGGCACAGACTTGGTGAAACTGAGGGCTGTTCCTGCATCTTTGCTGAAGCTGCTTCTTGCTACACTACCCAGAAGTGTGATGTGCTGTCCCCATCTGAGTAATGAGTGAGCGCTATGCAGTCTCCACGTAAAGCATGGCAATGACTCATAAGCTTTTCGGCAGCGTGCTTAGCTCTCGTTTATCCTGTTTGGGATCATGTTGTCCTCTTGATTCTGCAAGGTCTTCTACAACTTACAAAGTACCTGAAGAATTGTGGGTCCACTGTCCAGCTGCAAGATAAGACAAAGACCAGAAACAAAGATCCTCAGTGTCAGTGAAGGAAAATCAAATATTTAGAATAAAAATTCTCAGGATGTTTAGTCTATAGCTTTATGTGAGGATGCAAATGTCAGTATCAGCACAGATCTATCTGCATATCATCTGTAATGCAAACTCCACCTTTACTGGTTTGCTGTTCAGAAATAGCTCGGGAGTTATTAATCAGTTGAGACAGGTTTATCCGGGAGGAGCAGTTCTGAGAGTAAAGCCAGTTGTACAAACAGGCTGACAGTAGGATCAAAACTTTTTTCTGCTGTCAGAGGGAAAAGAAAAAAAAGCCTTTTCACTCTGCAATCTATTTACTTCTCTGTTTCCTACAGCCCTGCCTTCTTCTGACTCACTGGGAGGCAAAAGCACTTTTCCAAACACAGCCTCCTCCTCTCCCCACGCTGTTCCTCCCTTGCTTTTCACCACCAGATTTGAACTAGCTCCAGTGCCTGTACCATGCTGCTCATTCTCACCAGCTAATGAGGGAGATACAGCCTTTTAGGACATAGCTTCCAGGACATGGAGTAACTAGACGCACCTGATAGAAAAAACTGCCAAGAAGATCGCGCAATACACAAAATTGCTGAGAGGAGAAGGACTTCTGCTAGTCAGGGAGATACTGCTTGACAACAAACTAGCTTATCCCTTTAACATTTACCTAATCCCAACCTATTTTGGTTTCCCCCCTCATGTTTTAGATCTTTTCCTTTGTCTCAGGAGTGTTCTTTGGTGACTTCTTACTGCAGGATTCAGTAGTCTTCTCTCTAAGAACTCGAGGCTTCTCTTTTTATGGACCTCTTGGTACTATTGGAGATAAAATCTGCCCAACCTTCGGAACGTAGGAGTCGAGGCCATGCCTATTGCATATGGAGGGGTTAATTTTATATGCCAGCTGCTGCTAGGGATGCTGAGTAGCCACTCCCTGTCCTCAGAGTGTGTTTAGCAGAAGAGAGCATGTTTGATTTTGCAGTGAGCCTATTTGCTGTGTCACTGGGTATAGATGTCTGTAAGCTGCTGGGTATTGTCCAGTGCTGGTTTGGGGTACAGTTAGTACGCTGACAAAACCAGTGGATGGAGGTCTGGAATCATACCCGGCTGTTTTGATCTCTCCAGCTTGTGTATTTGAATAAATAAACACAGGGTTTTAAAATTACTATCTTTTCATAATCTTACATGTACGAGCAAACTCTACTTTAAGCTACACCACAGAAATCAGAGATATCTCCAGAACAGCTGACATCAAATCACTCTGTGAACAGCAGTGTGAAAAGAGAGCAGAATCCGGCCCTTATGGCAGTGTTCAGTGTAAATGTGCCCAAAACCATAGAAGGAACTCTGCGTCTCCTAGGACCTGCCATAAATTAGAGGAGGACACTCTTCCAATAAATCTTTGCTGACTATCTTTTCTGTCAAATTTTGCTACCTGGCTTCTCCCTTTACTAAATCATACCCCTGTGCCTTTTCTCTCTGCCTGTTCTCGTGCTAATCCGGAGTATTTGTTGGCAATGTTCCTGATCAGATACCTGGTGGGGACAGGTAAGTTTTTCCGTTGTGCTTTCTTTCTGCCGGCCATTGAAACGCAGTTTTCCTCATCTTAGCCCGAGAAGATCCAGCGTGTGCGCTTTGAGTCTTCACCAGGGACTGCCCTCTGAGCTGTCTCCAGGAACGGTTCCCTCTGCCCACGCTGCGGAAAGTGCCATGGCCCAAATCAGCAGAAGACATGCGAGGAGGCAGCAGTTTAGGGCCTCGGCAGGAGTACCCCCTGAAGATCTCTTTGAACCTCTTCTGAAACTCTGAAAGCTGCTGATTCCAGAGCCTTTGCCTCTCCGCCTGCTTGTGGCTGCTGCAGCCTTCAGACCTGCCAGGCTGATCTTCCCGTTGGCAGAAATGCCTCTGCTTGTTGACTAAGCTGCTTGCTGCTTGCTGCATGCTCTGTCCTAGTTGTAATGGACAGTGAGGAGCTATGGTTTTCTCTCAGGCATTACAGGACTTGTCGTGCTCTACCTCTGCGATCTGGGATGGAGAAATTGCTGTATGGCTTGCATGAAGGGCTAGCAGCCAGGAGCAGTTGGCTCTGCTGGCGTCTGCTGTGACTGGGCAAATCCTGCCTGTTTGCTGAGCCTCGGTTTGTCCCTCTGAAATACAGACCCGGTAATACTTACCTCCTCAGGCTTCTTGTAAGGTTTAGTTTATAAGAGTTTGTGAAATGGTTTGAAGTTGTTGTTTTAAATAGATAAAAGGCAGGCAGAGAGCACAAACTGTGATGTAAAACTACCGTTGTCTCGGGTAGGCACTGCAGCACCCATTGCCGCACAGTGGCAGCCCCCAGCGCTGTTCACAGCCCAGCGCTGGGCTCCTGCACACAGACTGGAGCCGGTTGTGATTTTAACTGCTGTTTGTCTAATGCTTATCTCATGCCACAAGGGCCTCTGGTAGCAGCGTAGTGCCCTGTTAGCCTTCCTCGTATTGTGTGGCCACTGGAGAAAATTCCTTAAGCTCCCGACGCCTGCACGTCGGGTGTGTGCAGCGCTGTCCGGTGGGAACAGCCACGTCGATCGCTGGACCGGACTCCCCCGGGAGCCGGGCGAAGGTGAACCCAGCCCAGGAATGGGCGTCTCTGGGAGAAGCTGCCAGGGAAAACTTTTCCTTTTCAAGGAGAGTGACAAGACTTTTAAAAAAGGCAGTTTTTTGTGATATAGAAAGAGAATCTGATAGCAATTATAATCTCCACTGAAAAAGTCTGTTCCAATGGGGCACTGGAGAAGAAAGTACAGCCCTCCTCTTTGCTGCACAGGGTGTCCTTACATCCCTGAGCTCTGCTAGGCTGTGGGTGCTTATCAGGTGTGTTGCTGTTCCTCGGGAATAACCGAGTCCTCCTTCCTGTGACACTGATGGAAGGCCAGCACGGAAAAGCATCCTCTAAGGACTGGCAGAGCAAAACAGCTATTGTGGCAATGGGAGTGCAGAACTTTCTTTTCTCTGGCAGGGCTGGATCCTCACCTAGACGGCTGTCTTCTGCCAGGATGCTTTTAGTCCTCCCTCAGCCTCCCCCCAGGCTGGAGCTTGTCTGACCTGCCCCGGGTGGGCAGGGGAATGGCCGGCGTGGGGCAGGAGGTGCAGCAAGCGCCGGCTCACCTGGCAGCAGCCGGGATCAGCCCTTTTTGGTCATAGCAGAGCCTGGGGATGTGAGCTGGTCGTGTTCTGCATGCTACAGCTGCATGTCAACCAAACTCAAACATTCGTGCTGTTGTGTAAAAATAACTGAACAAAATGAATTACAGATGTGATTAGCATGCGCATGTGAAAAATCCTCCATTAAAGCTTCAAACTGGAGATTGGAGTGGCCGAGAGTTCTGGGACTCTGTTTTTTATGCACTGACAATAAGAGCCTCTTCAAGAGCAGTCCAGGAGCCTTCTTGCCTTTTGGGAATGTTCCCCAGATTTGCTGGTGATTCTGCAGTGCTTGAAGAGCTCTGCGAGGCTGGGAATGCAGCTCGGCTTTGTGTCTCATTGGCCTTTTATATGACAGGGGAAGTGTTGACATGTGTTGTAGCAACCAGGCGGTGTGTACATGGCCATATGGGGCTGCCTGGGTGACTCACTGCAAGGGAACTCGGGCTCCAAAACAACGTCAGATAAAAAGCCCACTTAGTGGAGCTAGGCAGAGGCCAGTCCGCCCAGCAGATCTAACAGCTCTGAATTGTTTGAAGTAGGAGGAATACAGAGGAGCCCAGCACCCCAACAGCTGGCAGCCAGCTGCCATCGATGCCGGGTACGGGTGCCGGGGCTCCTCCGGGCACCCACAAGGTCTGCAGAGGGACAGGCTGCCCGTCCCATCGGCTCTGCCAGCAGGAGGGAGCTTCCCAAAGTAAACCGCTTCCCGCGGGAGCTCTGGGCTGAAGGGAGAGCACAGCTGTACACATCAGATTGTGAAATGGGCTGGGGGCTGGCACACTGTAAATGGGTAAAAGAAGCGTAGAGCTTGAATCAAAGCTGAACCTTTATGTGAAGCGCGTCAGATGGCAGCGCGCTCGGTCCCAGCACACACACACTACCTGTCCTTCTGCTGGGTGTAGCTCTGCTTTGTGCACAGAGGAGGGCAAGATTTATCTTCTGCTGGTAGAAAAATCTTCTGAGAAATCTTGTTTACTTGCTGTCTTTGTGCCAGCTGGATTCGAGCTGTCGTAGAGAACAGAACTGGTTTATGTCTGCTGATTGGGAGCCAGGGTTTGAACACCCCAACAGGCAGGGATGCCAAGGCCCAGGATTTTGGACTCGCCTACTTCAAGGGTCAGTATTTTCCCAGTAAAAATAGAGTAGTTGGAATGCCTGGTGTTAAAAATGTGGCTCATCTGGATGAGTCATGAGTGAAATAAAGTGCACAGCCCGTAGTGCCTTGCCCAGAGCGGGGATTTGTGTAGCCGCCACCGCTCCACCCGGGATGGTTCTTGATTGTTCCAGCGAGATCCCATTGTCCTCCACTGCAGGCAGATGCGGCTGTGTCTGCGGGCACATTCTGCCCACCCCAGGCTGCTCCCCTTTCGCACAGGAGAAACACCTCTCAAGCAGGGAGGAGGAGATCCTTGGTGGCATTTGGGCAGTGCCTGGGTGCGGGTGTGCAGCTACACGTGAGGGATGCTGAGCAGCAATGTACTCATTCCCATTAAGATGTGCCAGAGCTGTTGGTTGTTCTCACACCAGCTGTCCTGTGCATCGGCCAGAGCCCGCTAAACCAGCAGGAATGCTCCTAGATGCAGGCGGGCTTTGAGTCAGGAGAGCGACCCATGGCACGCAGTGCTGAAAATCCACCAGCTGTCCTCGGGCTGGTTATCTACAGCTCACATAAGCAATCAGATTGAAGAAGTCAGGGGAAAAAAATGCAGGAATTATACCAGGCACAGGAAAGAGAGATGCGCTATGTGGTGGCCCTCGGCCAGCCCGACAGCCCTGCAGTGGGCACGCTCCCCTGTCACCCTGGCCCTGCGGGAAAGGGGCCGGGTGAGGGTTGCAAAGGGATTCCCAGCTGGAGAAAAGCTTTGGGAAACAATCTCGAGGGGGGAGGTTGGGGTCATAGGCATCCTTACTTATGGGAATAGCTGTGCTCTGTCTTTGCCTCTGTGTCTGCGCAGTGGGAGTGCCTCCTGAGAGAGGCGTGAGCGGAGTCTCGAGCCCATGAGCGATGCTGCGCCGGGGCTGGGGCAGCTGCCTGTGGGCACGGTGCATGGGATAGCAGAAGCGTGGGTCTGTCCGTGAGTGCAGTCTGTGGGAGTTGGGATCAAACAGCTGGGCAAGTGCTGTTCTCAGGATTAAGTGTCAGGGATTACAGAGAGCCGCACCGTCACCCTAACGGGGTTGCTCCAGCTGTCCCATGTGCCGGGAGCTGCTGCTGGCCACGTCTTCATGGTTGTGAGGAACGAGTTGCAGGATGCTGCCGAGGTCGGATGGGTGTGTTGCTGGTGCAGCCCATTCAGCCACATCAGAAAGTTCAGTCAGAAGATGGATTTGCTGGTGTAACACGAGGAAAGGAGGCTACTTATGTGGCAGACATGCAGTTTTTGAGGTGGTGTTTCTTTCTGCACACACATGTTCTGGAGCTAACAAGGGGCTGATAAGTATCTGAGTTTGCAGGATATGGCCTGTTTCCAGCGACAGTCGTGCCAGGCGAGAGGGGGATGCCTTTGTTCTGGCTCATTGTGTTGACTCGGAGGGAAGGAAGCGGCTGGAGTTCCTGATGTTCTCGGTGGGGCAGGGTCCCCCGGAGTCTCTGGGATTGCTCCAGCAGGTGTTGTTGTGGAGAACAGGATCCCTGCCTTCCCCGTGACGTGGATTTGTTCTGGACTGACCTGACCCTCTGGAGAGCGTGTGTATTGTTTTCTCCTGAAGCGGCTAATCAAATGAAGAAAACATATGTTGGCCACTTCACCTTCATTTCCAGAAAGTATTTGGGACCTGAGCTGTGATCCAGCGCAAATAAATAAAATAAAATAAGTAAATAAAATAATAATAATAATAATAATAAGTAATGAAACCCATAACGAAACCCCTGCCCTGGCAGCCTCTGTGTTTCGACCACGGGCACTGCAGCCCGTGTCACCTTCAGTGAGCCCAGCACTCTGCGGAGCTGACTTTTCATTGTTCACAAAGTTTTTCCGGGTGAAGCTGTGCAGGAGTCATGTATTCAATAAGCTTATATCAGTTCTCCAGTGGTGCAAGGGAAGGAAGAGCTGGGGACAGTGTAGCTGGGTGAGCCGAGCAGCCCCGTGTCTGCGGGGGCTCAGGCTGGAGCAGCAGCACGTCGGTGCGTGGTGGGAGAGCGCTTGGGTTGCGGGCGTGCAAACACGCCATCCCTTCTGGCGCTACGCGAGGGATCAGGATGTCCTCTGCCGCAGCAGCACCAGAGAAACCTGTACAGAAGTGGGGCTGGAGTCGGCGTGGCTCTTTGGGGCTGGGCCTCAGAAGCTGTTTTGGTGGTTTGACCATCACGAGTGTCCTGGCTCCTGACATCTGCGTAGCTCGTTAGCTCATGGCTGTGTTGGTGCAGTGGCTACTGCTGCGCAAGCGTGACACGCAGAGCGTGCAGCCTTGCACAAGAGATGCCACAGCAAGTTCACCCTCCCGGGACACGGCGCAGCTCTGCTCCTGGCATCCCCGAGCTGGGGAAAGGCGAGTCACTGCCGGTGTTTGCCACGTGCTTCAAGCACTCAGGCCTGGGGTACCCCGTGGTCTGCACCTTGATTTCAGTGGGCCCTGCTCCTGACGGTGTTGGACTGGGATCCCCTGTCCTTGCTGCGTTCGTCTCCTGTCTGCCCCAGGGCTGGGAATGGCGACCAGCCGTCCTTTTCTCCAAACCTCAGCCCAGCAGCTCTGCTCTCTGCGTGCCTGTTCCGCACGCTGCCTTTCGGCTACTGCTGGCTTTCTGACAGTGCTCATCTCAGCAGCTCCATGCCTCTCCCACCCAGCTCCGTAGGTTAAAACCACACGGGCAATAAATTTCTGAGCCGTGGGCTGCAGCCCCACAGCTGTGACGCTTCATACAGTGATGGGCTATTTCCAGCCTGTCCTGGGAACAGAGAGGTGATTCATTGCAGCAGGGACGCACGCTATGTGCTGCTCAGATGAAAACCAATCCCACTCCAGACCTGTGCCCCTCTCCTGGGCACATGCTTGTCCTCTGCCACCGGGATCAGAAACTTGGCTGACCCGGGAGAGTGGAGAAGCTGAATGAATTCACCTCCTGTCCCGAGGGCAGACAGCGTAACCTTGCAGACCTAACTGTGCGAGTCAGGGCTGCCTTCAGATACGGGCCCGGACAAATTCCCTAACTTAGTTCCCAGCGGAGAAATGGGAAAAACAGGGCGGCCTGCTGCATCCCAAGAGGTGTCCCAGCCCCACATCTGGATCCTGCAAGGCCTTGGGAAAGTCCAAGCGCAGACCGGGGCCGGCCAGGCCAGTGTGTGCAGTGGCCAGACTCCCAGCTCCGGACTGTGCTGCCATCTGCAGCCCAGCACCGCGCTGTGCCCAGGGCCACCGCTGGCCGGACACCGGCCAGGCCAGAGAGCTGGGGGTGGCCAACGGTCTTACCAAGAGAAGACCACCTGTGGGAAGGAAATTGAAACGCCATGGTCTGGCGGGGATGGGAAGGGCCCTTGGTGAGCACTGGGGAGCAAAGGGGCACCACATCGCACCAGTGGGTTCCCTGCGCCCCTCCACAGCAGGATGCGGGGCCAGGAGCGGGGGCATGCCATGGCCAGGCCCTGGGATGAAGATGAAGCTGGAGGGGACGGGACTGTGACAGGGGCACAGGAGAAAGGGAGAAGTCTCCAGTTTCAGTGCTGGCCTGCCTCATCCTGCACTGCTGGAGTCACAGATGGGTTTGGAACCAGCCCGGAGTGAGCAGAGCTGGTATACCGGAGCTTAAACACAGCGGATCCCTAAGCTGCTGCAGGTAGAGCAAGTCCTATTTACAGTCATTTATCAGGTGCACTAAGGGAGGATGAGCCCAGGCCTGATGTCGCCCGGGTGTGTTTAGCCATGAACCGTATGAATCGCAGCTGTGCTTCTGCTCTGCGGCGCTGCTGGGCGGGGGGGCTGGCTGGCTCCAGAGGCTGGGTGTGTGTCTCACTGGCTCCGCTCTGTGTCTTGCAGGATGAAGTGAAGCTCCCGTCTAAACTGAGCATCAGCAAGTCTCTGAAGGAGGGCGAAAAAGTAGAGAAGGAAGGCGAGGGCGAGGAGGTGCCTGTGGGCGAGGACCACGCAGAGGAGGACCACATCCAGCTCTCCTCGGATGAAGAGGTGGAGATCGAAGAGATTATCGAAGAGTCACGGGCAGAGCGCATCAAAAGGAGTGGCATGAAAAGAGTGGATGACTTTAAGAAGGCATTCTCAAAGGAGAAGATGGAGAAGACTAAGCTAAAGACCAAGGAAAACCTGGAGAAGACCCGCCACAACTTGGAAAAGACCCGCCACAACCTGGAGAAGAGGATGAACAAACTGGGCACCAAGATTGTGACTAATGAAAGGAGGGAGAAGATGAAGACCTCTCGGGACAAGCTGAGGAAGTCTTTCACCCCTGACCACACCATCTATGCCAGGTCCAAGACAGCCGTCTACAAAGTGCCACCCTTCACTTTCCATGTCAAGAAAATAAGAGAGGGCGAGGTGGAAGTGAAAGCTACGGAGCTGGTGGAGGTTGGAGGAGAGGAGGGAGAAAACTCGGATCTGCTGCGTGGGGAGAGCCCCGAGATGCACACACTGCTGGAGATCACGGAGGAGTCCGATGCGGTACTGGTGGACAAGAGTGACAGCGAGTAGGACAGGCAGCAGTGCGGAAGGGTTGTGGACGACGGCTGAACACATAATCATTCACATTTCAAGATCTCTCTCTGCCCTGGTGCCCCAGGGGAAGTGTACACAATGCATCTTTACTACCCTGCAGAGCCGACGCCAATCCCCTGCCTGCTTGGACAAGGTGTATTTTATATTTTAGTTTTAGCACACAGAAACGTTAGGAACACGGGACTCTTTTTCTTACACTGTTAAATCACCCTTGGAGACCATTCCTGCTGCAGGCTGCATGAGAGCCTTCCAGCACCAGACCTGAAGACGGGGACCCGGCCCAGCTGGAGAGTGCTAAAACCAAGATAACGGCTGTACACCTGGAAAGCTCAAGTATCCTCCATAAGCAAAGACGTGGTGTCAAGGAAGCTTCCTGCCAAGCAGCCCGCTGGGCCACGCCATCCCTGCTCCCTGTGCCAGGCTGCGTGGCCATCCGCGCCGGCAGGACGGCTCCCAGCACCCGTGGGGCGAGCAGAAGAGCCGTGATGCACCCGGCGTGCGGGAGGGAAGAGCTGAGCAAGTCCTCTTGATGGGCAGAGTACGGGTGAAGCTGAGCCAGCGGCGTGGCAGGCGGGTCTGCTCCTCTCTGTCCTCCCGAGGACTGGATTAGGTGGTGCCTAGGAGGGCTTTGCCACAAAGCCGCCCTGCTGCCGGCACCGCCATGGGTGCCCCTGTGTGCATCACACAGCCGGGCCCGCCGCTCCTCCCCGCTGCGCTGGGGCCGTCGATGTGACAGCCCCAGGGCCGCAGCAGGAGCAGCGCGGGCCACACACTCCCCTGCCCGGGCTACTGATCCGGCTGCCGGAGGCCCAGCAGCCGTGGGCACGTCCTGGCCGGGGCAGGGAGCACAGCAGAGGTGGGGTGCTGGATCTGGTCCCTCCAGGGGTGGCGGCGGCAGGCAGCGAGGTACCGCTCCCCGCCCAGGCAGAGGGGACACGCAGGCAGCGGTGCCGGAGCAGCCACCACCGGTGCCGGAGCAGCCACCACCGGCTGCAGCTTGTTTGCAGAGGGACGCGCTGATGCCACGTGAGGCTCTTGACCGTCAGAGAGCGGCCTTGACACCGGTCCCGCACCGGACCCCGAGCGTTTCTGAGCACCTGCTTCCTCCCGGGGTCTCGGCTCGGCTCACCCTCCTGCCCACGTCCTGCGCTTTCCTCCCCGTTTCCCGCTTTCCGCAGCTTCGCTCCCGGTCCCCCGCAGCGGGGCAGCGCTCGGGCACCACCGCACCGCCCCGCACCGCCCCGCGGGGCTCATCCCGGCGGGTGCGAGGGAGGCACCGGGCCGGGCTCGTCCCGCTCTGCTCGCTGCGCCCAGCCGCTTCCCCCGGCGGGGGGGGGGGACTGCTCTCGCTGACATAACCGAGTATATAAACACGCTTTTCCTCTAAGAATTATTTTTCTTCTTATTCTCGCGCAGCCAGCCCGCCCCCGCCCCCGGTCCCGCGCTGCCGGGGCCTCCCCCGTGCGCCGGCCGGGCTGGGGGCGGCCGCAGGCGGCCCCGGGGCTCCCGCTCGGGCAGGGGCCCGGCTCCCCGCCGGGGGGCGCCCCCGGAGCCTCTCGCGGGCCCGCGGGCGGTTTCCACGCCGGAGCGGCGGGGCCGGGGCGGCCGGTACCGAGGGCAGCGCGGGGCGGCGGGACCCGGACGAGCCCCCACCGCCCCCGCGGCTGCGTCCCGGCGGGCAGCGCAGCTAATAAAGTCTCTTTTCTAAAGCACCGGCGTGAGCGTGTTCATGGCGGGAAGGGGAGGGGAAGCAGCCCCACGCGGGGCCGGGGCACGCGGGGTCCCCCCACACGGGGTCGCTGCCGGGCCCCGCGGCGGCGCTGCCCCTTTAAGAGGCGGCGGCGGCGGGCCGCGCGTGACGTCACGGCGCTGCCCGGAACTCAGCTGGGTTTCCCGCACGGCCGTTCCCGGCAGCCGCCGCCCCCCCCGCCGCGCCGCCCCCTCCCCAGCGCCGCCCCGCGGCGGGAGGCGGCGCCGTGCGGGAACAGCCGGCAGGGGGCAGCCCCCCGCCCCCCCCCGCGCCGCGAGCCGTGACGAGGCGCGTGGCGGCCGCGCTGATTGGCCGTCAGGGCCCGTCCCTCGCGGGGCAGCGGGAGCGCCGCGCCGCCATTGGCCGCGCTCGGCGTGACGCGGCGGGGCGGGGTCGGGCGGGCAGCAGGTTTCTCGTCACTCCGGCAGGGACCGGACGCGATCGTCGCCGGCACCGGGAGCCGCCGCCCCGCCCCGCCCGGGACCGCCGGTGAGCGCNGGGGGGGGGGGGGCCCGGGGCTGCGGGGGGAGGCGGGGACCGTCCCCGGGGGGCGCCGCCGGTGCCGGGCCCCGGGCTGTCAGGGCCCCGGGGGCGCAGGCCCGGGGCTGGGTGCCGCCGCCCGCGGTGCCGCTGTCCCCCCGGGGCTGCCTGGGGGCTGTTGGGCCGCCGGCCGGGCCGGGGCGCGGGGCCGGGGCTGAGCCGTGGGGAGGTGGGGGCCGCTCCCGCCGCGCCCCGGCCCGCCGGGTGTCTGCGGGGGCGGAGGGCGCGGGGGACCCTTCCCGGGAGTCTCCCCCGCCGGTCGGGCCCGGCCCCGCCGCCGCGGACAGCCGTCGGTTTCGCTTTTGTTGGGAGGCGGCGGCGCGCTCCCGCTGCGGCCCGGCCCGGTGGCGGGGCCGAGCCCGGTGCCGCCATGAGCGGGCGCCCGGCAGCCGGTGGGGGCCGCACCCCGCGCTCCCGCGGAGTCGTAGTTAGGGAGGTACTAATTAACCTAATCCTCTGGTCTTACAGCAAATGGGACTTCTTTCCCGGCAGCTCCCGGGCGCTGCCGAGACTCGGAGCTCCCGGGGCGCCGGTGCCGCCGTGTGCCGCAGGCGGGGTCCCCGCCCCCCGGGCAGCGGGGCAGAGCTGGGGCTGTCGGCGATGAAGCTGCTTCCACCACACAAACCCCGACAGAGGGTTCGAAGCCTGAATGGGCTTCTCGGAGAGGGCAGCGAGTCCGCGTCAGCGGGGCAGCGCCAGAGGAGCCGCCGCCTGGTCCGGTTGCGTTGAGGCCGGGCGCTGGGCTCTCACGGGGCCCGTGCGCTTTGTGGGGGGTCACTGTGGGCCACACACTCGAGATTGCCTGAGCGAGCATTTAGGACAGATGCTGGTGCAGCCCGTCCCAGCGGTGGAGCTCTCATGCCGATGAAATGACTCGGAACTGAAAGTCTAACTGAGGGTCCTGCGCCCGGGCCGAGCAAGGCTCGGAGACCCGGCCGAGGTGTGAGCTCGGGGCCGCGCCTTCACCCACCCCCTGAACAGAACCTCCCGGCAGCGTCTTGCTTGGCCCCTCCTGCCTGGACCGGCTTTGGTTTGATGACCGGCCTTGCCGGCAGTAGGTGTGACGCCGAGGAGCGGGTGCAGAGCAGAGCTGTCGGGTCATGCGTCTCGAGTGGATCTGAGCCGTGTGGCTGAGCCACCCCAGTGCTCTGCGGGGGGCCGACATCTTCCCACCGCTTGGCACCACGCTGTCCCACAGTGCGCGTGACCCGTGTTCCGCCGGCTGCCTGCGCACCCGTGTGTGCCTGCCCGAGGGCAGAGGAGTGGTGTCCCCTCGGGGAGGGTGGGCTGCCCCAGACCCGCTCTAGAGAAGGTCCCTTCCGCATCTGCAGGGCGCTGGCCCTGCCTGTGCGTGCACGTCGGGGCAGTTGACCCTGTTTCTACCCCAAAGGTGATCGCCGTCACTCCCCAGTGCAGCCTCTTCTGCTGTTTCCCGTGGATCTGTCAGAGCTGCCGGCGCAGCGGTGGCAGAGGACAGCAGAGGTGTGTGGCCGGGCATCCTCTGCCCCGGGGGAGTGGCAACCGCGTTACAGCTCCCACAGTGGGAGTTAGGTGTTGGGATGGACCCTGGAGAGCCACTGAGCTGCGATGAGGAACAGCCTGCTGTGGCGTGTGGGTTGATCAGGGAACTCAGCGCTGTTGCTGCGAGGTCACCCAGAGCCTCCTGCCGCCCTGCGCTGTCACCCTCTTCTCCTTTCACAAATCTCTGCATCACTGCTCTGGTTTTCCGCCTCCAGGGCTGGCTTTGAAAGCGCTCCAGAGGAGTGGAGCCAAGTTCTCCTAATAGCCTTTTCAAAACTTGCTCTTGTGTTTGCCTGGAGCAATTAGCTGCTTTGTTGGAGAAGAACAGTTTGTCATCAGCCTGTTGGTGGTTGTGTGGAAGCGGGGGCTGCTCCTGTGATGGCATCTCGGTAGTCTGTGATGCTCCGGACGGTGATAGTTCTGTTAATGTGACCTGTGCAACGCTACTGGTCACTGAGCTTCGTCCGGCTCGTGGCACCACAGGGGATGAGGAGTGCCACGGTCCTTCCAAGGGCCTCTCCGGTGGTACCCCCTGGATGCATCCCGGGAGTCGTTCCTTGTTGTGGGGTGCAGGCGAGGGCTGTTCTCGGGTGCATCCCAGCAGCAAGGAAGCAGATGGAAGGCAGTTGCGGGGTTGTTTCCAGGGCAGCAGCGCTGTTTTGAACAAGGCTGTTGGAGTGTGCAGAGCTGTCCCGAGCTGCCAGTGACACCGCACACCTTGGGCCCAGCTCTCGTGCTCTGCCCTTGCAGGGGAGCTAAAGAAAGATGAACTTTAGCTCTTGAGCTACTTTTAGCGGCTTCAGTCTGAGCTCTGGACAGCGTGTTTACCCCTGGGCTTGCATCATGCCGTGCTTGGCCCTGGCCGCATCGGCTGCTCCCTGGCTCCGTTCCAGAGATGGGAGGAGAGGCTAACCGCAGAGACGGGCAAGCCCAGCGGAATCGGAAAGGTTCAACCCTCAGATCTCTAAACCCAGTCAAGGGAGGCTTCCCGGCGGCCGGGCTGGCTGGGGAGAGGCTCCTGCGCGGGGTTTCAGAGCTGACGAGGTCAGAGCTTCCCTAACGCTGGTGACTGTGACAGTAAGGAGTGCCACGGGGACCCTTTCCCTCGGGGGAGGTCAGTGCTTCAGGCTGCCTGGCTGCTTCCTCTTCATTCCGGAGGAGCTGGAGCTCGGTGCTGTGCCGAAGGAGGCAACGTCTCCTCTCAGCCCTCTGGGAGGGAGCGGAGGCTTTTGGCAGCTTCCTGACCCCTTCCTGCTCCCGCCGGTCCTGCCTCCCGCATCCCCCCCCCAAGTCTATGATGAGCCGGGTGGCCTCTGTCGCAGGGCCGCCTCCCCGGGGCTCTGTGCCCTCCTGTCGCCCGCTGCAGCAGAGCTGTCTCTGTTGGCATGAGCCCATGTTCTAGCACAGCACGTCTCAGGGCTCTTCCTGGCTCGCTGCTTTTGCGGCAGCGTGTGGAGGGTTTGCCAGGTCAGGCTCCGGTTGAACTGGGGGCTGTAAAAACCTCAGTGTGATCTGCTGCTTCTGCTGAGAGATCCCCTGAGGTGAGAACTGGATGCAGCAGAGTGCCTGAGGACGGCGAGCAGAGACCATGTCCTGCCCTGGGCTGGCCGCAGGCACAGCGAGCGGGCAGCGGCTGTCCCTGCAGGCTGCTGCTCCGCTCCCGTGCGGGGCGAGCCTGCCGTGGCTCTTCTGTACTCGTGCGTGTGGTTTGCAGTGACTTCCTCTCCTTCCTCAGCTGCTCTCCTTGCGAGATGCCTGCAGTGGGAAGAGGCAGAGCGGCTCGTGTTTTGCCGCATGCTAGTTCTGTTTTTCAGGGATCGTCACGACGGCGCTGGGGCCCTGGCGGGGCACCGGCTTCCTGTGGCCGCGGAGCATGCGCTGCGGCGGGGAGGATCTCACGCTTGAGCAGGAGCCCAGGCTGCCGCGGTGGCTTATCCTGCAGCTATTTGTGTCAGGGAGAAGTGGCTGATTCCCGTCCAAATGCCGCTGCCGCGTGGCAGCCTGGGAGCTTTGCCTCTGCCCTTTGGGTGCTCTGCAGGCTGGGGTTCCGGTACAGCCCTGAAACACCCAGGTTGTGGCTTTCTTTTGAAAGATCTGCTTGGATCAAGGATTCAGTGAAGCAGCATCTGGTTCAGCTGCTGCAGCCTGATAGGGGAAAGTCCATCCATGAGCTGCTCCGCACTGTGGGCTGCCTGGGAAGACGGCTCCCGTGTGACGGTGACACTGCAGCAGCAGCGCAGCAGCACCCGTCCGCAGCTCCCGGCTCAGGGATGGGGACGCTGCTCTGGCAGGAGACGGGCTGGGGCAGCAGTGGCTGTTTCTGGACAGGCTGGTGAAGCACTCCCCGTGCGTGGGGGTGCCATTGCCGCAGTGCAATAGGAAACGAGGTGGCTGAGCTCACCGGCAGGCAGGGGACTCTGGTGGCTTGTAGGTTTTCAGCACTTGCCTGGCCCATGTGTTTGTTGGGGGTTTTCTCCCCAGAAGCAGCACCACAGGGTTCACGCTCTGGGAGTAGCAGCCTCCAGGACCAAGTCAAAAGTGCTGTGAATGCACCACGGCCGCCTGCGTGGAAGGAGCACGCCCCGTGCTGCTGCAGGTGGACAAACGGCCAGCAAAGAGCTGACACCAGTGCAGAATGGGGGCTTCGATGCAATGCCCAGTACGCAGCCCTGAACTGCAGCTGACAGCCCAGCCTTTCTTGGCCTACAGTTGCAGAAGGCAAAAGCTCTGGGGTCGCAATGGCCCTGTCACATCAAGCCAGGTCTTACTCCGAGGCTGAAGGAGTGTCTGTTGTTTACAGGCTCCTGCACAGGCCAGCATCTCTCTCTCCTCCCTTTCGCTTATTGCCCCATTGAAAACAGGCTCGGTTCACGTGGTCTTCTCTGAGGATTGCACCAGAGGGTGGTTGTTCAAGGTTAATGTCCTGTGGATGTGGCTTCTGCCTCTGGGGCTATTCGATGCTGTGAAGTTCTAAAACCCTCTTTTACTCCACGTCAAGTGCCAGTGTCTGTCTTCTCCCTGTGCCTCAGTCCACAACAGGATGTTCTCCCTTTCTCTCTTCTTATGAAAAGCATCCAGAAAAATGGGGAAGTGTCACATGCAGCAAAGATCAGAAGAGCGTGACATACAGTGATGCTGAAAGCGTCAGGTGGCAGTGATCTGGTACACGGTCCCACCTTGGAGAAGCTGCTAGCGAAACCCGGCTCTCTGTGCTGCGCAGCCCCTCCTGGGGACGCCCGCAGGGACTCGGGGTGGGAGCTGCGGGTGGGAGCTGCAGGCAGGGGCAGCGTGCCTGTGGACCTCTCTCACGCTGCTGGAAGTCTGCACAAGCTCCGAGGCAAGGTTCAAAGCTCCTGATGCTGCTCTGTGCCCAGGGAAGTCTTATTTGCCGTGAAGGTGTCATAAATTTGTCTTGCCTGATGAAAACCTGCCTGGTTCCTGTGTGGAGCTGCTGCTCTCGCTGTGGCCCTGGGTCTGGTCGTTTTGTCTTCGCCTGCTTCCAGCCCGTCCTGGGGGCCAGGGCAGAGCAGCCTGCTTTGCTGGAGGGGAATAAATCCCATCTTGAGGGGTGGCACGGCCTTCCTCCCGCCTGCCTCCTTGCTGAGCAAAGCTCTGCTTGCCGGGCGCTGCTCTGTGCCTCCCGGCACCCCTCCTGCTGCCAGCCCCTTCCCAGACCTTCACACCTCCTGGCGCGTTCGCTGGGATTTACTTTGTGCCGGCTCCTCGGGGCGGCCCCACCGCGATGATTTGCTCCCGCAGAAGCTGCAGCAGGCTCCTGCGCCGGCGCTGCGTGGGATGGAGTGCGGTGCCCTGGCCCACACCGAGCACAGGGCCAGCAAGGGACTCGTGGCTGGTGCCAGCCCCCTCGCCTGCTCCTGCGGCACCGCCTGTGCCGGCTGCTGGTGCTCCGGCTGCCCAGCCATCCCCAAACCCCAGCTGGCGCGTCGCTCGCTGCAGTGACCTTTGGGAAAAGCAAACAGCTTTCTGCAGGGAGGTGACTTTCTGCTGGCGTCGAGCAGAGCTCTGTGCCTTCGCTCCCGGAACACAGCTTGCCGTCCCCTCGTTAGCGTTAGTTTGATTTCCATCGACACACAAGTCGCTAACTCGAAAATTGCTCCTTCCTTGTTTCTGTTGTTTCCTGGCAGTCTCCGCCTTCTGCACTTACTGTAAGCTCTGCAGCTCCTTCCCTGCCTCCCGGAGCAGAGGCAGGCATGCGCGCCGTCTGGCCAGAGGGTGCCTGGAAGATATTGGCACCAGATTAAAGCCTTGTACCTGTCGCTAGTGACCTACGTGCCCAAGACCCCTCCCTCCCCCCCCGAGAAAGAAGGTAGGAAAGCTTTGAGAAATGGTGCCTCTCTCTAGGAGAAGCTTTGCTGGAGGCAGGCACTTGGGAAGCGCGCGCTCGTGTGGGGAAGCTCAGTGCTCACCAGGCTGAAGCCGGACGGATGGAAGCACAGCTCCTGAAGCCGAGCCTGGAGCTGCATTCCCTGTGCTCGGAGAGCTCCTGCGCGGCTCTGAGGGGTTTGGTGGCGTTAGGAGCTGCCTGAGATGTAACTTTTAACTCTGGTCTGACCCTGCAGTGCGAGGAGCAGCGTGAAGCGAGGCTTCCTACGTGTCTGCGTTTGTTAGAGCGGCTGTGTCTGGTCTGACCTGCTCGGGGCTGTGCCTCCCCGAGCCCTCGGGGTTTGTGGGCTGTGAGATCCTGCGCAGGGTGGGAGGATGGGGCTGAGCACGGCAGCGAGGGCCTGCCTGCTGCGCTCCTGTAATCTGGTGCAAATGGCCACCGGCTGCCAGTGCCAGGGCGAGCTCTGCTCTTCTGATCTCAGACGTTTCCGATTAATTTCATGACATGTGGTAAAAAGAGAATGAGTCAGAATCCGGGCTTTATTCAGCTTCACAGCCGGTGCGGCTGGAGCGAAACCTCTCTGCTGCTGCTCTTCGCGGGAAGCTCGCCGGGGAAGGGGCAGGAACGCTGCTTTCCGTGCTCGCCTTCGGCTGGATTTTGCGTTGAGCTCTCGGGATGGAGCGGTGCTGCTGGGCCCTCGCTTTTTGCTGCTCTGCCGCTCACCCTGCAGGCATGCGAGGCTGTGTTGCCACGTCCTGTGCTGCCGAGGGCTCCGGAGCCGAGTGCCAGGGTGCAGATGTCGGAGGGTGGGAAAAGGGCTTTTCCCCTCGCAGCCAGGCTGGTTCCTTCCCTGCCCTCCCCTCTGCCAGGCGTGTGTGCCGTTATTCCTGCACTAACAATGCAGTTTCGGTCTGCGGTTCCACCTTCCCTTGACCCGGGCCTGCCCGTGGGTGATGGCAGCGGTGCTTCCCTGCCAGCCGGAGCTGGCGGCCGCTCTTGCCTTGCCAGAGCCCAGCCTGGAGGCACAAACTGGCAGTGGTCCCAGGGCTCCTTGAACTGGTCCCATGGCTGCCAGCTCAGCGTGGCTTTTACTGAAGAGGAACCAGCTCCTGGATGCGTGAGCGGCTCCACAAGAACATGGGGTCTGGGCTCGTCCCTCGGGCTGCACTGGAGCTCTGCGGTGTCGCGGGCCAGAGCTGCACACACAGCGTCTGCCCCGGCCCTGTGCTGCCCTTGGAGGGATGGGCACTGCCCGGCCCTTGCCCACACCAGCCCTCCCGGAGCTGTGTGCCCTGGGCTCGCCGTGCCCCGGCTGTCTCCGGTTCTGGCCCCATCAGCCCTCCCCGAAGGGGAGCAGCGGTCGTGGCTGGGTCCTGCCGAGCGGCTGGTGGCAGGGGACCTTCAGGCTGCCGGGTGCCAGCTCTGAGCAGCACGCGTGCCCGTCCCAGCAGGTCTCCGGAGCTGGCCAGGATGGCGCAGTGGAATCAGCTGCAGCAGCTCGACACACGGTACCTGGAGCAGCTCCACCAGCTCTACAGCGACAGCTTTCCCATGGAGCTCCGGCAGTTCCTGGCCCCGTGGATTGAGAGCCAGGACTGGTAAGGCCTTGCGAAATGCCGACGTGGGGACTTTGCTCGGGACACCCACCCTCGGGTGGCAGCAGGCACCGAGGTGGTCTGGAGGAGCCTTGCCCCTTTCCCTAGGCTCTTGACGTGGCGGGACTGGTCTTCCTCCCTGAGGCTTGCGTGGCGCGAAGGGGAGCGGTGCCTGCGGTGTCAGACCCTGCACCAGGAGAAGGGGGGGCTCCGAAGCAGAGGTGTCCCCGTCCAGGGCTGTCTTGCATTGGCCTCTATTGTAAACACGGTTGTCACAGAGCACCGGTTCCTGGATCCCGTCCAGGGAGCACGTGGGACTGGTGAGGTGCTCGTGTGCGCTGTCTGCCTGGCTTTATGCCCGAGTCCCAAACCTCTCTGTCGCCCTGCCCTCGCGGGCGCAGTCTGAGGACTCAGTTTGTTGGCGTGAAGCACGTCAGGCCTGCCCTGACCCTTGCTCTGGTGCAGGCTGGGAAGATGGCTGGGGTGTCACGTTGCCGGAGGGACGGCGGGCGTGAGCAGAGCCGCCATGCCTGCAGCGTTGCCTTCGGCGCTGCCTTGCCCCTTCCCCTGTGCCGGGCACCCAGGACTCTGCCCTCCCTCGTGCAGGGCCTACGCTGCCAGCAAGGAGTCGCACGCCACGCTGGTGTTTCACAACCTGCTGGGGGAGATCGACCAGCAGTACAGCCGCTTCCTGCAGGAGTCCAACGTCTTGTACCAGCACAACCTGCGGCGCATCAAGCAGTTCCTGCAGGTGAGGCGGGAAGCGCTGGTTTGGCGGGGGGCTGCGGGGGCAGCCTGTGGAAGTCCAACGGCTTCCTCGGCACCACTCATGACCCGCGGCCCTAACGGACGCGGAGATCCTGGGAGTTACGTTGTGCGTGCTAACCTTGGGGGTGTGAACCTTTTACAGAGCAGATACTTGGAGAAGCCGATGGAAATAGCCCGCATCGTGGCTCGCTGCCTCTGGGAAGAGTCCCGGCTCCTCCAGACGGCTGCCACCGCGGCCCAGGTCAGTGACTCGGGTGTCCTGGGGCTGCCGTCCCGCTGCCCGCAGCACGGTGTGGGTACTCGGTGCTGTAGGGAAGCTGCAGTCCGAAGCTCCAGTGCAGTCCGTGCTGGCTTTTGTTGGGGGGTGAAGACCCTTCCTGCAAAACGTGCTCAGGCTGGGAGGGGAGCATCCCTGGGTCATCGCCCGGATCTGATGCCCTCCTTGTCCTTTCTACAGCAAGGGGGACAGGCAACACATCCAACAGCAGCTGTAGTGACAGAAAAGCAGCAGATGCTGGAGCAGCATCTGCAGGATGTGAGGAAGAGAGTGCAGGTATGTGTGCTGCCTAAGCACCTTCTCCTTTCCCCACCTCTGTGATTTAGTGCTTTGAATAAATCCGCATCTCTTGCCTTGCAGGATCTGGAGCAGAAGATGAAAGTGGTGGAGAATCTACAGGATGACTTTGATTTTAACTACAAGACTTTGAAAAGCCAAGGAGGTAATGGAAGCTCATTAGCATCTGGCAAAGCAAAGTGTGTTCCTGCAAGGAAACTTGCTGGAGGGCATGTTCCAGCCCTGCCGGTGCCTCCGCTCCAAGCATGAAGGGTGGCTTAGGCTGAGGGCATTTGCATGGCAATTGGAGGAACCTTGTCTTTTGTTCCTGCCACTGACACTGCCTCCAGGGAGCTGAACCAGAACTCTGCCTGTGAGGTAGAGCTCACCACCTCCCTGCGGAGGTGATAGTGCTGCTGTGCATGCAGGAAAGCCAGCAGGGTGCTTAAAAGCTGTGTGAGATAGCTGCTTAAATATAACAGCTTTCTAGGGTGTCTGTTCCTTTGCAGTGGAAGTCTTTTGTTTGTGTGATGCTTGGGAGGGTGGGAGCAGTCCATGTGCTTGGCTGAAGCTTTCTCACCTCTCTGTGCAGACATGCAGGATCTGAATGGAAACAATCAGTCGGTGACCCGGCAGAAAATGCAGCAGCTGGAACAGATGCTCACGGCGCTGGACCAAATGCGGAGGGTACGTCGTGCAGCTGCCCCTCCAGACCCCCCTGGGGGCCAGTGGTGCCCTTTTGCTGGGGTATGACTTTGGTGTTCCTGCGTGGCCAGAACTGAGAGCAGCGCTGGAAATGCAGCCCTGGGTGACTTCTTTCTTGTCTGTGAAGGTGAAACTTGCAGATCTCGGAGGGAGTCAGAGGGTGTTGAAGGTTCTGCTTTCTTTTTTGACAGGGTATTGTGAGCGAGCTGGCTGGACTGCTGTCAGCCATGGAGTATGTGCAGAAGATGCTGGCAGACGAAGAATTGGCAGACTGGAAGAGACGGCAGCAGATCGCCTGCATTGGCGGCCCACCGAATATCTGCTTAGACCGGCTCGAGAACTGGTAGGAACTGGCTGGGGGTTGCATCAGTCCTTAGAGAGGTGGCATGCAAATACCTTCAGTGGAAATGAGCTCTTTGCCTGTGGAAACATCCTTGTAAAACGGTTTCTGATGCCTGCAAGCGTAAATGTAATGCGCTGGTCAGACCGATCCTTGACAGTGGGCTCTAGTGCTGGAATGATTAGCCCCAGGCCTGTGGGATTTTAAGGCTGCTGTGAGACGTTTCTGGTCCTGCTGTGTCTCTGCAGAACTTGGGGTGCAGGTTTCCTTTGTAATGTGTGGCCTGGAAAAATGCACGGGGTCAGGAGACGTGTTCTGTTCTCTGATGGTTTGGTGTGGAGTGTCCTCTCTCGCACTAGCGAGGGAAGAGGAGGGCTCTGTGGGCTGGGACCATGCGGGGCTTGGCAGCCAGAGCTAACATTGATTCTTCCTGCTCCCCTAGGATAACCTCTCTTGCCGAATCACAGCTACAGACCCGCCAGCAGATCAAGAAATTGGAAGAACTGCAGCAGAAAGTGTCCTACAAGGGTGACCCAATTGTCCAACACCGGCCCATGCTGGAGGAGCGGATTGTGGAGCTGTTCAGGAACCTGATGAAAAGGTGCCGAGGGCTGGGGGGGGGGGGCGGGGGNGGGGGGGGGGGGGGGGGGGGTGGGCAGTCCCCTGGTCACAGGCAGTGGGTGGAGGGGTGCATAGTGAGGGTGCTGGGCCGGGCCTGAGGTTTGACTGTAGTTCTTGTGCCTTCCCCTGCAGCGCTTTCGTCGTGGAGAGGCAGCCCTGCATGCCCATGCATCCCGACCGGCCCCTGGTCATCAAAACCGGTGTGCAGTTCACCACCAAAGTCAGGTGGGTGTCGCTGGCCCCTGCGGTCCTGCTGCAGTACGGGCGAGGGAAAGGAGCTGTGTGGGGGAAAGCAAGGCAGGATCTCTCCCTGAAGGAGATGCTGGTGCAGATGCAGCCTCCAGCTTGCCTAGGGAGCCCTGGTGCTGGGAGGGAATGAATCCCAGCAGGATGGCCCTGCTGGAGTGCCGCCTGCGTGACTCAGTGCAGGGATGGCGGCTGCTGGCTGGGGCTCTGCCGCGTTCCTGGAGGCAGCCGGGATTCTGGTAAATCCCACTGCGGGGGCGGGCAGCAGGAAGCGTCAGCGCGTCCCTGGCCAGCTGCCTCTCAGCTGGCCCGTGTTCCCTGCCAGCCTCCACCGAGGGCGGCTGCTCCGACACCAGGCTCTGCCTGGAGCTTGTTCGCCATCTCCCAGCTGTGCCCCCGTTGCCCCCTTGGCGTGTGGCAGCGTCTGGCCACAGAGCAGCGTGGAGGGTGTTTGGTCAGAGCAGATGCCTGCCTGGTGCGGGCAGTCAGCAGCCAAAACGAGCCCTCCTCGGGGGGGCTCGGGGAAGCGTCAGCACCTCTGTGGTTCTGGGGACACGTCACGGGCCTGGATGCCGGAGGAGCTGGTTAGTGCCTTGTCCCTGTGAACTTTGGTGTGAACCAGGGTGCTGCCTGCTGGGCGATGAGCACAGCGCTGCTCTCCATCCAGCTGTTCTGCAGTCTGTGCAGATGCTGTGTTGAACTGGAGTTGTTTGCTTGTGCAGGATCATGCTCACACTCTGCGTCTGCTGACTCTTTGCAGGTTGTTGGTCAAGTTTCCAGAGCTGAACTATCAGCTGAAAATTAAAGTCTGCATTGACAAGTGAGTCCCGTGCTCTGATCCTGGCGGCATTGGGTGGGGTGACTGGAGTGGGACTTGTTCCTGCCGCCGTTGGAGGATGTGGGGTGGTGCTGGGTCCCAAGGGTTTGTTCCCACATGGCGGGGACAGCCTGGGGGGCCTGTGGGACTCGATGTTGTGATGCAGCCAGCCCCACACAGCAGTGTGTCTGCGTCAGAGTGGGAAGGCCATGGCCATGACCAGGTGTCTCTCTCCCCTTTCCTAGGGACTCTGGGGATGTTGCAGCACTTCGGGGGTAAGTGCAATGGGTTTTTTTCTTTTTTTTTTTTTTTCCTCCTTTTCTTGCTTCTGCTTTTAATCCTGGCAAATGTCCTACTGCATGCTTGCTCTGAGAGGGCCCTGTCAGCCACGTTCTGTCTTTCCTCTTTCGAGGTCCCGGAAGTTTAACATCCTGGGGACAAACACCAAGGTCATGAACATGGAGGAGTCGAACAACGGCAGCCTCTCAGCAGAGTTCAAGCACCTGGTAGGCACCACGAGCTCTCGGGCTGCTCCTGTTGAGGCCATTTGGTGTTGCGGTGTTGCTTCAACGTGTTCCTTCTCTCCACAGACCCTGCGGGAGCAGCGGTGCGGTAACGGAGGCAGAGCCAACTGCGATGTAAGTGCTCGGGGGGGCCCTGGTGTAAGAGCCCTTTGCCGGCAGCTCTGCTCCCTGTCTCGTGGCTGAGCCACGAGGAGAAGCGGGAGCCCTGCCCCGAGAGGGGCTGTCCACAGGCACCCTCTGGCACGTTGGCAGCTGCCAGACCAGCCCTGTCCACCCAGACCTGAGCAGCAGTGTTGGACCTAATGGCTGTGTGCCAGGCCGAGGGCAGGCATCTCATTGTGTCCTCTTCCACCCTAGGCCTCGCTGATAGTCACTGAGGAGCTGCACCTCATCACCTTTGAGACAGAGGTGTATCACCAGGGGCTGAAGATCGACCTGGAGGTGAGCTGTGGGTTACTGCCTCTCGCTGCCATGAGCCTGGGTGCAGAGGAGCCCTGGGAGATGTCCCAGCCTGTGGTGACGTCCTGTCTTTGCAGACCCACTCGCTGCCTGTGGTGGTCATCTCCAACATCTGCCAGATGCCCAATGCCTGGGCGTCCATCCTGTGGTACAACATGCTGACCAACAACCCCAAGGTAGGGCTTTGGGACCGGAGTGTCCCGGCAGGCTGTAGGCAGGAGAGGGAAGACGTGGCCTGGGAGCAGGGCTGGGGCTTGGCCTGCCTCTGCTTCTGTCCCATGTCCTGCTCAAGGCTGTGTTTTCCATCGTACAGAACGTGAACTTCTTCACCAAGCCCCCCATCGGGACCTGGGACCAGGTGGCAGAGGTGCTGAGCTGGCAGTTTTCCTCCACCACGAAGCGCGGCCTCAGCATCGAGCAGCTGACAACGCTGGCAGAAAAACTTCTAGGTAATGCAGTCTGGGTGTCCTGCCCGTTCCTGCTGTCCCTCATGTTGCTCCCTGGAAATGGTGACTTTGGAAGAACAGCTCAATCTAAATGTTGATGCTCCTGTTCTTCTCTGCCAGGGCCAGGTGTGAATTACTCCGGCTGTCAGATCACCTGGGCCAAGTTCTGCAAGGTATAACTCCCTCTCGTCCCCAAGCGCCTTCCCTTGGCTGTTCCCTTCCTCTGAGCCGTGCTCACAGCCTCTCTGCCCTCTTTCTCAGGAGAACATGGCCGGCAAAGGCTTCTCTTTCTGGGTCTGGCTGGACAACATCATTGACTTGGTGAAAAAGTACATCCTGGCGCTGTGGAACGAAGGGTGAGCCTCAGCCAGCGTCAGTCTGGAGACCTTTGGGCTGGGCCTTGGGAGGGGGTCCCACGAGTCCTGTCCTGGGGGAGTGGGGTGCCTTGTCCTGGTACAGATGGGCTCTCCCGGGATGCTTTTTCTGTCCAGGCCCTGTTGGCTGGTTCAGAGTGAAAACCCACCTGGGACTCCTTAAAATGTCGGTGGCTCTGTCAGTGGCCAGGGCCAGGTCCTGCTGCTGCCTGATGCTGTGCAGAGAGCTGGCAGGGTTCGTGTCCCGGAGTAGCTGCCCCGGTCTCCTGACCCACCCTCGCTCTCCTTGCTTCCTGATGCCCAGGTACATCATGGGGTTCATCAGCAAGGAGCGGGAGCGAGCCATCCTGAGCACGAAACCGCCGGGAACCTTCCTGCTGCGGTTCAGCGAGAGCAGCAAGGAAGGCGGCATCACCTTCACGTGGGTGGAGAAGGACATCAGCGGTACGTTGCTCTCCCCTCACCGCCCTCGGTGTTCTGTCTTGCCCAGCCAGCGTTCCTGGCTCTGCAAGGGGCTTGGACCATGGCAGTGTTCCCTGATAGGACATTTATCCTTTGTCCTTGTCCTGACAAAGCCCTCTCCCTAGGTTAAGTCTTTGAGCCTGGGTGCTCTTTGCTGGTCTCTGTGTCCTGGGTGCCCCTGCCCGTGTGGCACAGACTTCCGCAGCACTGAAACCCCCTGGCAGGTCCCCGACCTGTCCCGAGGGCTGCTGAGTGCCTCGTGAGGCTGAGCACAGCCCCAGGCTCACCTTGTCCCTGCTGCTGCTGGGGTGTTTGAGGAAGGCCCTGCCTTTGCCCGAGGAATGTAGGTGTCTCGCCCTGTGTCAAAAGTCTCCTTGTACAGGGAAGACCCAGATCCAGTCCGTGGAGCCTTACACCAAGCAGCAGCTGAACAACATGTCATTTGCGGAGATCATCATGGGCTACAAAATCATGGATGCCACCAACATCCTGGTGTCCCCCCTGGTGTACCTGTACCCGGACATCCCCAAGGAGGAGGCGTTTGGGAAGTACTGCCGCTCAGAGAGCCAGGAGCACTCTGAAGCTACTGACTCAGGTAGTCGTTGACTTTCTGTGCTCCAGCACGGCTCCCGCCTTGGGGGGCGGCTCCAGGGACAGCGCGGGTGGAAGAGCTGTCACCATCCAGGATCCTGTGCCCGTCCCTGGAGGGCATAGCTGCAGCGTGGGACTAGCGGGGGGTCCCTGTGTGGTGTGGGCAGCGGGGGCTGCGCAGGGGCCGGGAGGGTGGGTGCTGTCTGCAGGTCGGCGCTCTGAGGGGGGGAGAGCAGTGTTCCTTCTCTGGCGGCTGGTGACAAGGCTGCTTGCTCCTCTGCAGGTGCTGCTCCGTATTTGAAGACCAAGTTCATCTGTGTCACCCCGTAAGTGTTCCTGGGGGTGTCTGTGAGTGCGGGGGGAGCCTTTGCATGCTCGGTGTTGCTTGAGGGGGGGGTTCCTTCCCACCGCTGCCCGGACTGTTCTGGGCAGAGGGAGACCGCGGGGCTGAGCCGGTCTCTGGCTTGCTGCCCTAACCGCAGGCCTGTTCTTCCCCTCCTGGGGCCCCTTTCCTCCAGAGAGCTCTTGGGACCGTGCCCTGGGGCCTGTTGGGGGGAGAGGGGGTGTCGGAGAGCTCTGGCCAGGCCCTGACTCCAGAGGTTTCTGTGCTTTTTCCCTTCCTCCCCCCGACAGCACCTCCTTCAGCAACACCATCGACCTGCCCATGTCCCCGCGCACCCTGGACTCGCTCATGCAGTTTGGCAACAGCAGCGAGGGCGCAGAGGCCAACGCAGGAGGGCAGTTTGGTGAGTCTGGGGGGGCTGCGGCACCCGCGGGGGTCCTGGTTGTAGCCGTGCAACGGGCACTGTAACCCCCGGCTGTGTCTCCCCGCAGAGTCACTGACCTTCGACATGGAGCTGACCCCGGAGTGTGCTTCTTCACCCATGTGAGGTGCTCCGCCGGCGCTCGCGGGGGCCCTCCCAGGACTCTCGGGCTTCCCACCTCCAAAGAGCCCCCCGGTCTCGCCCTGCTTGGTCACGGCTGCTCCGCACCTTTCCTCGGGAGGAGCTGGGGGCCGCAGTCCTCACCACCGATTCCTTGTCTGACCCAAACGAACACCCCCCTCCCAGGGTGGTGCCGTTCGTCTCTTTGGGGGGAGGGGGGATGAACCTTTTTCTATTTCCTTCCATAACAGTTTTTTATTATTGTTTCGCTCATTCAAGTGCCTATTAGTCTCCAATCGCAGCCTCAGTTGTTACAAACGCTTCTGCAGCCCCGGTCGTGCTGCCTGCTGTTGAAAGCTGCTTTCCTGACTGCCAGAGTCCAAAAGCCCGTGAAGATCCCCCCCGAGCCCGGATTTGCCTCCGGGTGGCTCAGAGGGCATCGGCCGGTCCTGGCCTCCACGCAGGTTACCCGCTGCGCTGTGTGACTGCGCCTCAGCCACTCTCCCGGAGCTCACAGAAGGATCTCCTTTTGCCACCTTTGGCCCCATTTTGGCCAGGGGGACCAGCACGCAGCTCAGAGCTGCGAGGTGGATGGGTCCTGGCGCTCCTGCCCTGTGATGGCGATGCTTCTGCCGGGCTCTGCTCGCCACCGATTTCCTGCTGCAGGCACCCAGGTCCGGCTGGCTCCAGCAGCCCCAGGGCTGCTGCTGGGACGACTGGTTTCCCTGGGGCAGGGCAGTGATGTGTCCCAACACCAGTGCGTGCTGTGCAGGGTTAGAACCATTGAACCCTGGGGGGAGGATGGGAGGCTGCTGGATCCAACGTGACCTGCAGTGGACGGCCTGGCTTGGCCCTTTTCCCTCTGGTATGGCTTGTGGTGTCCCAGGCAGTGGGTTTGCAGCTTCGCAGGGGCTCCGCATGGCATTTTTGTTAGAGGTCGGCTGTGGCTGTTGAGATAGGAGGTGGCAGGAGTTGAAGGGAGCAGGATGTATGTAGGGAGAGCGATCTGCTGTTGGCCAGCACTTGACAGACGTGGGTGTTGCAAAGGGCAGGTCTCTGTGCTCGGGGGGGTGGAGGAGAGCTGGAAGCTGTGCTTGACCGATGGTTTTGGTTCTGTACATACCCAAACGGGGGGAGCCCTGCCCTTGCCATGCAGTGGGCATGCAGACACGGATGAGCAAGGAAGAAGAGGGAGAAGCAGCAGGAGAGCTGCCTGTCTGCCCGCCCCCCCAGCATCTGGAACCCTGTTGTGCTAACGGGGCTGCCGGGGGGTGGTTGTGTGCTCGGCCGTGCCCGGCGCTTGGCGGCCAGGCTGTGGGAGCTGTCAGCACCGAGGCTGTGGGTAACATCAGCGGAAAAATGTCTTACTGGGCACCAGCCCTGGGCTTTACACATCTGACGCGTCTTAGCTTGGCCCTGGGTGGAGAGAAACCCTCCATCATCCGCACCGGTAATGCTGCTGTGGCGCGGGGTGGACCCGGGGGGTGGCTCTGGTCCTTGTGCCCAGTAAAGACCATGGGGTGTCCCCACAGCTGTGGGCTGCGCTGTCGGCATCGCAGCCTGCGGGCAGGGCAGGGGGTAGGATCCCTGGGGGCTGTGGGGTCCGGGCCAGCCCTGCGTGCTGTGCGTGGGCAGGAGACGGTGCCGTGGCTGCCCCTGGGGCCAGGAAGGCCATTTGAAGTTGGGAGGTGCCCAGAGGGGCCGAGGGCTGTGCCCCTTGCTCACCCCCATGCTCACGTGTAGCTGCCTCCAGCTGCAGTCACTGTAGCCCTGGGCAGCACTCAATACTGTAAAAAATTTTATTTTTTTGTATATTTTATTGCTGTATCTACAGGCTTTAACTTTCTCCAAAATAAAGGCTCTGAAGCAACGTTCTCTTGGGGTGCGAGCTGAGCTGTCTGCGTGCGGCGCCTGCCTTACCCCCCTCCGGGAACTGGGGCCTCTCTCAGCGAAACGCGCGCCCTGACGCCAGAGCTGCGGTTTGCTCGGCGCGAACCAGCCGCTGCGGTGCTGCCGCACCTGGGCTGCGCCGCTGCCCGGCACGCGTGGGCCGGCTGCTCTTGGGCCCCCCGCCTTAGGGGAGCTGAGCGGGGGGCGGCCGGGGGGGATCGCTGGGTGCTCTCGGCCCCGGAGCAGCGATGGGTCTCCTCCGCTTGCGTCAAGGAAACTCCGGTGGCGGCGTGGGAGGATGGTGGCTGCGCCGGGGCCCTGCTCCGTCTGCTCCCTGCCTGCCGACGCGTGGGGCTGCACCGCGACCCCTCTGCCGTTCCCCCTTCGCCTGCCTCTGCCGGGGAGGGGGGCGGTGGGCTCTGGGGGCAGAGGTGGCTTTCCCTATTGTCCCTCTCCTCGGGCCGTGTCCCTGGGGCGGCTGCCTGCAGGCCCTGCAGGGACATGGCCCCGGGCTGAGCGTGGGCCTGTCCTGCCCTCTCGTGGGGACGCGCCGGAGCCAGCGCCCTGCAGGGACGCATCCGTGGGCTGCAGGCAGTGGTCCCGGGGGCTGCGGGGTGTGGAGGGTGTGGGCGGCACTGGGGCTGCAGCAGTGCGACAGCGGTGTGACACCCACAGAGCACCAGCGTCTTCCACTGCCTCCATCCCCCCAGCCATCGCCGCCCCTGGCCATCGCCACCCACGGCCGTCTGCGAAGCAGCGGGATCCTTGCGGGGTTTGGGCTCTGATGAGGCCAAGAGAAGAGAGATTATTGTTCTGTCAGGGCAGGATTAGCAGGGGGATTTTTGAGGCTGGTCATGCTCAATAAATCCCCCCCAGCCCCCCTGGGACCGGTTGCGCTGGGCTGGTTCCAGGCGCTGGAGATGGCCCCGAACCTTCCTGCGCCCTCCCCACCCCTGGAGCATCCTGCTCGTGTCCCCACTCTGGGAACCGGCCCCTCCAGGACCCTCCGTTTCACCACCAAAACAAACCAGGGCTCTGCGTGGATCCGGTAAACCCATTCCTGACCCCGAGGCAGCAGCGTGGGACAGTGCGCCCGCTCCTGGCAGCACATCCCGGGGTGCCGTGGGGGGGTGGCTCACACGGGAACGTGCCCCAGCCCGGCCCCAGGGACACCCCCTCTCCTTTCCCCATGGTTCCCAGCTCCCCTCTGCCAGCTGCAGGATGGGGTAGAAAACCCCAGAACAAGGAATTTTCTTACCGATATGCAAACCCTGGGGTTGCCACAACCGTTTGTTGTCAGGAACGCAGCGTCCCGTCCCACGCTCCTGCAGATAAGTGGTTTCTTATCTCCCTGCACCCACACGCCCTGCTGCATCCCTGTCGGAACCTGCCCCGCTCCCCACGTTTAGCCGGGGGGGCACGGGCCCGTGAGTAACGGGGTTAATTGGCCGCTGATCCGATCTCAGGGGTGGCTGTTGTGAACGCTCCAGTTGGCAGTGCGGTTGGCAAGTGATTTGCAGCAGGAGGCTGGCCGGACCCCTGCGCGTCAAGGGGCAGCCAGGGCAGGGGGCACTCTCTGCCCCCCTCTGCCCCCTCCTGCCACCCCCCTCTGCCCCCTCCTGCCATCCGGGCCATCCCTGGGGGGCTGCAGTTTGTGCAGGGCCGGCTCCCCGCTTTCTCCCTGCGCTGGGCGCTGCAGCGGGACCCGGCGAGGGGGCGGGAGCTGGGGAATGGGGTTGTTTGCGGCTCCGAAAGGAGGTCACGGGGGCGGCTTTGCCCCTTCCCCAGGGCTGTGCCCCCCCCACCTCCGGCAGCGGGGACAGTGTCTGAGCCAAACGTGCAAACGGATTAGGGGTTTCCAAATGCAGATAAGCCGCTTGGGACGCAGACGTTTGCGTGACAGGGATGGGGTGGCCCCGTGGGGATGGGCAGCCACCTGCCCGGGGAGCCCGGAGGCGACGGCTCTCCTGGGGCCCCGGCTGCAGCCGGCCGAGCCCCGGGGTCCCACCGGCCCTGGGCGAGCCCAGTCTGTGCCATATTGACAGTTCCCTGGGGATGAACCCACAGACCGGGATTAGCGAGGCCACGACACAGCCATGATTACAGCCCCGGGACCGAGCGGCTGAACTGGCAGTGCTGCCAGGGGGGCGGGAGGCAAAGACCCCCGGGGCTCAGCCGCATCCTGCCCGGGGTCCTGCTCCCATCCTCCCTCCGGCAGGTGACCCCAGTGGCTCCCATGGGGCAGGGAACCCGCATGCCTGCCCCTCCAGCCCTGTGGCAGCCACTGTGGGTGCCCCGAGCCCCCCGAGATCAGCTCCACGGCACCTCCCATGCAGCCCACCACGGCCATCGTTCACCTTCCCAACCCACCGCCAGTTCAGAGCTGCGTCCTCAGCAGCCGGAGCAGCCCCCCCCCGCCCCAGCAGAGGTGGCAGAGGGGCAGCACGGACCCAAGTGCCGTGGGTGGGCAGGAGCATTTGCCCACGGTTCGGCTGGGCGATGCACGTGGGCAGCGCAAAGGCCCTGGGCAGCGCGGGGGGTCGGTGCCCACACCCGCGCAGAGCTCGGGCAGGGCCGGCTGGAGCAGTGAAATGCTGCTCTGTACCTGGGAGTTTGCCAGGGGAGATGGGCAGTGTTGTGTCCTCCTCCATCCTCTGTCCAGTCGTGTGCTGCCGTCAAGGTGGAACGGGGAACGAGCAGTGGGACGCTCTGCTCCAAATGTCCATCCAAGCCGCCTCCTCCTTATGTCCCCCCCGAAGGCGGCTTTGAGCTGAGCTGCAGAGCACCAAGCCATCGCTGCCCAAGCCAAATGCCATCCCTGCCTCCCAATGCTCATAAAACAAGTCAAACATTGCATCAGTCTCAAACTTTAATACGCAGCAGAGCTGGGCCAAGCAAGGTCTCGGTGGTGGCGCCCGCTGCCAGGTGTGGCAGAGGTCAGACCCGGAGCTGCAGCACAGCGCAGTCCCCAAGTGCCACCATCTGCCAGCCCTGCTGGCGGCTGCCATGCCGGAGGGACACGACCTGCCCGTTTTCACGCATTCATCCCATCCCAGCTCAGAGCGCGGCATTGGGCTGTGCCGGCACCAAGGCCGAGGGCTCACCTCGCCCCGAGCGCAGGGTGAGGGGCTCCAGGCTGGACCCGACACTGCTCCTGACTGTCCCCATGGACCAGTGCTGCTCCTGGGCTTTGGCTGCTTGGGAGGCTGCTGGGGTTTGGCCAAAATTAGACTCTGAGCCCTGCATGCCTCAAGCTGCCAGCCTGCCAGAGGGGCTCCTCGGGTGGGGTTTTTTCCCCTGTTTTCTTTCCAGATGCACAGGTTCCTTGGTGTCCCTCAGCACGAAGTCTGGGAATTAGCACGTGCCACCGTTAGCAGGGGCAGGAGCCCTCTGCATCCCTCTGCCTTCACCCGGGCACATCGGCTCTGCTGGGAACCCACCAGCACGGGGACTGCGAGCTGTGTCCCCCCACCGCCATCCCCAGAGCCGGACCCTGTGGGCAGTGCCCCATGGCAGCCCCCCAGCCCACCCCTCGCCCCGCTGCCGGCCAGGATGGCGAGGGCGGCCGCTTTCCCCCTCGGAGCTGCCCAGTCGCCATCTCTTCCAGCTCCGGCTGCCGCGGGGGCAGTGCCCGGCCCTGGGGGGCGTTTGGGGCTGCTCTTGCTTTTGGATTCCCGCTTTCCCTCCCGCAGCAGCGTGTTGATGGCAGGAGCTGGCTGGGACCGAGCGGTTACTGTGGCAACCTGGGCTCTGCCGAGCGGAGCGCTCCGTCAAGCGCAGGGATGTGCGGCTGCACCGGTGTGGGGCCGGGTGCTGCCCTGGACCCCCACTCCTGATGCCCCCCAGCCAGCCCCGGCCCCACGGTGGGCACGAGATGCTTGTTCCCTCGGTCCCGGCTGGGCTGGGGGTGCTGGCTGGGCCCCCTGTACCCCCCCGGGGTGCAGCGGCGCTCGCCCGACTCATGGGGGGCTCCGGTTCCCATCGCAGACCCAGACTGGCTGTTATTGCCCTGTGTTTTTCAGTAAGCAGAAACCGGGATGTTTTTTCCGAGCTGTATGAATGTTGTGAGGGAACAAAGAGCCTTTGCCCAGGCAGTAACGCTTGTGGGCTGCTGAGGCCGAGGATTTGCCGGGGCTGTTCCCAGCCGTATCCGCGTGGCTGGAAGCAGAGGTTTCCTGTGGAAATTCCCCCTCGGACAAAATGCCATTTCCCAGGTTTTTGCTGGAGCAGGTCCTCCCCTCCCGCTGGCACGAGGCACCGGTGGGGCCGAGCCTGTGGCAGTGATGAGCTTCCCATGGTGATGAGCTTCGCAGGTCGCCCCTGCTTTCCCCCTCCCGCCAGCTCTGTGCCGCGCTGGCTGTGCCCTGGCGGTGTCCGTGCTGCCGGCTCCGGCCGCTGGCCCTGCTCTCTGCCAGCAGCCCATAGGACCAGCCTCCACCCTCCCTGGGGTTTTGCGTCCTGTCCCTCCCGGTGGGTTCAGAGCCCCACGGGGCCCGTTGGGTCAGCTCTCCCGTGGGATGTCCCTGCGCATCCTTCGGCTGTGACAGCCCGGCAGGAAACGACTTCTGGGGCGGCCGCGGCAGAAATAGCCCGGTCGGCTCCAGCCCGACCCCTCTGCGTCATGCCCGGGTCCCAGAGGACGGCAGGGCCATCCTGGCATGGGCAGGCCGTTCCCTGCACCCAGTGGCCACCACGGCTTTGGCAGCCCTCTCTCCCCGGAGGAGGATTTATGGCCCATGTGAGGGAAAACGGGAGGGGACGTGCCCGGGCACCAGGACAGCACTTCCCTCCAGGGTGGCCGGGGCGGGCGCAGACCCCTGGCTGCCCTGGGAATCGGGACGGCAAGGCAACGGCCTCGGCTCTTCGCTGCTGCCCGCAGCGCTCCTGCCCACTCTGCTCTGCAGAGGCCGCGGGGACCAAATGCTGCCGGGAGCGAGGAGCCGGGGACGGCGCTGGCCGGAGACCCAGGAGCGGCTCCAGTGCTGGGCCATCTGCTGCAGGGGGGATGGCTGCAGCTCACTGAGCTCGTGTGGCTGAGCCCGTGACACGGTCCCTGCCCGTGACACGGTCCCTGCCTGTGGGCACCTGCACCCGCAGCAGAAGGGTCTCGGGGCCACCAGGGTGGGCAGGAGGGCACCGTTTGGGAGCTGTGGGTCTGCAGGGCCAGCACAGCCCTGCCGAAGCTTCATCCTCGCTGCGTTTGAAAGCGAGTGGGAAAACATGAAGCTGTGACTAATTTGGGGATTCATCTGGTTTTCATTAACTGGGCTGGATTATCACAACAGGGTTTTCTGGCCTCAGCACAGATCTGGGACCACGTGGGACCCAAAGCAGGGACAGGTCGGGGCTGGGGTCCTCGGCAAGATCTCCCACCTCACTGATAAGCTTGAGGGGATGGAGCAGAGGCTGCGCCTGCCCGCAGGTGACGTGGTCAGTGAAGTTGTGCTTTGGCCGAGCACCGAGCCCTGCACGTGTGTCCCAGGAGCGGCAGAGAGGGATGTGGAGGAGCCTTGGGTACGGGATGTGCCGGGAGCGCTTTGGGGAGGGCAACAGCCAGCAGCCTTGGGACCTCTCCAGAGGCTGCCTAAACAAATGCTTCCACTCCTGAGAAATAATTAAGGACCCTCGAGATGTCACTTAGAGAAGAAGGCTGCTCTGCCTGTGCTCCTCACGCTCCTGCTCCAAACACAGAGGCAATTTTCTAGGAAATCAATTACGAAGCCCCATGCTCCCTCTCTCCCCTGAATGTGCAGCGTCACTCGGCATCCTGTTGAGCTCATCTGAGATGACAACGTGTTTGGCCGCAGCTCAGCCTGGACACTGTTTACCTTCCCAGAAGCTTTTTGAGACTTTCTGAGGACCAGCACAAGAGAGGTCCCGATGAGAGCAGAAGCCCAGCTGTGCCGGGGGCTTGCCGGGATTGTGAGTGGGCTCAGGCGCTTTGCCGTGCTCCCTTGGCTTGAAAATCCACCTTTTCAGCCCTGCCCGGAGATGCCGGTGCTGCCCATTAGATCCTCTGGATGCCGATGCACTGCCCCAGCGCCCGCTCTCCCATGGCAGCGTCTGGCTGCTCCATGCCGAAGCAGGGCCAGGCGGGATGGCAGCAGGGGAACGCCAGCCGTGCCCAGGAACCTCCTCTGGTGTTTGCAGAGTCCGTCCTGCCAGGACAGATCCGGGGGCTGCCTGTCGCTGGGAGGGTCTGGCGTGTCCCCCTTGTCCCCAGGAACCACCACCAGCACAACCGCTGCTGCTGAGGCGGCACCGGGACAGTGCCAGGGCCGCACTGGGGCAACACCGGGGCAGAGTCAGGGCAGAGTCGGGCTCTCCATCACTTACTGCTGCAGCTGCTGTTCCCCCGTTCCCTTCCTCTCTCCACAAAGGAAGAATTTCTCTTAGGTAACATCCCCACCACCCAGCTTGGAGTTTTCCTTGGGGTCCGTTTGAAACAAAACTCTGATTTGATCTGATTCCATTTGCCCTCTTGGCATGGAGCACTCTCCACTTCCTCTCCCATCACTAATTTCTTCCCCTTTTTTTTCCCCCTTCCTACCAAAAAGGGGACGGAGCAGTCGGAGAGAAGGGGAGAAGGAATGGAGGATGTTTTGTGTACATTTTCCAGCCCTCCCGAGCACGTGTGGCCATGGGGGTCTCTGTCACGGGGAGCGCCGCATCCCCAGGACCCTCCGGATCCGCCTGGACCCGCTGTGCCCGGCCGGCCAGGGGCCCGGCAGCCGCAGACATTGCGTGTGACCTTGATTTTCTCGGCAGGAGCAGCCAGTGCCTGGATGACTGTGCCGATGGGTTATGTGGGCCGGGGATTGTGAAAGCCATTTGTCCGCGTGATGCAACTCGTTGGAGCGTGAGTGTCTGCAGCCAAGGCAGGGAGGGAAGGGAGTGCAGTCCTTTCGCCGATTTCCCCATTCCTTTCCTTTGTCTTAGTGGAAAAAGACAGCATGAGAGATGCTGGCCTCACGCTGGGCGCCTGCCCCTGGCTCACCAGGGTCCCAGCTCGCCTCCTGCGAGGTCTGGAGCACCGGGGGAGCGCTGGGAACGGCAGCCAGGTCTGTGCTGGCAGCGGCTCAGCACTGATGTGTCAGCCCCGTGTGTGTGAGATGCCTCCCGAGTGTGTGAGCGAAGGCGACGAGACGCGTGGTGGGAGCTGGGAGCTGCCTGGGCTGGAGCCACTCGTCCCCCCGGGCTGTCCCGTCCATTCCGAGCTGCTCCAGGCACATAGCGAGTGCTGGCGGGGAGGTCGGGAGCTGAAAAGCACCGGTTTGTGGTTGGCATTTGCATGGGAGCAGGTGTTGGGGTGGTGCCTGCCCGGCCCGCAGATATTTATCTCTTGGACATGTGGAAACGGGTTAGGCGGTGAGGAGCTGGCGCTGGAGAAAGGCTGTTTGGGGATGTCACTCTGGGCAGCAGTGACACAAGGGCTGTGGCACCCTGGGCAGGCTGTGGCTTTGCTGGCTGGACAAGGGTCCCCAGGCATCCTGCCGTGCTCCTGCCATGGCCTCGGCTTTCGGGGCTCACAGCGCTGTCCCTGGGGCTCGCTTCCCCTCCAGCCGGCTCCCATGGCCGCACGCTCCCGAAGGAAAGAGAGGACTTCAATACAAAAGCAATAGATAAAAAAAAACCACAGAGAGGTGAGAACTTGGGACCGTGCTTTTACGTAATTGCCGAGTGATTTGCAATTGGCGGAGCATTAACTGTCCCGAGAACGTTCCTGTCCCAGCACTGGCACTCGAGCAAGGAGAGCCGAGCCCGTCTCTCCCGGCTTCCCAGGACCGGCACTGGGTGCTCCCCAGCCCTGAGCAGGGATCACCCACGCTTCTCCCAAGCCAGAGAGCGACGGCGCCATGCGCCCGCTGAATTTCCCTCCAGAGTTTTTTCAGGCCGCAGAAGATTAACTGGTAACGAAAGTGAAAGCCCAGGAGATCCCATGTGGCTGGCGAGAGCGCTCAAGCAGAAACAAGCACACCCAGTATTGCTTCCTGCCCGGCCGCCTCTCCCTGCCGCCAGTGCCCCATCACCCGGCAGCCCCGTCACCCGAGGTGCCCCATCGCTCTGGGGTGCCAGTGCTGCCTGGGAGGTGTCTGGCATGGGTGGGCAGCGGTGGAAGAGCCCCTCGGGCTGGTTTGCTCATGGCCACTTCCACCTTTCCCTGTTTGGGGGATGCCAGAGGACCCGGCAGTGCCTCAGTTCTCCTTACAGCTCCTGGGGGACGTGGCAGCTCAGGAGAGGGAGACGCACTGGTGCCCATTCCCTGTCTTCGCTCCCAGCATCCTTGCCGCGTTGGCGCAGGAGGCTGCGGCAGCATTGCATCGCACCCAGCCACGGTGCGAACCCCGACTGTGCACATGGCCTCACGGCGTCAGCCCAGGGCCTGCAGCGCAGGGAGGCGTTCGTGTCCAAGCAGGAGAACTGAGCTCCTTTCACATGGCCAGAGTCAGCACAGGGCACCGCCGCAGCCGCGTGTGCGGCTGTCTGGTACTGCAGCGGCAAGGGAGCAGGACCGCAGGGGCCGGGGAACCCCGACCAGGCGCGTGCGGGGAGCCCAGGTCTGGCACAGCAGGTACTTGGCAGGAGCTGATAAACCCCACGGACGCCGCGACGCCGGGCCAGCGCTCCCGTCCTGCAACGGCCCCTGGGCTCTGCGGCTGTGCTCCTGCCAGGGCCAGCGGCCCGGTGCTGCACCCCGGTGCGGATGTACCTGCTCGAGCGGCTGCTGCGCCAGGCGGGCACGTGCAGGGATTAAGGAGACCTGATGGGACTCGGTCACTGGGAGGTGGCTCGTGGCTGCTACGCTCGTCCCCGCTGGTCTTGCCTTTTGGGTGACTCCTGTCCCCGGAGGCACCTTGCCCCAGGAGCTCCCACGGCTGGTGGATTCCCGTTTTCCCTGACCTTGGATGGTGGCCTCCCCCTGCAACCCCGGCCCTGCTGGCCCCGCTGGCCCAGCGGCGCGGGAGCCTTTCCCTGCGAGCCCAGCCGGAGCGGCTGGAGCAGCCCCGGTGCCATGCTCCTCGTGCCGGGTCCCCCCCGTGTGCTCACGGCCGAGTTATCAGAAGGAGCCGGCGGGAGCCGGGGCGACGGTGTTGCTCATCCTGCACTCGACGGGATGGGATTTGCTTTCTCACCTCGTGTCCACATGCAGACCCCTGCAGGGCCCGCCCGGCTCCCGCGGGAAACCGTCCTCCCCGGGCGCAGGAGCCCACGCAGCCTCTGCCCCGAGAGGCTCCGGGCGAGCGGGAGGCGGCCGAGGCCTGCAGGCAGCGCAGCACAAAGAAACCATTAAGAAATATTAATAGGTGCAACGGGCAGCGTTCACACCTCCGCCACAGCCCGGCGGCTGCCGGGGCCGAGCCGCAGAGGGGCCGGGCGGCACGCGGCGGCGTGGGTGGGCGGCTGGCGTGGGGAAAGAGCCCGTCCCGTGGGCAGCGACGGTGGGGAGCGGAAAATGGCCGGAGACGCGGGGAAGCGGGGAGGGCGTGGGAGAGAGGAGAGGGGCGAAGGGGGTCCCGGTGCCCGTGGGGGCTGCCGGCCGTGCCCGGTGCTGCGGTGGGCTCCCCCCACTGCCAGTGCCGGTCTTGGCGTGGGATCCCGCCGGCGCGAGGGCCCCGTGCCGGTGCCCGGTGCCGGTCCGGCCGCCCCCGGTACCCGGTGCCGCACTGGGGTGCCGGTCTGTGCCCAGCGCGGCCGGTGCTGAAGCTGGCGGCGGGTTCGGGCTCTGCCCGCTGCCGGTGCCGGTGCCGGCGGCGCGGCGGGGGCGGGCGGGGGGCGGTGCCGCGGGGGGGGGCGGTGCCGCGCGGTCCGGGCGGCGGCGGCGGCGGCGGGGGGCGGCCGGAGGGGGCAGAGCGGCGGCGGAGCCGAGCGCCGAGAGCCGCCGGAGCAGCGGAGCCGCAGCCGCCGCCGCGGCCGCAGGTAGGGGCGGGTGAGGGGCCGCCGCCGCCGCCGGCACCGGGATCGGGATCGGGATCGGGATCGGGATCGGGATCGGGGCCGCTTTCGCTTCCGCGGCCGGGCGGGGGGCGGCGGGGCCGGGGGCACCTGCGGCGGGGGCGGCCGGGGCGCGTCCCCCCGTCCCCGTCCCCGTCCCCTCCCCTCCCCTCCCGCCGGTAAATATTTTGGGTGTTTCGTAACCGGCGGCCGCGCAGCCCGTCGGCGGGGCGGGCGCGGGGCGCTGCGGGGGCCCGTNGGGGGGGGGGGGGGGGCCGCGCAGGTGCGGGCGGGCAGCGGGGCCGCCCCCGTCGCCGCGCTGCCCCGGGGGGGCGGGCGGACTTTGCGCGGGCCGGGGCGGGGGCGCTCGTCGACCGGCGGAGCGGGGCCGGTTCCCGCCGCCGCCGCCGCCCCGGGCCGGGCCCAGCCTGAGCGGCGGCCGCGGGGGGAGCGCCGGAACCGGCGCTGCGCGTCCCGCCGGCGGGGGCGGCCGCGGGCCCGGGCTGGCGGGAGGGGGTCCGCCCGCGGGCGGCACGGCGGGGCGGCGGGAGAGGGGGTCCCGCCGGTGGGCGGTGGGACAGGCGGCTCCGCGCTGCCGGGCACGGCCGAAGGCGGATGGGAAGCGTTCCCCGGTGCGGGGCGGGAGCGGTGACCCGCTGGGGGACGGCAGCGCCCGGTGGCCTTTCACCCAGCTCGTGCGCTGGCCGGGGCACGCAGCCCGGTGACTGCGAGCCCAGGGCAGCGGCGGCCACCTGTCCGGCGGGATACGGGAGCTGTCAGGGCGCTGCGCCCAGCCGGGCTCCCGGCAGCTCCTCGCCGTGACGCCGAGCGGCTCCGGGGCTCCCGCTCCCACCTCGCGCCGGCACTGGGGTGCGGGCACTGGCACTGGCGAGGGCTCCCCGGCTCTGCCCCCGCCTGAACTGCTGACGGCGGTAACACCTCCGATGTCGGCTGCAGCGCGGAGCTGGGGCCGTGGCTCACGTGAACTCGCAGTGGGGCTTGGCAGGAGCCACGGGCTGCGCTGCTCAGGGGAGCCCCGTGGCAGAGGACAGGGCAGTGACAACAAGCGATTTGTTCGCAGTGGTTGGGGTGCATCGCCCAGGGCTGCAGGGCACGGTGCTGCCGTGGCAGGACCGCAGTGCAGGGACACATGGCTCACCCATGGCTGGGACACGGTGCACGAAGTCCTCACAGAGTGCATCGCCTTGTTGCAGCTTGACGTTCCTGGCCCCACACTGGCTCACTCCGCCGGCTGCCTGTGGCCAGGCCCACATCCCTGGCGGCACTTGTGGCTGCAGCCGGAGCTGCGCGAGCCCCTGTAGCCGGTGTCGACGGAGGCAGTTTGCGCGTACATCATGGGGTGGTGTGGAGAGCCTGTCCACCATCGTGGACACCAGGGAGCCAGCCCACCGCTGCGGGAGCTTTGTTCCCCCTCATCCCTGTGCCCCGACTCTGGGAGGAAGGCTCTGAGCCCATCGTGGGGAGCGTGGCCCGGCGCTGGCGCAGCAGGGCTGGTGGTGCTCTCTCGGTGGCGATTTTGAGCCAAGGTTTGCCATCGTGCTTTGATGTGTTTGCACCAGCACAACAATCCCACGCTGGAGGAAGGTTTGCTTGGGGCCTGGCGCCGAGCATGGCTCTGCCCCATCCATGTGGCTCCGGTGCGCAGGAGGCGTTGGGGGTGTCAGGGTCATCTGTCTGTGGATGGCTGCAGCAAGCCCTGGGTGCTCCCGAAGCTGTCGGGATCACAGCCCAACCTGACGTGGCTCCCAGGTCCCCGAGGTGCTGGATGTGAGGATGGAGACCATCTCCTTGAGTTTTATAGCCGTCCCTGGAGAGCGGGGCTTGTCCCCAGGGCTGTGCTGTGTCGCGCCGCACGGTGCCGCGTGTGCAGCCACGTGGAGGAGGAGCTCCGGTGCAGGTTGAGAGGTGCCAACAGCCCGTGCCCAGGGACACGGGAGAGCTGGACTGGGAACGGGGCGTGATGGGCAGCTGTCACCCACTCTGCATTTCATGGCATTTTGAGAGTGTCCTTCCTCGGGAGGTGTTTGCCCCCCCAGCAGTTGTCATTAGAGCCACCTCGCCGGCTTCGGTGTGCCTGCCTTGTCCTGAAGATGATGCTTTGGGGCAGGATGAGGGATGCTGTCACCAGCACTGGGGACTGGGAGCTGCAGCTGGGGATGCTCGGTGCAAGGTTGCACAGAGCCTCCGGAGGGACCTTCCCCTCTCACTGCAGGGGAAGTGCTGACTCCAAAGCGGCTGCGAGGTCTTCACCGTGGGGTTTCCCAGCTCTCTCTCGAGTGAAAGCAAAACCCCGATACTCTACTTGTGAAAAATCCCTGCTCCTTGTACTCCTCCACGGCGTGGGTGGTGGGGCGGCGAGTGGTGACTGTGCTGCGCTGAGTACAGTAAAGCGGCCCCGTCAGCTGGGAAATGACTTTCTGGTTTGCAAGGAATTACTGTAAGCTGGTCTGTGCTCGACGGGCTTCGCGGCAGCCCTGGGGAGCCGGCGGGAGCCCGGGCACGGCAGCACAGTGTGGGTGTCGAGCAGGATCTCCCTGCCATCAGCATCCCCTGGGTGCCGGCGCTGCGGGCCGTCTCCCTGTTCCCAGCGGGGCTGCAGCCGCTGCCGGCTCCCCACCGCGCGGCTGTGGGTGCTGCCCTCGGAGCAGCCTCCGCGTTACGGGGCCGAACGCACCGCGGCAGTGCCGGCACAGGGCTGCGCATGCGGAGGGACGGAGGCAGGGGCTCGCCGGTCCCCACCTTGCGGGGACAGGTCAGGGCTCGCGCAGGCGGCTGCGGCCTGGGAGGCTGTGCCGGCTGCTGGCTCTGGGGCTCCGGCATGCTCCGGGAGAAGTAGCCTCGACAGCTGTAATGTTTCTGTGGCATGCCTTTCCTTTCATGGGGTGTCTATTTTGCAACCCCTAAGTGTTTTGATCCCAGGAGGAAGGGGGCGGGTGTTTACCCTGGCACCGCGTGGCCGACGCAGGGATCCAAGCGGGCTGGGCATGCCTGAATTTTACACGCAGCAACAGTTCTAGCAACATCTGCTGGCTGATAAAAGGTAGGCTGCCGTGAACCGCTTCTCCCGCCGCGTTGGGAAATGTCGAGGGGGAGGCACACATGCGAACACGGCTTCCTGGCCGATAGGGCTGAGCTGACTTGCTGATAAAGCAGAATCCACCCATCTAGCTGCACCAGAGGGGCCGGGAGCGCCGGCTGCTCGCAGGCGGGCCCGATTCTTGCCCTGAGTTTCCCCTAGTGCCAGTCCTGCTTTCCGCCCAGCCGGGGAGCGATGCGCTGCCAGGCGGCTTCTCGCCGGGCTCGGGCGGCCGCAGTGGTATAGCCGAACCATAACACGGTCACGACTCGCTCCCTGTTCAGTCGCTGGTGAGTTTTGCAATCTCCATTTTTCGCTGCAACTTCGTGTCTTCCTGTTGTTATGAGATGTAAATGCTGGTTTATAGCGCGGCTCTGCCAGGGAGGGAATTGGGGAAAAGGCTGGTGCTGGGGCAGAGCTCGGCGCTGCGTCGGCACAGCCCCGGCGGCCGAGCGGCTGCGCGCTGCGTGCGTGCTCTGTCTGGCTTTTTGTCACTCTCGCTCGAGGGCTGCCTGCAAAGCTTTTAGCAGAGAAAGAGACAGCTCTCACTTGCGGTGTGTCTGAGCCCCTCGCGCCAGCTAAAACAGCTGTAAAATGATCTCTGTCCTATTTGGTGGTGTTAACATGCGGCTCTGGCGCTTTCGGGCTGTGGCTCTGCGTGGCACAGCTGCCCTGGCCCGGCACGCTCCGTTTATAACCCCGTTAGTCACCTCAGCCTTTTGGACACGCGGAGGTGCTCTGCTCTGCCCTGGCACCGCCAGCGGCTGCTCCTGGGGCTGCGGAGCACGTCCCGGCGGGAGGGAAGCCGAAACACAGCTCTCCCGCCTGGATGTGTTTGTGTGCACTGGGGACAAATGCTGCGTTTAACCCCTGGCCAGGTCTGGCTGTGAGGTTTACCCGCCCTGAATGAGAATTTTGTTGCAGAAACCATTAGTGTTTTGGGTTTTTTATTCCTATTCTGACCAGTCCCCCCTCCTGCCAGCGTCCCCGGGTGTCTGCGTGCCCCCTCTTCCGAAGGCAAAAGGCAAGGCTTTACCCTCCCTCCCCTCTGCTCTGCTGACCCGGTGCGAGAGCATTGCCCTGCGTGGAGCTGCTGCGGCGCCCGGCGGCTGCGAATGGCCCGGAGGGGCTGAGCGCGGTGGGGGATGCAAGGGCTGCTCCGGGGGGACCTGCCTGTCCCGCACCTCGACTGCTCCTGGTGCCCGAGAGCACAGGACTTGCGCCCTGCCTGCCCCTGCCCTGCCTGCCCCTGCCCTGCCTGCCCCTGCCCTGCCTGCCGCACTGGCACGAGCCCGGCACTGTGCCGCAGCGTGCCGCCTGGGCCTGCCCTCGGGCAGGGGCGACGGAGCGCTGCTGGGCTGGGACGTCTGTGAGCGCTGGCGAGTGTTTTCCCAGGCACTGTGCAGGCTCCACACCGGCTGCTGTTGGCGGCGGGCGCAGAGCAGCACCCAGTGTCCCCCGGCACCAGCCGGGTGCTTGTAGCCTGCATTCGGTGTCTGCGCCCCAAGACGAGGGTGTGAGGGTTTGCCCACGCAACTGCAGCTGCACGGTGAGTCCTGCACATACCCCGCGCAGTGTCTCAGCGTGGTCGGTGCCTCTTTGCCGGGCAGGGTGGTCGGGCAGGGCAGCGGGTGCCCTCGGTGGGCTGGCATCCCTCTGCCTGTCCCTGTCCTGCCCCAGCCCCCCGGGTGCCCATGCCGTGGCGTGCAGGTCCCGGTCCCATGGGACAGCCGTGCCAGCGGTGGGGGAGGCTCCTGCACCATCTCCCCTGCCCCGCGGAGAGCACGCGCGTGGCGGTGGCTGCAGGGGGATGGATGCAGCCGGAGCGGTGCAGCCGGTGCCTGCGCTGCCCATGTCTGCCCTGGCCCACCCGGGTCCTGCTCTGCAAATCCAGCCCGGCCAGCGACTGGATTAGTGCGATTGTGTGCGCTCGCTGGAGCGTGGCAGATAAAATGAAATTGTGTCTCCAGACCCCAATCGGGACTAATTCGATACTGAAATGAGCTTAATCCTCGGGTCCTTCTGACCAGCCCATCCCTCCTGCGCTGGTGCTGGTCTGAGCAGGGATTAGCAGCGAGCCCGGGGCTGTGCGGCAGGCGGCCGCGGTGCTGGGGGCTGGCGAGGGACCCCGGGGCGGCTGCGGGGTCCCTGGGAGGTGGCCGCTGTGCTTGGCCGGTTTGTTGGAAGGGGCGACACGAGCATGCAGCAGCAGGCGGGGGTGCGGGGGCTTCTCCCCAGTCCCAGATCTGCCCGGCCCATTCCTGACCTGGGGGGGTCTCTGGGATCCTGTCACCTCCCTGCCCGTCCCCAGGGCCGTGTCTCGGGTGATGCCTGCTCCCTCCTGGGATGGAGGACGGGCACCGGAGCAGGACCCTCCCCGGTGCGCTGGAGCGGGCACCAGGGTGGTGTGCGAGTCCCCGGGGGCTGCACCCCCTGCAGGTGGGTGCTTCACCCCAGCAAGGTGTTACGGGGTTGGGGTGGGTCATTATTATTGTGGAGGGAATACACCTTCATCAAGTGCCCTGGCACGTGGTGGTTGTGCATCCCCCCCTGCCGCCGGTGCATGCCGGGAGCCGGGGTGCTGCGGGTGGGCAGTGGCTCCGTGCCCGCCCTGGGATCCCCCCACCAAGCGCAGGGGAAGCCCTGGGATCCAGAGGCGTCGGAGCCGGCAGCTCCCCGCTGTGCCAGCCCTGCAGCTGGTTAATTCGGCTGCTTGGCCCCAGGGAGCCGGGAGTAATTAAAGCTCTGCCTAGGTCTCTCTAATCCTGTCTGTGGGCTTACGGCGGGGGCAGCACCGGCGCTGGTGCGGATTGTGCTCCCCGCGGCGGATGTCCCGCAGGATCCACGCTGGACTCGTGCCCGCAGGGGGCCGGGTGGGCGCTGGGCTCTGCCGGTGCGGCTGTGCGGTGTGTCCTGCCCGCCGGTGTCTGGCTCCTGCTCCGGCGCTGGCTGCCTGCACCGCTCTGCTCGGCCCTCGGCCCCCACGGCACCCAGACAAGCCCCCGTTGCGCCTGTGCGGCCGCAGCCTCCAGCGCAGCACATGCCGGGTCCGGCACAGCCGGCTCATTGTGCCGGGGCTGGGCGGGTGGTCCTGGGTGCCCAGTGCACCGAGGGACGGGGCAGGCCCACCTCGCCACGGTGACCCTGAGGGACGGGGGGACTGGGGCTGGCCCTCCCGCCTGCACGGCGGCGAGCTCGGCCGGCAGGGGTGGCAGCATGGCCGTGGCCCCCAGCTCTGCCGTGGGGACCTGGGTCCGGCTGGTGTTGGTCCTGCTCCGTGCTCGGCATTTGAGGGAATCCCACCGGTGCTGGGGCAGCACCTCTGTCTGACTGCGGCTGCGCCAGCGCGGCTCTCGATGCGCTGGGGTGGTTTTGTCTGTAGGTCCCAGCCCCTGGATTTGAGAGATTTTGCTGGGATTTCATTGGGTATTTTGGTGGTTTTGGTTTGACGCAGGTTTCTGGGCCTCTGTGGTTGGAAGGGAAAATCTGAAGAGGGGAGGACGGCCGTTCCCCAGGGTGGCAAATGCCAACGGGCAAGTACAGCCCCAGGCCCGTGGTGTGAGCTGAGCTGCAGGCAGCCCCTGGCCCTGAGCCCCCCCACAGCACTTGGGGGGCAGCGCCGGTCCCCGTCTGGGGCGTCTCCACCCGTGTGGGGCCAGTTTCTCCCTGGGCCATGCGTGGGCTTTCCTTGTTCCTGTAACGGTGCGAGGTTCCCCGTTTTTTGGCTCCCAAAGTCGCCGGGACGCCCAGTTGGGCGACTTTGGGAGCCAAAAAACAGGAAATTCGCACCGTTACTTGGGGCTGGTGGGCCAGGGTGGTCGGCTGCCTCCTCCCTGATGCTGCTGGGGCAAAGCCGTCAGCCGCCGCCGCTCTTCTGCAGGAGACAAACAAAACCCATCAGAGCACCAAGCTTCTAGAAGGAGCTCGCCTCCCCGCTGAAAGCTGGAAACCACAGGCAGGCGTGAAACGGGCGAGCTGCCCCGGTGCCAGCCCCACGGCCCTCCACAACAGCTTCACCGTACCCCGGTGCCCGCCATCCCCGAGCCCTGTCCAGCAGCTCCGAGCGGGGCCGGGCCAGTACCCCGGTGTTCCTGGTGTGGGCTCTGTCCCAGTGCCGTGTGCCAGAGGGGGTGAGCGGAGCCGGGGGGCACAGGTGAGTCCACCCCATCTCCCCCCCACTGAGCTCCTGCGTCGGTCCCTGGGGTCCCATCCCGTGGGGTCTCGGGGGGCTCAGCCCCACCGACACGCCGTCGGCAGAGACTGTGCCCAGCTCTGGCACCGGGGCTGACCGCGGCGAGGGTGCCAGCCCCGCTCCCCTGGTGGGCACCGCGCAGGCAGCAGTGGCGGAGGAAGCTGCTGGCAGCCCTGGGCTGGCTGCCCTGCGCAGGCAGCTGACATTTTGGAAGGAAATAGCTGCTCTCCGCTCCTTCCTGTAGCGCGCAGCCTACGAAACGGCCGCCCTGGCAGCCCGGCTGTGCCGGCAGCGCCTGCCCGGAGCCGTGGCCGGGCTGCCCCCGGGGCCGGGACGCCAGAGGGCTGCGTGGGTCAAGAGCAGTGCCCGACCCCGAGGTGAGTGCAGCAGCGGGACGGGGCACGCCGAGCCGGGGCTGCGCTTCCTGCGCTCCTGGAGGAGCCGGGAACCGTGCCGAGCCCCGCGGCTCTGCCGGCCCCGCCAAGCCCGTGTGTAGGGGAGCCCCCGGCTGGGACGGCCCCGTGGTCCCTTGGGTGGGTGCAGAGCCCTCCGTGCTCCCCCGGCGCAGGGCAGGACGTGGTGCGCGATGTGGTGAGCAGCGGTGCTGGCTGCCTGCGGCCGGCAGGCACACGGCGAGGGGGGCCGAGCTGGGGGAGCCCTCGGCGGGGGCCCAGCCGAGTGGGGCTGTCGGGCTGCCGGGGGGGCTCCAGCGGGTCCCCAGGGGTGAGCCGCTGTGGGCAGGGGGGCGAGACGGTGTGGGTGGGGGGCTGGGTGTCTGTGTCGGGGGGTCGGAGCCCTGCCGTGTGCCGAGTGACTGCTGTCGGCTGTCAGCACTGCCGTTCCCGGGGCTTGGCTGGGGGCCACATCCTGCCCCGGAGGGAACCTGCTTGGGGCTGCCCTTCCTGGGGGACGCGGGATCCCTCCGGCCGGGGGGCAGGAGCAGCGCTGGCTGGGGCTGGACCGGAGCCCCCCAGCAGCACCGTCCGCCAGGCGAGCAGGGTCCGGCCCTGTGGCCGCCAGTGAGGCCGGCTCTGACCTGGAAGCGATCGCGGTTCCCGGAGGTGCTGATGAACCACGTGTCCGTGTGTTTACTGCGGCGGGAGGAGGCCGCCGCGGCGGGGCTGCTGCCTGCCAGAGCCCAGCGCCGGGGGAAGCGCCATGTCCCTGCCCAGGGGAGGACACCACTCCAGAGACCCCCGTGCCAGGAGAGTGCTGGGCAAAGGGGAGTACGGGAGCCGCTGTGGCGGAGGGGCTGCATGGGGCTGGCATGTGGGAGCCGGGGGATTACGGCCAGAGCCCTTTGCCGTGGCCACCCCAGGGCTTTGCCTGGCTCTCAGCCGCTGCCCGGCTCTGCAGGGCACAGGACCGGGCATGGGACTGCAGTTGGTGGCTGTGCCAGCAGCAGGGCAGGGGTGTCCTGCCCACGGGGAGGTCCCCAGGGTGGCTGCGTGCTGTGAGCATCCCGCAGCTGCATGCAGTGAGCATCCTGTGAGCATCCTGCGGCTGTGTGCAGTGAGCATCCTGCGAGCATCCCACGGCTCTGCGTGCACCGTCTCCTGGGCGGGCACTGCCCGGGTTTGGGCTTTGCTGTGCCCGCGGAACTGTAGCATCATGGCACACCAGGTTGGAAGGGACCTCAGGGATCATCTGGTCCAAACTTCCTTGGCGAAAGCATGGTGGGAACATGGGCAGGCGCCACCGCTGGCCTCGCCTCGTGAGGCATTGCCCTCCTTTTGTCTGCCTGTGGACACGCATGGCTCGCTCTGGCTGTCCTGCAGCTCGTGACCATGGCCGGGAGGTGCCACTGCTCCTGCCACCAGGACTGCCGCTGTGGCTGTGGCCCATCCCGTGTGGTCACATCGGGTGCCTTGGCCACCCCCGGCCCCAGCGGCCTCCCCCTGCCCGTCCTTTCCCCAGCTGCTGCCTCTGGTCCTCTGGGTGCCTCTTTTACATGGGTTTCACCCATTTTGCAGCTGGTTTGGCGGTGCCTCCCCATCGGCAGCAGGGAGCAGGGCTGTTGGATGCAGAAGTGATGACCCTTCACGTTTCCCCTCCCTCTGCGCCTCCCCTGCCCGTGCTGTCCCCGCGGGGCTGGGGTCCCTCTCCATGGCATTTGTCCTACCTCGGGGAATCTGCCGCATGCACGGCTTCGCAGGCGATAAGTCACCGGTGAGCACGTTGCTGTGGCTTGTTGAGTTGCTGCTGGTTAACCGAGCTGCGGTAATGGGTGGGTTATAGCTCGCTGCCAGCAAGTAAATGCAAAGTAGCTTAAACCACTGCAATTATCTGTCTCTTGCAGTTGTTTGAATGCGCGTGTGGCCGGCGGCTGCAGCATGGCTGACCCTTGGCAACATGTGATGCTGCAGCGGCGCTGCCCGGCCCTGCCGGTGTGCGGGAGCCGGGGCTGGTGGGCTGGGATGGCACCGGGGGCGGGTAAACACCGGCGGGCTGCAGTGGGCTCTGGCTGCCCAACCCTGGAGAGGTTTCCCGAGCCAGGCGGCTGCAGGGCCGGGGCGAAGCATCGGCGGCGGGGAGTGCGAGGCGGGAGCCGATCCCTGGGCACGGGGTGAAACCATCCCAAGGCTCCAAGGAGGTCCCTGAGAGCACTCGCCCGGGGCAGCCGGCAGTGCCGCTGAGGAGCATAGTGCTGGGCATGGAGCAAGCCCGGGCACTGGCTGCCAGCAGCCGGCCGGGCACTGGAGTGCACGGCTACCTGGAAAGGCCAGTGGCTCTGGCTGTGGCTCTGGCACTGTGGTGGGGCCGTGGTGCTGTACCTCTTGCTGAAGCGGAGCTGGTGCCCCAGCCTTGCTGGGTCTCGTGGCCAGAAAGCCTCATTTGCTCATGGCAGGCGGCACTGGTGACTTGTGCCGGTGCGCTCGGGGCGCCCTGCTGCCCTCGGGGAGGTTTGGTTTGTCAGTCGATGGGTGAGACACAGGAGACAAAACCAGGGTGCTTGGAGAAACACCCGCTGTTGCGTTGGTGATGCCCGTGAAGGTCGTGTCCAAGCCTGGCGTGAGTGTTTTTGGGGCGTGCTTATCCCTGCCTTCGGTCGGGGCATGTGCCGAGTGAGCCATGCTGCTGTTGGCCGCTTCACGGTCCCCCCGTAAATGCTGACGTGATGCTGGCTCGCCTTCCGCCGGGCGCTCCAACAGGGATGCTCATGCTCTTGCTCCCAGGCCGGCGCTGGCCGAGCGCGGTATCTGCTGGCTCACCGCAGCAGCAGCCCGAGACTCGTTGCTTAACAACACGCTGGAGTGGAATAGGAAGTGTTTTGTCACCACAAGATGGGAAGAGATCACCATTTTCTCAGTAGGCAGGGCAGTGTTTGTTTGCTGTGTGTCCGTGCGGATGTCCCCGCTGCTCTCGGAACTTCGGCCGTTTGTGGCGCGGTGGCACCGGCGTGGCCGTGGCCGCTCTGCCGGGGCAGTGGTTTTCACCGATGCCCCTTATCAAGCGTCCGCAATTTCTAACTGCCAGCACACGTCCTGCTGTCGGCCATCCTGCCTTCCCTTCCCCTCCTCGCGTACGTTTTTGTGCCTCCCCAGGCCCCTCCTGGCCAGCGGGATTTCCAACTTGGTGACTGTGAATGTGGAAATGTTCCTCCCTTTTTATAGGGGAAAAATTCATTTTTAGCCAACTCTCGGTTATTGGTCCTTTTCCTGTGCAGGGGGCGGGTGCAGAGGGCTCGGGGGCTCTGGCCGTGGCTGCTCAGCTTGGACCCGCTGCCACCATCCCCTGCCGCCCGCTCCCCTGGCGTGCGCCCCTGCCCGTGGGATGGCACCGGCTGCTTTTGGAGCCCCTCGGGCCACCGGGTGTTTCTGAGGATGAACACAGCGCTTTGGGGAGGGAGGGAGGCACAGCCCCTGTGGTCCCCGGCTCGCTCTGCTTGTCACCGGCCGGTGCATTGACTGGATCCCATCCCGGTCACCCGGCCTTGGGACGCAGCCCGAGGCCTCGCGCCCCTGCCGGGCGGCTCCGCACGGCACTAAATCCCATGTGGTTTGGGTGTGAGTGTGTGTAAAAGCTATTTATTGGTGCATCCTTGGCTCGGCGGGGCTGCGAGCCCCCCAGGTGCTCACCATCGGGTCACCCTCGACAACTCGACCGCCAGGTTGTTTTTCCAGGCCCCACCAAGCTGCGCATACAGCTGTGGCAGGGGATGCTCGGGCTTTTTGTAAGTGCTGTCCTTGGCCGTCCGTACTCCATGCCTGCCGCGGCCATCCCATGTGAGCTGGGACGTCGGAGCCATGTGGGATGTGGCAGCACTCCTGCACGGAGCCGCAGCAGCCCCAAAACCTGCTTTGGGAAGCTCCTTGCTCCGGCCGGCATCTCCTCCGTGGTGCTGATGCACAGCACATGCAGTGGCCACAGGACCGGGGACCCACGGTGGGGTTGCAGTGCCGCGTGGGCCCTCGGGACCGGGGCTGCTCCTGCCCGTCTCCCTGCCGGTGCTGCCAGGGTGTGGGCAGGAGCCGGTGCGAGCGCAGGGGGGGCCTCCGCTCTGCGTCACCCTGGATTTCTCTCCAGCCCTCCCCCCGGCCCCATTTCCTCATTTGCGTGGCCAGCGATGGCTGCGATCCCGTGGCACGGCAAGGGGAAATGACTACTGTGTGGGGAGGCAGCGCAGAGGCGCCTTCATGGCCTTGGACCCCCCCAGGGCTCTTCGTAGAAAAAAGGGGGTGACTCAGAGCCGGGGTCCCCTGTCCCCGCACGCCCCTTCCTTCGGCAGCTGGAGGTGGCTTCAGCAGCACCGGAGAACCTGGAGGAACCTGCAAAGGGTTTCGGGAACCCGAACGCTCCCGCAGAGGGCTTGCGGGGGAGGCCGGGGCTGGACCCCCACCCTGGCACAGCACCCGTCCCGGCCGCGGTGCCCTGACGAGCCGGTCTCCCCGGCAGGTGGTGAGCCATGGCGGTGTGGATCCAGGCGCAGCAGCTCCAGGGCGAAGCCCTGCGGCAGATGCAGGCGCTCTATGGGCAGCACTTTCCCATCGAGGTGCGGCACTACCTGTCACAGTGGATCGAGAGCCAGGCGTGGTAGGTCGGCGGGGTCCCCGTCCCCGTGGGACTTGGCAGCACCCACCCCTGGGGTGCCGGCGGGTGCCCCCCCTTGCCGGGGACCCCCCGTGCGGGGCCGGGACTGCCCTGACGCCGCCGTTCTGCTCTGCGCGCACAGGGACTCCATCGACCTCGACAACCCCCAGGAGAACGTGAAGGCGACGCAGCTGCTGGAGGGGCTGATCCAGGAGCTGCAGAAGAAGGCGGACCACCAAGTGGGCGAGGATGGCTTCCTGCTGAAGATCAAGCTGGGGCACTATGCCACGCAGCTGCAGGCGAGTGGGGGGCCGCGGGCAGGGGCTGCGGGGCCGGGGGGTGTCCCTGTCCCGTGCCCGGCTCAGGCTGTGCTCTCCCTGCAGAACACGTACGACCGGTGCCCCATGGAGCTGGTGCGCTGCATCCGGCACATCCTCTACCACGAGCAGCGGCTGGTGCGGGAGGCGAACAATGTGAGTGGGGGCCATGGGGGGGCGAGGGAGTGGGTCCCACGGGGACGGGGGGATGCTCGGGGGGCTCCAGCATGGGGGTCGTGGGAGCAGCCCTGAGGCAGGGGGTGCTCTGGGTCCCCGCTGCCCACAGCACCCGGGGGGTGGGGAGGGACCATGCCATGCTGAGTGCTCCCCGTGCCCCGTGCAGAGCCCCTCGCCGGCCGGCTCCCTGGTGGATGCCATGTCCCAGAAGCATCTGCAGATCAACCAGACCTTCGAGGAGCTGCGGCTCATCACGCAGGACTCGGAGAACGAGCTCAAGAAGCTGCAGCAGACGCAGGAGTACTTCATCATCCAGTACCAGGAGAACATGCGCCTCCAAGGTGGGTGGGGGGCCGGGGGGCGATGGGGCCGGGGTGCTGGCGGTGCCGGCCCTAACGCTACACTCCGACCCCCAGCCCAGTTCTCCCAGCTCTCCCAGCTCGGCCCGCAGGAGCGCCTGTCACGGGAGACGACGCTGCAGCAGAAGAAGGCGTCGCTGGAGGCCTGGCTGCACCGGGAAGCCCAGACACTACAGCAGTACCGCGTGGTGAGTGCCGCCGCCCCGGCCCCGCGCCGGCTGTGCCGCTGTCCCCGCGCCCCGTAACGCCGTCCCGCCCCGCAGGACCTGGCCGAGAAGCACCAGAAGACGCTGCAGCTGCTGCGCAAGCAGCAAACGACCATCCTGGACGACGAGCTGATCCAGTGGAAGCGTCGGCAGCAGCTGGCGGGGAACGGGGGCCCCCCCGAGGGCACCCTGGACGTGCTGCAGACCTGGTGGGTACCGGCGCGGGCCGTGCCTGGCGGGTGGGACAGGGTGCTGAGCCCCGGCGCGGTGCTGAGCCCCGCTCCCCCCAGGTGCGAGAAGCTGGCCGAGATCATCTGGCAGAACCGGCAGCAGATCCGCCGGGCCGAGCACTTGTGCCAGCAACTGCCGATCCCGGGCCCGGTGGAGGAGATGCTGTCGGAGCTGAACAGCACCATCACCGACATCATCTCTGCTCTGGTGACCAGGTAGAGGTGGGCACCCGGCTCGGCTGAGGCGGCCGGCAGGGCTGGGGGGGTCTGGGTTGGGGCGACTCTGCCCGCCTGCCCCTCATCCCCATTCCCCCCCCAGCACCTTCATCATCGAGAAGCAGCCCCCCCAGGTGCTGAAGACACAGACCAAGTTCGCAGCCACCGTGCGGCTCCTGGTGGGGGGGAAGCTGAACGTGCACATGAACCCCCCCCAGGTGAAGGCCACCATCATCAGCGAGCAGCAAGCCAAGGCCCTGCTGAAGAACGAGAGCACCCGCAAGTAAAGCCCGGGGGGGCTGGGGGTGTGCTGCGGGGGGCTGGGGCTGGGGGGACTGGAGCTGGGGGCGCGGGGGGGCCGCACCTCGCGCGGGCTCCCAGCCCTGGTGGTGCCCCGACCCTGTGCGTTCCTGCGGCAGCGAGAGCAGCGGGGAGATCCTCAACAACTGCTGCGTGATGGAGTACCACCAGGCCACCGGCACGCTCAGCGCCCACTTCCGCAACATGGTGAGCGCCTCCAGCTCCCCCCGCCCCCTGCTCACACCCGCCTTCCTGTCCCCTCGTGTCCCTGTCTGTGCCATGTCCCCCCGTGGTCACCCCTTCTATTGCTGTCTGTGCTGCATCCCCCTGTCTTCACCGCTCCTGTCCCCATCTGTGTTGCATCCCTGCTGCGTTCACCTTGGTGTCGCCCTGTGTCCCCGTCTGTCCCCCCGTGCTCACCCCTCGTGTCCCTGCAGTCCCTGAAGCGGATCAAGCGCTCGGACCGCCGCGGGGCTGAGTCAGTGACGGAGGAGAAGTTCACTATCCTCTTTGAGTCGCAGTTCAGTGTTGGTGGCAACGAGCTGGTCTTCCAGGTGAAGGTAAAGCCACCAGCCACGTCCCCTCTGCAGGGCCCGGGCGAGCCGTGGGCACCGTGCCCACGGGTGTGGGGCTGGGCTGGGGGCACGGGGATCTGCCAAGGGGTGCCCATGGGCGATGCTCCCGCGGTGCCCCACAGCCCACCCTCGTCTCCTTCCTCCCGGCAGACGCTGTCCCTGCCCGTGGTGGTGATTGTGCACGGGAGCCAGGACAACAACGCCACGGCCACCGTGCTCTGGGACAATGCCTTCGCCGAGCCCGTGAGTACCAGCGCCGGGTGGGCAGGACCGGTCCCATCCGCCCCGGGGGGCTGCGGGAGTTGGGCTCAGTCTCCTGACGGGGAGAGGCGGTGGGCAGAGCTCGGTGCTGACCCTGCTCCGTGCCCCCCAGGGCCGCGTCCCCTTCGCCGTGCCCGACAAGGTGCAGTGGCCGCAGCTCTGCGAGGCGCTCAACATGAAGTTCAAGGCGGAGGTGCAGAGCAGCCGCGGGCTGACCAAGGAGAACTTGGTGTTCCTGGCACAGAAGCTCTTCAACAGCACCAGCTCCCACCTGGAGGACTACAGCAGCACCACAGTGTCCTGGTCCCAGTTCAACCGGGTGAGTGGGCTGGGCTCTGTGCTGGGAGAGCTGCAGAGCCCCGGGGTCCCGGCCCTCGCAAGGAGCCGTTTGTTGCTGAAGTGATGCAAAACCGAGACGGCCGTCAGCTGTAATGGGGTGGGAGATACCGACTTCCTCGCTTGGAGCGACACAGGGTGCTGCAGGGCCGGCAGACGGGGTCTGTGTCCTCGGGGAGGCATTGCTGGCGCTCCCCCGGGGCTGCGCCGCCTGGCCGGGCTGACCCGCGCCTGGTTTGGCAGCGCTGGTGGCCGTCCCGCAGTCCCGGTCCCCGAGTCGCCGGTGCTGCGCCCAGCACTTGTGCTGTCTAACGGCAGCTGCGAGGCTGGAGCCAGGAGCGCTCATTTTCTGGGGATTTCAACAGGAAAACCTGCCTGGGAGGAATTACACCTTCTGGCAGTGGTTTGACGGGGTCATGGAGGTGCTGAAGAAGCATCTGAAGCCGCACTGGAACGACGGGTAAGAGCCGCCCTGCCCCGCGCTGCCCGGCCCCGAGCCCCCGGCCCTGACAGCCCCGCTCTGCCTAGGGCCATCCTGGGCTTCGTCAACAAGCAGCAGGCGCACGACCTGCTCATCAACAAGCCCGACGGGACCTTCCTCCTGCGGTTCAGCGACTCGGAGATCGGCGGCATCACCATCGCGTGGAAGTTCGACTCCTGTGAGTGTGTGCCGGGAGCCTGCAGCCCCCAGCCCTGCTGTGCCTGACGCCAGCCTGGGACTTGGCCGTCTCCTGCCCTCGGGGCTGGTGCTGCTGCTCCGGCACCTCCTCTCTCGGTTAGGCACCAGTGCCAGCACCACTGCGGCCACGGGAGCCTTCCTCGGGAAAGGGGCGAGCGTGGGAGCCTGCGGGAACCCCTTGGCCGCCTGCCGGGGAGCGGCACTGCTGTTGCTGCAGCCGTGGCTGCATCCAGCCCAAGCACTGGTGTTGGCGAGGAGGGACTGGGCAAAACTGTCCAACCCAACCACCGGCTCTTACTCATGGCTGTATGAAACACAGCGACTCCGTGGTGCCTCCTTGTGCGGTGGGTTTGCACAGGTTGCCTGACCCCATGCAGCAGGTCTGCTCGTTACTGTTCTTCGTGAGAGCATCCTTCGGAGGCTCACGCGGCCAAGGAGCACCACAAAGCCCTGCGGAGCGCCCCGCAGCCGGGGGAGCTGCCCCCCGCGTGTCCGGGCGAGGCCAGACCTGCCTCGAGTTCACTCTGCCTCCCTGCCGGTCCTGTTTTCTGGCGACCTGCATTTTGTCCTTAAATGTTACCGGGGGAGGGATGCAGCGTGGGAAATGCCATCCGATGTTCGACGTGATCTCGCAGCCCGCGTCTGGAGCGGGGCTGGGAGCCACCACCAGCTCTGGGCATCACCGCAGTCCTCGCTTTGTCTTCCAGCTGAGAGGATGTTCTGGAACCTGATGCCTTTCACCACCAGGGACTTCTCCATCCGCTCCCTGGCCGACCGCCTCGGGGACCTCAGTTACCTCATCTATGTGTTCCCTGACCGGCCCAAGGATGAGGTCTTCTCCAAGTACTACACGCCGGTTCTCTGTGAGTCCACGCCAGGTAGCGCTGCCCTTCACCCCGCGCGCGTCCCTCTCCTTCGTGCATCTGACCGGGGTGGAGCTGGGGCTCATGGCATCCTTCTGCCCCGGTGCCACATCCAGCCCCGCGGGGGCTCTGCAGCTCGCCGTGCGTGAACCCCCAGCCCCGCCGCAGGCTTGTGGCACGCGCCAGCAGCTCGGGGCCTTAGCGCTGCCTTCTTTCCTCTAGCTAAAGCCGTGGATGGGTACGTGAAGCCACAGATCAAGCAAGTGGTGCCAGAGTAAGTCTGACCCTGAACGCGGACCCCGGATGGTCCCACGGGATCGTGCCCAGCGAGCTGGCTGGGGCAGCCGGCGGCACAGGGCACCGCTGCCCTCGGGCTCTGGCATCACCAGTGGCCACACTGGTGCTGAGCTGGTACTGGGGGCTGAGACATGCGGGCCCGTGGCTGAGGCAGGGCTGCACCTTCCCTAGGAGAAGGTGGACGCCCCCCCTCGCCGCGTTGCCACCCAGCGGGCTGGGGTTGTTGCTGTTTGTGGGTGTGGGGGTTTGGGTCCTCCGCCTGCACCCCGCCGGCCTCGGGAGGAGCCGGTCAGAGGTGATGGGAATTCTCAGAGCACAATGTCCCCTGGGGGGAGCCCGTCCCATCCCGTGCCAGTGCTCAGCAGCCCCCCGTCCCCGCAGGTTTGTCAGTGCATCAGGCGATTCTGCCCCCGGAGGGGCCACCTACATGGACCAGGCTCCCTCGCCCGCCGTCTGCTCCCAGCCTCATTACAACATGTATGCCCAGAAGTAGGTATCGCATCCCCTGTCCCCATCCCGCTGTGGCGGCCTCCCCCCTCACCCCCTGCCTCCCGCAGCCCCGACGCCGTGCTGGACCCCGAGGGTGACTTCGACCTGGACGACACCATGGATGTGGCGAGGCACGTGGAGGAGCTGCTGCGGCGCCCCATGGACAGTCAGTGGATCCCCCATGCCCAGTCGTGACGGGCGGGCGCCCGGCCCCCCGACCCCGGCCCCAGCGCTGCGGGGACTGTGCTGTGTTCGTGTCTCTGTGCCGGGGGGGCGGCGGGTGGGCCCTGCCCCGGAGATTTGCTCTGTGCTGCCCCGAAACGCAGGCTGGCGTCCGGCTCTTTGGTGTTTATGCCCTTGTATAAATGGCAGCGGATTTGTCGCATGGTTTTCCTGTATGTTCCTTTTAAGAGGCCCAGCTTCGGCTTTCCGCTTCAGCAAGCACCGGCCCCGGAGCCGCCCCGCTCCCCGCCGAGGGGCTGCTCGGGGTGGGGGCCGGGTGTCCGGCCTCGGGTTCGCTTTCGCAGTCGTCACTAAGAATGTACGTGTCGCCTTCTTGTTCTGCCCCGTGGCTCCATTCCCAGCGGCTGCGTGGGCACACTGGGCTCTGATGCAGAGCGGAGGGGGGGGTCGGCTGGGGCTCCCCCCCAGCCTGTGCTGGCACTCTGCTCCACAGCAGCGGGGTCTCCTCCCCGACCTCGTCTCCTCCTCGGGCCCCCCAAGGATGTGGGAGCCTCTTCAGCTCCCGGCCTCGGCATCCCGCTCCGGAGCCGGTGCAGCGCGAGGGAGGCAGGGCGCGAGGGCACCCAGCGAGGGCGGCCGGGCAGTACGGGCGGTTTGGGGGGAGCGGAGCCCTCTGCCCCCCCCGCCTCTCCCCCTGCCCTGGCCAAGAAGCTCTGGGGTCCTGGCCATGTTATTTTTCTACCACAGAGTAAATAAAGCACGGAATATTTTTGTAACACAAAAGCTCTGGGTTTCACGTGTGTCTTGGGGAGAAGGCAGGTCCCTGCCCCGCTAGGTGGGGGGGGGACAGGGGGGAGAGGAGCCCCTCGGGCCAGGGGCTGCGAGGGATGCAGGTGGCCCTGTGCTCCGCAGTCTCCGGATGACGCGCAGCAGACGAGCGGTGCCCCACGGCCCGGCGCGGGGTTGGGGTCCCCCTCCCCACGTCCTCTCCCCGGTGCAGGGGGTGAGCAGGGGGCCGGGCAGCCCCCCCGGGGGCCGCACAGGCANGGGGGGGGGGGGGGGGGGGGGGGGGGGGGGGGGGGGGGGGGGGGGGGGGGGGGGCGGGGGGGGGGGGGGGGGGGGGGGTCTGGGGACGTTTACGCGGGGAAAGAGTAAACCAAAACAGAGCAATTGCGCTGTTTTTTAAAAAAGAAGGCGCTGCCTCTCGCCGAGGCGCGGGGTACGGGGCGCGTTGCCCGGGGGCTTTAATGGCCATTTAATTCTCCGCGGGGCGGGGGGCGGCCGGGGCCGCGTCGGGTTGTTTTTTTTTTGGTAGAAGAGGAGAAAATGAAAATAAAAACAAAGGCGGAGCTGACGGCGGGGGCGGCGCCGGTCGCGGTCATTCCCCGTCATTTCTGCCGGAGGCGGAATAGACGGGGGGGGGACGGGACGGGACGGCGGGCGGGGGGGTCCCGGTGCGGGATGCTGCCCGCGGTGGCGGTGGCGGTGGCCGTGGCGGTGGCGGTGGCCGTGGCCGTGGCCGTGGCCGTGGCCGTGGCGCTGCCCGCCGCCCCCGCGCTGCGGCACCGCTTGGCCCGTTCCGCGCTGCTCCGCGCCGCGGGCCGGTACCGGCGGCGTTTGGAGGTGCTGGGCAGCGAGGTGCGGCTCAGCCAGGAGCGGCGGCTGCGGCGGCTGCTGCCCCCCGGCACGGCCCGCGGTGAGCGGGGGGCGGTGGGGCCGTGGGGCGGGGGGCCGGGGGGGGGGCGGTCCCGGGGGTCGCCCCCCCTCACCCCGCGCCTCTCTCGGCAGGCTCGGAGGCCTTTCGGGAGCGACACCCCCTGGGGCAGAGCTGCCCCGAGGGGGCGCCGGGGGGGCAGCTCCCCCCGCTGCGCCCCTGGGCTCTGCTCCGCAGCTGCTGGGGCACCGACCCCCCTCTGCAGGTAGGGGGGCGACGGGGCAGGGAGCGGGGCGCAGGCACCCCGCATGGCAGGGGGGGGTTCGCGGGTGCCGCGGTCAGCCCCGCCTGACCCCCACCTCTCCCCGCGCAGGGGTCTCTGCTCTACCTGGACGCCCTCCGTGCCGCCTTCCCGCAGGCGCTGGCCCCCCGCGGCACGGCCCTGCTCTCCTGGGCGCCCGGCCGCCCCCGCGCCCCGGCGGGCTGGCCCCTGCCCACCCTCTACTGCACCCCGGCCGAGGCGGGGGCTCTGCCCTCGCGCGCCGCCGCTCTGCGCGTGCAGCTGCTCTTCGCCCTGCGGACGCGTGCCCTGCACGTGCTGGAGGCCGGGCTGGCCACCGAGCTGCACGACGCGCTGGCGGCACTGCGCGCCGGCTGGCCCGGGCTGGCCGAGGACCTGGCGCTGGGCAGGCTGAGCCCCCAGCCCGGGTTGCCCGAGGATGCGCGGAGCCGGCTGCAGGCGCTGCTGGCCCCCGATGTCACCCGGGCAGCCGAGCTCCGGGCCGAATGCACCCACGGCTTCGAGGGCATCGTGCAGCGCCTGTGGCCGCAGCTGGAGGTGGTGGTGGTGGGGACGGCGCATGGCACGGAGCAGCTCTACTGCGACGCCCTCCGCCAGGCCGACTGCAAGGGGCTGCCGTTCTACTGCCCCTTCTACCGGGCAGCGGGAGGTGAGTGTCCCCAGCACGGGGCTGTCACCACAGCCTGCCCTGGCTGCACTGGGGGAGCTGCTGCCGTATGGCAGCACAACCCCCCCCCACCGCCCGTGCAGATGTGGGTGCATCTCGGTGCCACATCCCTCCCTGGAGAGACCTGCCTGCTCTCCCAAAACGGCTCTGTCCTGGCACCAGCCAAGAGGTTCCCTCTCGGAGGGGGATGGGGCCGCATGGGCAGGGACGGGAGGTCTGGGGGGGCTCATGCTGACCCGTGCTGCCCTCTGCCCAGCCCTGCTCGGCGTGAACCTGTGGCCAGAGGAGCCAACGCCACGATTCCTGCTGTGCCCCGACTGGGCTTTCTGCGAGTTCCTGCCCTGCCCGGCCGAGGAGGAGCCGCGGACGGTGCTGCTGGGCGAGCTCTGGGAGGGACGCGAGTACGGGCTGGTCATGACGGCCCGGCCGGGAGAGTACAGGTGCCTCCTCCCTGCTGCAGTGGTCCGGGGGGGACGCCTGCCCCAGCCCTGCGTGCCTGGCACCAGCCCCCCTCATGCTCCCCCTGCCCACGCAGGTGCCGTGCCGGGGAGGTGCTGAGGGTGGCCGGCTTCCACAAGCAGTGTCCCATTGTGGAGCCCATCCGCAGGTGAGGACACCCCAGCCTCTGCCCTCACCTTGGGGGGCTGTGTGGGGGGCCCTGTGCCGGGCAGGGTACGGGTGGGGTGGTGCCAGTGGCACCCCCAGCACCGGGCACCCACCCCCGACCCTGCACCGCAGGGAGAGCCAGGCGCTGAGCGTGCGGGGCGAGAGCATCCCCGAGGAGCGGTTCTGCCGAAGCCTGTGCCGCGCCGTGGGCCTGTGGCCGGGCGCTCGCCTGGTTGACTATGTCTGCGTGGAGAGTGCCCTGCTGGGTGAGTCCCCCCGCGAGCTGCCCGAGTCACCCCGAAAGCGCAGCCAGCGCTGCCGGGGGCACTGCCGGCCCTCCTGCGCCCTGCTCGGCCCCCGGGTGCCGGGGCTGGGGGCTGCGGGCGGCTTTAACGTGCTGGTGGTGCTGCTGCAGGTGCCTCTTCGGGGGCCTGCGCCCCCCACTACGAGGTGTTCGTGGAGCTGCGGGGCCTGCGGGACCTGTCAGAGGGGCAGCGCTACAAGGTGAGGGGAATGCGAGCTCTGCTGCAGGGCACGTTCCTGCAGGAGGCAGGCCCTGCTGCCTGCACCCTGCCTGCACCCTGCCTGCACCCTGCCTGCACCCTGCCTGCACCCTGCCAGCCGCGCAGGTGAGGCAGCAGGGTGGCCGCAGCCAGCTGGTGCCAGTGGCGGCCCTGCAGCCCCTGCGCCACGGGGATGCTTCGCTGCGGGCTGGGGGGCACGGGCACAGCTCAGCCCTGCCTGGGGGGCTGCGGCCACCGGCGGGACCGCAGGTGCTGCAGGGGGGGACCGCTGCTGTTCTGGCAAAGGGTGTCAGAGCAGCACAGACAGCCTGCCCTCTCTGCAGCTGGACCAGTGTCTCCAGGAGGATTTCCCCATCTATAAGTCCTTCCGCTTCAAGGGCAGCATCGGGCCCCTGCGCCTGCACCTGGTGGGGGCCGGAGCCTTTGCCCGGCTGCGGGAGGCGCTGGGCTCCCCCCTCCCCATGCCCAGGGTCCTGCGGGAGGAGCGGCTGCTGCAGCTCATCCAGAGCACCGTCATCTCCTAGGGCAGCCCAGGGGTCCCGCAGCCCTCCCGCCACCGGAGTTCGCTTGGCATGAGCCGTCCGGGGAGGGAGCAGGGCCAAGTCCCTGGCGGGGGGTGTGGGGGTGAGGGCGCCCAGCCCCGGGGGGTTTGACTGAGCCTAGCGCATGGAGCCAACAAGCTCGACCGTGCCCATGCTCCGCAGTGGCAGCAGGCGCCAGGCACTGGTGGGCACCCCGCTCGGTGCTGCCTGCGGGGACGGAGCGGGTCCTGCAGCACACCCCAGCCGAAACCTTCCCAGGAAGCAGGAAGAGCAGCGGAGCCTCGGGCCCGCGCAGGAGCTCGGCTCATCCCTGTGCTGAGCTCTGGGGCCCTGTGGCATTTTGTCCCCAAAGAGGGACACTGCGGGCAGGGACATCGCAGGCAGGGACACCGCAGGCAGGGCATGGGGTGGCCGAGGGTGGCAGGTGCCGGCTGGTTTAGGAAACAATAAGCTCCAGCAAGGGCTGCTTTTAATGTTTAAAAAAACAAGCAAAATAAAGGAGGATTATCTCTCAAAAATAAATACGGGCAGTGCTCTGGGATTGGTTTTTTTATACTATTATTTTTAATCCTCATTAAAGAGATTTCTTGATGACAGACCCGACTCTGCTCTGGTGTTTGAGTTGCTGCTGTTGTTTCCTCGGGGGTCCTGGGGAAGGGGCAGCCATGAATATTTAACCAGTTCAGCGTCTGGCTGGGGCTCTGGGAGCACCGGGCTGTTTGTGCCTTTGAGGCACAAATGTACCAGGCGGGAGGGACTGGTCCTTTCTCCTCCTGCTTGTTAAGGTTTATTTTAAGGGCTGGTGAGCTGTGGTGCTTGGGGAACCTGCTGTGCTGGCAGCTGCTGCCGGGGTGGGGGCGAGCCAGGCCGCGGGCAGGGGACAATGTCTTGAACAAAGTCCACACAAAGCGTCCCCCCGGTGCAGCGAGAACCTCCATCAGGGATGGAAACCGGGCTACGGCCCCCTCCTGCCATCCCTGCCGGAAAATAGGCCTGGGGCACAATTCCTGGCGCAAGCAGGGGAGAAGCGGTGCCTGTGGCTGGGGGGGAGGATGCTGGGGGAGGGGGGGAAGGGGGATGGGGTGGTGTGAGCCTGGGTTGGTGCCAGCATGGTGAGGACACTGGTGCTGGGCCAGCCGGCACCGAGTGTGCCTGGCACGGGCAGGGAATGGTCTGGGGTTTACTGGGGAGCGGGCTGGGTGATGGCTCTGCCAGCTCCAGTTGCCCCCTGCCCCCCCCCGGGCACTGACCCCGCAGGAGGCTGTGGGCTGGGTGGGGGCCCCGCTGGGCAGGGCCAGGCTGCGGGGTGCAGGCTTGTTTTGGGTGCCCGGCTGCAGGGTGCAGGCTCGTTTCAGGTACCAGGCTGCAGGGTGCAGGTTTATTTCGGGTACTGGCTGCAGGGTGCAGGCTCATTTTGGGTGCCCAGCTGCAGGGTGCAAGCTTGTTTTGGGTGCCAGGCTGCAGGGTGCAGGCTTGTTTTGGGTACCGGCTGCAGGGTGCAGGTTTATTTTGGGTACTGGCTGCACAGTGCAGGCTCATTTTGGGTGCCTGGCTGCAGGGTGCAGGCTCATTTCAGGTACCAGGCTGCAGGGTGCAGGTTTATTTCGGGTACCGGCTGCAGGGTGCAGGCTCGTTTCGGGTACCGGCTGCAGGGCGTGGGCTGGGTGGGGGTGCCCGGCTGCAGCGTGCGGGCTTGGCCCGGGTCCCGCCGGGATGGGGCGGCCGCCGGGCCCGGGCGCTGCGGCGTTGGGCGGAGGCCGGGCGGGAGCCCCGGCGGCGGGAGGTGCCGGTGCCCGGTCCCCGTCCCCTCTCCCCGNCTCTCCCCGCCGCTGCAGCCGGGGGGGGGGGGGGGGGGCCGCGCCGTCCCCGTCCCCGTCGCCGTCCGCGGCCCCGCCCCCGGCGCGGCCCGTCCCCTCCTCCCGCCCGCGCCGCCTCCCGCCCGCTCCGCCACTGAGCCCGCAGCGGCGGCGGCGGCGGGCGCAGGCTCCGGGGGCGCCCGGGGCCCCGCGGCGGCCGCTGCCCTGAGGCCGCGGGGGATGGCGGAGGGGCCCCGGGGCGCCCCGCCGCCGGGCTCGCCCCGCCCCGCCGCCCCGCTGCCCAACGGGCCCCGCGGCGGCGGCGGCGGCAGCCCCGGCTCGGGCTCGGGCAGCAGCAGCCGTGAGGACTCGGCGGAGCGGAGCCCCGCGCCCGCCGCGCCCCGGGCGAGCATCATGAAGGTGAGAGCCCCGCACCGGCCCCGGCCCCTCCCGTCCCCCCGTCCCCCCCCCCATCCCCGCCCCGCAGCGGGCTCCGGCGCCCCCCGGGACCGGCGCAGGGGTCGGGGGGCCGAAGCGTGCCCCGCGCCGGAGCTGCGCGTCCCCCGGCCCCGGAGCCAGCGGGCACCGGCCCTGCCAGCCCGCCGCCCCCCGGGGGCTCCCGCCGAGCCCGGCCGGGCGCTGCCTGCACCCGTGGGGCGGGTGTGTGGAGCCGCGGGGCAGCCGCGGCCCCGCATCGGCGCCCGGGGGTCGCCCGCCTGGCCGGGCGCGGGGCTGTGCCCCCTGCCCGCGGCACCGGGCTCGCTGTTGCCAGGGCCGGTACCGCATCCCCTCGCCCTGCCCGCCGCCGCGGGTCCCCAAGGGCAAAGCCTGGCCCGGGCTTCGTGCGCTGCCGGGCCGGGCCCGCGCTCTTTGCGTGGCCGCGGACTGCCCCGTCCGGCCGCCGCCGTCCCCGCGGGTCCCCTGCACGGCCACGCCGCTCCTGCCGTGGGAGCCGCGCCGCAGCGTCGCCCGCTCCTGCTCGGGGCGCCCCCCCGGGTGCCGGTGAGGGCACGGCGGCTCCCGAGCACCCTCCGCTCTCCCGTGCTCCCTCCCGCGAAGGCGCTGAGCCCCGGGCCCGGCCCCGCCACCTCCCGACCCCTCCCCGGAGCGCTGCCGTGCCCGGGCGGGGGCAGCGGCGGGGCCGGGAGGGTGTCTGGGGGTCTCCCGCGCGGGTGGGCAGTGGGGCACATGCGTGCTTTCCTAAACGAGCCCCCCGAATTGCGCTTGTGCCGGCGATGCTCGCTGACACAATAGGTCGCGTCCGCCCGGGACCCGCCCCCCCGCTCCCGGCAGCCTATTTTAAGCCGGGATTGCTCCGGTGCTATTAATACCCCGTGTGGGGGCTGTTCCCGCGGTGCCGGCCCAGCCCCGCTCTTCTGCCCCCCCCTCTCCCCCCCGGACCCCGTTCCCTGGGCAGAGGCGTCGGCCGGGGGGACCCCGCGCCCCCCCCGGGCTCCCGCCGCAAACTGTTGCGGGAGCGGCCGGGCTGTGCCCCGCGCGGGGACCTCCCGGTGCTCCCGTGCAGCCCGAGGCCGGTGCCGGTGCCGGTGCGCCGTCTGTGCCCGGTTTCCCCGGGGACCTCGCCGGGGTCTCCTGCGCCTCCCCGCCGCCCCCTGCCCAGGAACCAGCGGCGTGCTGGGGGTGAACCCCCCGCTCGCCCCCGGGCTGGGGGCGCCCCCCGTCCCCGCCGTGGGTCACGGCGGGATTTGGCCTCACGTGGAGGTCGGTGGCCCAGGGCCAGCGGGGGGGGGGGGGAGGGGGCTGGAGCGGGTCAGACCTGGCCAGCGACCCCGGCCTGCGCTGGCCCGCCGAGCATCTCCGGGGCCATCCGGGGCCTGATCCTGCCCTGGCGCTGGCGGGCACCCCGAGTCCCACAGCCGTGAGCTCCCCCGGCTCGGCCTGTCCGTGCCCCAGGACCCCTCCGTGCGCGGGGGGGCGGACGCGCTGCCCGTGGGACCGCGCAGGCACCGGCCGCCCACGCCGCGCTCCTCCCGCCCTCCCCTCCCCGGAGGCAGCGGTCCTGCTGCTTCCCCAGCGCAGCTCTCCTGTCCCCGAGCGGGGACAGGGCGCGTCCTCCGCCGGCCCCTCTGCCGCCACCGGCTGAGACCCCCCTGTGCCCGGGCTCTCCCCGGCGGGGGGGGGCGGCTCGGACGGGCTCCGCACGGCGGCCGGGGAGAGCGGGGGCGGCAGGAAGGGTCCGTGGGAGCTCCCGCAGGTTGGGTCCCCGGCCGGACCCGGGGAGCAGCTGCCCGACCCCGAGTCGCTGGGGGCGGCCGAGGCCGTTCCGGTGCCGCGGGGTCCGGGGCAGCTTCGCTGCTGCCCTCACGGCGGCGGGTGGGGGTCGGGGGCTGCGCCCGCCGCTCGCCCGGGCAGGGGCCGGCGGCGGCGAGTGGAGGGAGGCGCGTGTGGGAAGCGCTGCCGGCCCTGTTATTTTTTGGAATTTCCAGCAAAGGCTGGAGGAGTGAATCTGAAAGTGCGACTCGGCGGCTGTGCTGGGGCAGGGGCAGCCCGGGCCGCGCCGGGCGGCGGCAGAGGTGGCTCCGTGCAGCGGCGGGGAGGGCGGCACCCCCGTGCCGGGGCTGGCGGACCCGCTCCCGGCTTCCCCCTCAGGCGGGAAGCTCCCTCGCTGGAGGTCCGGTGGGCTGGGAGGATGCTGCAGAGGGCCCGAGGGGGGGGGGGGGNNNCCGGGGGGGGGGGGGGGTACCGCATCTGTTCGTCCCCGCTGCGGGAGGTGACCCTCGCCCCGCGGTCCCGTCCCCCGCGTGTCCCGTCCTCCCCGCCCGGCGCCGGCCCCGGGAGCTGCGCGGTGTCCCTGCGCGGGGCTCCGGCCCCACGGCCCCTCGCTGGGCAGCGGCAGGTGGTGCCGCGGGGAGTGGATGTGTCACTCGCTCTTTTCCTGGCAGGGAACAAACGACGGGAGAGAAGCCGCGGCTGTGCCCGGCCTCCCACTGCCTCCGCTCCGGTGCTGCCTGCTGCTGCCCGCATCCCTGCCCGCGCTGCCCAGCCCGGGATGGGGGCGAGCGGGAAGAACCGGGATGTGGGGAAACCGGCCGCCGATGGGCCCCGTCACAGCCAGGCTGGGGAACAGCCCCGTCCCCCGGGCGAGACGCGTCCCCGCGGCCGGGAGAGGGGTCCTGCTGCCGCGGCGGCGGTCCTGCTCCCCGCCCGCCTCAGCCCCCCCCGAGGCTCTCCGTTCCTCTGTCTCCTGCTGCGCGGCGGGGACCCCCCGGCCGGTCCTCGGGGGATAACGGGAAGGAGGGGCGGCTGACGGGCCCGTCCCCATCCCCGGGCTGCCGAGCGGGTGCCTTCGGCGGGTAGCGACGGCGGCCACGTGGCGGCCGAGATGACAGCTACGGCGCGTCCCGGGCGCTGATCGCGGCCGGTAACGGCCCCAGGAGGCGCTGAGCGCGGGCTGCGGAGCCGGGGGGGCGCGGGCGGCGGCCTTCAGACGTGCCCGCCGTGCCCGGCCCGATGCCCGCCGTCGCCGCGGTCGGGCACCGGTGCCGCGGTCGGTGCGTCTTTCCCTGCGCAGAGCCGGTGGGAAGACGGTGCGGTGCGCGGGTGCGGAGCGAGTGGCGGCGCCGGCGGGAGCCCTCCCCGCTGGGCGGCACAGCGGGCGGGATGCCCTGCTCCCGCCGCAGCCCTGCCCCGTGCCCGGGGGCGCTCCGTGCTCCCGCGGGGGCCGCCTCCTCCCGCCTCCGCTGCTGACGGGGCTCTGCGGCCCCGACCCCCCGCACCGCTCCCGCTCCTGCCCGCGCCCCGGGGCGCACCGGGCGGGGCGTCCCCAGGCTCGACGCCCGCCTGGAAAGCGCCGGTGCAACGGGCTGCCGGGGGGCGGCGGCTTTTCCCCGCCGGGCCCGGGGCCGGGGTGCGAAGCCGGCGGGCGGCGGCGGGCAGGAGGCCCCACGCGGCCGCTGCCACCGGCTCGCTGGGGGCGAACACCGGGAGCCCCGGGAGAGCGGCATCTGCACCCCAAAGCGCTGCAGCAGGCCCCCCCTCCCCTTGCCCAAGCCCCGGGGGGGTGCAGGGAGGGCGTTGGGGGGTGGCGCGGCGCCCGGCGGGGCTGTGCCGGAGGGCGGCTCCGGCTGTCGCCTGCGGTGGGCGCAGGGGGGGGCAAGTCCCCCGGGCGCTGGGTGCACACGCAGCCCCCCCCCCCCCCCNCCCCCCCCCCCCCCCCGCCCGTGTTTCCTTTCCGGATGGATTTCCTGTTTTCGGCTGTGGGGCCCGCTGCGGAGCCGCCCGGGGTGGGGTGCGCCGGGGCGGGGAGGGGGGTCCGCGGAGGTTTCGGGGGGTCCTGCCCGGGGCAGGAGGGGGCCGCTCCCCGGTGCCAGCCATCACCCCGCGGGGGGTGTGGGGGGCGCTGCCCGTCAGTGGGGCGCTCAGATTGCTGCTCGCAGGAAGCGTCCCGGCGGCGAGTCCTTCCCCGCGGGGCCGGCCCCGAGGCGTGACCTGCCGCGGAGCCCCCCCCGCGCGGAGCAGGGCTGGCCCGGGGTCCTGCACCCCGCCACGGTGGCCCGGCACCCCGCCACGGTGGCCCCGGCAGCCGGCTCCCCGGCTCAGCCCCGGGGGCCGATCGTCCCAGGTGGGTGGCGGGGCTCCGGGGGCCGCCGCGCTCATCACCCCGCTGCCCGGGGAGGCCGCGGAGGGGAGGGGGCAGCTGCCGCCGGCTGGGGGGCCCCGAAGCCGGCCTGAGCAGGGGACGCCCCCCCCGGGAGCCGGCTGGCACGGAGGCAGGGTCCCGGCACTCGGCCGGCTCCCCGGAGCAATCTGGCAGCGGGAGGATGCAAACAGCTCCTGCATCCCGTGGAAAATAGCCCCCACGCGAGGCTGAGTGGGGCCGGCCTCCGCCAGCGGGCAGCGAGGCTGCAAAGGAATGGCCAGCTGCGGCGTGGGGCCGGGGGCTGGCACTGTCCCCCCTTCCCCAGGACGTTGTGTCCCGGGCACCCCCGGGGGGACCTGGCCGGCCGCCTGCGTGACCTGTCCCGGTTGCCCTGGGCCGGGGCTGCGTGGCCCCACAGGGGCAGATCCAGACTCTTCGGGGTGAGGCACGGGGACGTGCTTGCCCAGGCTGCCAGCCCGCTCTGCTGTAGAAGTTGCTGGGGTGCCGGGGGGGGATGCCCCCTTGCCCCCAACCCGGGCAGCTGGGCAGGACCTGCCTCTGCTGGAGACACCACCAGATTAGAGGTGACTCACCATAATCTTGAAGAAGTGGATTAAATCTCCTCCTGCTGCACTACTTAATGAAATCCATCCCATAATATGCTCCCGGCCCTGCTGTTCCCCCTCATCCCCTGCCCCCTCCAGCCCCTTGGCAGCAGAGTCCCCCTTCCCCGCCAAGGGGCAGGGCTGGTGCAGGGGTATGGGCAGAGTGAAGGCATGGGGAGCAGGCAGCCCGTACCCCCCGTGACCCCGTACAGGCAGCAGCAGCCACGGGCTCTGCAGGACGGGACCGTGGGCCGCGCTCGTCCCCAGCGTGCGGCGTTTGCAGGCAGCTGTCCTGCACCGCTCCCCAGCAGACGGAGCGGGGGGTCTGCCTGGGGCTCCCCAGGAGCAGCTCTGACCCTGCCTCGGGGCACCCCAGCCATCCTTGCACCCCGCTGCCACGGTGCCCGGGGTCGGTGCCCGGGGTGCAGGGGAAGGCATGAGGGGCCGTGGCGTGTGCTCCTCTGCAGGGATGGGGCTGCTGTAGGCACAAACGGGTCCTGCAGAGCGCCTGTTTTCCTCCAATGTCCCCGTGCCGGGGAGATGGGGACCGTGCCGGGCTGCCTGTGCATGGCCGTGCCTCCGAGGGCGAGTGAGCAGTGGGGAAGGATCCAGCTCAGGGCCGGGAGCAGGAAGGAAGGAAGGAAAGCAGAGTTAAAATAAGCCAGGCAGTGAGCCGTGGGGGAGGCCAGGGCTGGAGCCGGCTCCCAGCCTCCAGGGAGAGGGGCGGACTGGGGTGGACTGGGCTTTGTGTGGCACTGGGGCACCCTGGGGCACTCTGGGGTGCTGCGCTGTGCGTTGGGGCTGGGGTGGGGAGAGCGTGTGGCAGGAGGGTGTCGGGAGCTGGCGGGGTGCGTGGTGCCTGTCCCGTCGCTGATGGCTCTACCCCTTCTCCCACCCTGGCAGGATGGCTCCCGGCAGCGGCCGCCGCAGAAGAAGAAGACAGTGTCCTTCAGCACGATGCCCAACGACCGCAAGATCAACAGCACGGCTGCCTGCATCTCCTTCATGCTGGAGGGCTGCGAGCTGAAGAAGGTGCGCTCCAACTCCCGCATGTACAGCCGCTTCTTCGTGCTGGACGCTGACATGCGCTCTGTGCGCTGGGAGCCCTCCAAGAAGGACTCTGAGAAGGCCAAGATCGAGATCAAGTCAGTCAAAGAGGTGCGTGTGGGCAAGAAGACGCCTGTCCTGCGCAGCAATGGCCTCTCTGACCAGTTCCCGGATGAATGCGCCTTCTCCATCATCTATGGAGACAATTACGAGTCCCTGGACTTGGTGGCCAGCTCAGCTGACGTGGTGAGCGCCTGGGTGATGGGGCTCCGGTACCTGGTGTCCTACGGGAAGCACACGCCCGAGGCGCCTGGGACTGGCCACCCCAGCCTCCGGACCTCCTGGATCTCCTCCGTCTTCGACCTCGCTGACCTGGAGAAGTCTGGCCGCATCCCCGTGTCCCGGGCCGTGCAGCTGATCAAAGCACTCAACCCAGGCATGAAGACCTCCACCATCGAGCTGAAGTTCAAGGAGCTGCAGAAGGCCAGTGAGCGTCCTGGCACGGAGGTGGCCTGCGACCTCTTCGTGGAGGCGTACTGCGAGCTCTGCACCCGCCCCGAGATCTTCTTCCTTCTGGTGCAGTTCTCCAGCAACAAGGAGTACCTGGGGCTGAAGGACCTGCTGATGTTCCTGGAGGTGGAGCAGGGCATGGAGGGGGTGACGGAAGAGAAGTGCTTGGAGATAGTTGGCAAATACGAGCCCTCCAAGGAGGGCCGCGAGAAGGGCTACCTGGCCATCGACGGCTTCACACGCTACCTGCTCTCCGCTGACTGCTCCATCTTCGACCCGCAGCACCGCAAGGTCTGCCAGGACATGGCGCAGCCCCTCTCCCACTACTACATCAGCTCTGCCCACAGCGCCTGCCTGCTGGAGGACAACTTCTGGGGCCGCTCGGACATCAGCGGCTACATCAGCGCCCTGGGCCTGGGCTGCCGCAGCATCGAGCTGGTGCTGTGGGACGGCCCCGAGGGCGAGCCCGTGGTCTACACCAGCCCCTCGGCCGCCTCCTGCGTGCCCTTCCGCGCCGTGGTGGGGCTGATCGACCAGCACGCCTTTGCCGCCTCCGCCTACCCCCTCATCCTCTGCCTGGTGGTGCGCTGCTCGGCCCCCCAGCAGCGCCTCGCCGCCCAGTGCCTGCGCAAGACACTGGGGGAGAAGCTGTACCTGGAGCCCCCCAACCCCGCCGCCTCCTACCTGCCCTCCCCGGAGCAGCTCAAGGGCCGCATCCTCATCAAGGGCAAGAAGCTGCCGCCCGGCTGCGAGGACAGCGAGGGGGAGGTGTCGGACGAGGAGGAAGGCTGGGAGCTGGCGCGGCGGCTGGGCCAGGAGGATCCGGAGGCGCCGGAGGGAGGTGGCCCGCGGCGGGTGCGCCTCAGCCGGGAGCTGTCGGAGCTGGTCAGCCTTTGCCAGGCTGTCCCCTTCCAGGACTTCGAGAGCTCGCGGCGCGGGCAGCGCTACTGGGAGATGTGCTCCTTCAGCGAGGTGGAGGCGGGACGCTTCGCCAACGAGTGCCCGGCCGAGCTGGTGAGCTACAACAAGCGGTTCCTCTCCCGCATCTACCCCAGCCCCATGCGCATTGACGCCAGCAACATGAACCCCCAGGACTTCTGGAAGTGCGGCTGCCAGATGGTGGCCATGAACTACCAGACGCCGGGGCTCATGATGGACCTGAACGCGGGCTGGTTCCGGCAGAACGGGGCCTGTGGCTACGTCCTCCGCCCCGCCATCATGCGGGAGGAGGTCTCCTACTTCAGTGCCAACGCCAAGGACTCTTTGCCCGGGGTGCCTGCCCAGCTCCTGCACCTCAAGGTCATCAGTGGGCAGAACCTGCCCAAGCCCAAGGGCTCGGGGGCCAAGGGGGAGGTGGTGGAGCCCTACGTCTGCGCCGAGATCCATGGCATCCCGGCTGACTGCGCCGAGCACCGCACCAAGACGGCCCTGCAGAGCGGGGACAACCCTATCTTTGACGAGAGCCTGGAGTTCCAGATCAACCTGCCGGAGCTGGCTGTCCTGCGCTTCGTTGTGCTGGACGACGACTACATTGGGGACGAGTTCATTGCCCAGTACACCATCCCCTTCGAGTGCCTGCAGCCCGGCTACCGCCATGTCCCCCTCCAGTCCCTGGCTGGGGAGCCCCTGCCCCACGCCACCCTCTTCGTCCACGTGGCCATCACTGACCGCCGCGGCGGAGGCAAGGGGCACCGCCGGGGGCTGGCAGGGCGCCGGGGCCGCCGGGTGCGGGAGTACACCTCCACCAAGGCCACCGGCATCAAGGCCATCGATGAGGTCTTCCGGACGGCCACCCAGCCACTGCGGGAGGCCACCGACCTGCGAGAGAATGTGCAGGTATGGACCTCATGGAGACACTGGGGGACCTGGTTTCTGTGCGGGAGGACGGGGCTGGACCGTGAGCGCTGGGGAGCCCGAACATCCCCCTCTACCTGGGGGCTGTGGGTGAGGACCCGTGACTGGAGCAGAGAGCTGGGGGAAATGGGGCCATTCCAAGGGGGTGACTCTTGGGGGCCCTCCAGGGCTGAGCTCTGACGCCGGTCTCTGCCCGCAGAACGCGCTGGTCTCCTTCAAGGAGCTGTGTGGCCTGACACCCGCCGCCAACATGAAGCAGTGCATCCTGACGGTGGCCGCGTGGCTGCTGCACAGTGACAGTGTGCCCAGCGTCACCCTCAACCTGGCAGAGCAGTATCCCCCCATGGAGGCCCAGGGCCCTATCCCAGACCTGCTGCGCAAGGTCCTCACCGCCTACGAGACGGTAAGCACTGTTCCACCGGGTCTCAGCTCCTCGCCCTGGGAGTCCCCAGCCCCCGTCCCCCTGCCCGCGCTGCCTGCACCCTGTGCTGGGACCGGCTGGTGGGGTGTCCCGCGGTCCCTCCTGGCAGGAGAAATCCCATTAATGGCTGCAGCCAGAGCCGCTTCCTTCCTTTGTGTTGGAGGGGGACCTGGCTGCCGGCCAGGCGCTGGTCACACCGCACCTGGCTGGGCCAGTCCCCGGCCACCGCGCCGGCACGAGGGGCAACCCGAGCCCCTTTCTCCCCAGCCACTCTGCTGGGGAGTGCATTGGGCCTGGGGGAACCGGGGGGTGCCCAGGTCCTCACGCTACCCCTCTCCCCAGATGATCCAGACCAGCCGGACGCTGATCGAGTCTGCTGACGCGGTGTACGGGAAACTCATCCAGGCGCAGCAGGCAGGTGGGTGCCAGGGAGGGTGGTGGTGGGAGATGGTGGGCTGGGGGTTCACGTCCCTGCAGGGCTCGGTTCAGGGGGGCTGGCAGCAGGTTCCAGACCTGGCACGGGTACGGCCACGCGTGCTGTCGCTTTTGGCCGTGTACTTGCACACCGGTGGTGTGCGGCGGAGGATGAGGGGTGCGTCTCTGTACCCCAGGCGGGTGCGTGCCAGGGCAGGGGTTCAGTGGCGGAGCAGCCGGGGCCACCCGGCCGTGGGAGAGCGATTTGTGGCTGGGGTGGCCCTGAGCCGGGGGGTGGGCACAGGGGGCTGCCCAGTGCCAGGGCAGGGTGCTGGGCGGGTGGGCTGCAGGGGCTGTGCGGTAGGAGGGAGGGGAGCGGAGGAGGCTGATGAGGAAGCCGGGAAGAGTCATTAGCTGCCAAACGCCAGAATATAATTAGCACCAGAAATAACAGACTGGGGCTGACGGTAGAAGTGGCAACTGAATGTTACGACTTCCAAGACACATGGCGGAACCCACACAGGCAGGTGCTGCCGGCTGCCCGCCCCGTCCTCCTCCCCCTCGGCCTGTCCCCCCCCNCCCCCCCCCCCCTCGGCGGCTGCCCGGGACCCCCGGTCCCGCTCCAGGCACCGACGGCTGCGCGGCCCCTCGGCGGGCTGCGACCCCGCAGGGACAGCCCCGGGTGCGGGCCCGGGGGCTCGTGTGGGCTCGCCGCGGGGCTGGGAGAGCCGCCAGGAGCTGGAGGGGCCGGGGAGGAAGGAGGGGGCCCCGCTGCGCCCCCCCGCCGGTACCAGCCTCGCTGCCAGCAGCCCTGTTTGTTCCCTGCCGGCGGAACTCTCCCCGAGCTCTTGGCTTTCGGCTCCGCCGCCGCTGCCAGCGCCGGGGGGAGCGGCGGGGGGGGCGCGGGCTGCGGGGCGGAGGTGCGGGGCACGGGTGGGCTCCGCGCCCCCCTGCGCCGCTCTGCCTGCGGGACCCCCGCTGCGGTGCTGGGGGGCGGGGGGTGTGTGTGTGTGTCTCCGCGGGGCAGAGGGGCTCCGGGGGGGTCGCGGCCCCCCGAGGCAGGGGCAGGCAGCAGTTGGGGGGGCCGCGACCCCCCCCGTGCCCGGTCTGCGGGTGCTGCGGG
>RSEF01000027.1:3330912-3346057 GCA_003993805.1 Himantopus leucocephalus
GGGGGGTGCGGGGCTGGGGGCGCGCTGATTGACAGCGCGTGGGCGGGCGGGCCTGCGTGGGAGCCCTCGCGTGGGCCCGGAGCCGCTGCTGCGTCAGGAGGGGTAAATATAGCACCCGCGCACGAGGACGTCACGCGGTGCACGGCACGGGGGGGGGGGGGGGGGGCCCNGGCGGGGGGGGGACGGGACACGGCCCCCGCTCTGAGCCCCGCGGGTGGGCCGGGCGTGGGGCCGGGCGGTGGGGGCTCCCTCGGCCCGTTGTTCCCGCCGTGGGGGGGTGTCGGGGCTGCTGGGAGCCCCCCCAGCCCGCACCCCCCGTGCCGGGCGGAGGGCGTCCCTCCGGCTGTGTCCCCGTCCCGTGGCGGGCGGTGGCCGTCCCCGCGGCCCCGCGCCCGCTGAGCGCCGCTCCCGCCCGCGCAGGGATGGACTTCCACAAGGAGCTGCCCCGCATCGAGGCCAAGGAGGGGCTGCGGGGCCGCAAGCTGCAGAAGGCGCTGGAGAGCTTCGCCTGGAACATCACCGTCCTGAAGGTGAGGGGCGAGGGCTGCGCCGCCCCCTCCGCTCCGCGCCCCCGCCGGACGCTCCCCGAGCGCGGGGGACGGCACCGGCCGCTTCAGGGGGGCCCCGCGGTGCCCCCCCCGGCCCTGACGCGCTCCCTCTCCCCGCGCAGGGCCAGGCTGACCTCCTCAAGCACGCCAAGGCGGAGGCGCTGGACAACCTGTGGCAGATCCACAACGCGGGGCAGTCCTGCGGCATCGGCAGGAACGGGTCGGCCTCGCCGGAGCCCTCCCGGCAGCGCGCCCCGCTGGAGCCCATCCCGGAGACGGAAGGAGGCGGCGACGCGGCGTCCTGCTGACCCCGGCCTGGGGCTCGGGGGGCCCGGACTGAGCACCCCCCCGGCCGCAGGGGCCGGGAGCGGGGAGCCCCAGCCCGCCCACGGACGGGCAGCTGCCTGCCCGCAGGCTCGGTGTGCGCGGAGGGACGCGTGGGGCGCCGCTGCCCGCGCTCTGCCGTGCCGAGGGGCTGCGGCGGGGGCCAGCGGGGAGGTCGGGGAGGGGTGGCCCCGCTCCCGTTTGCGCCCCCCCCCCCCCCGCCCCGAGCTCCCGGGGACTCATCCATCCCCCCCCTCCCATCCGCTTCTGGAGCGAGCGCCTTGCCGCGGGGTCGGGGGGGATGCTGGCACCCCGGTGCCTGTGTGCATGTGCCCCCCGGCCCACTGTGCCCGCCCCCCCTTGTAAAAGCAGCCCCGGGGCTGGGCTGGGCTCCTGCCCCTGCCCGGGGCCGCGGGGTTTGGCTCCGCCAGCCCCTGCCTGGCGGGGAGGGTCCTGGCCGGTCCCTGTCCCCTCTCCGCGGGGCAGCGGGTCCCTCTCCCTCCCCCGGCCGTGCGGAGGCGCCGGGCGGCTCTGGGGTGCCGCGGGGGGCGGGGGTGCTGCAGACCAGCCCGGGCAGCAGATGTGGCTCCTGGCATCAGGGAACCGTCGGGGCTCGTCCCCCAGGGCGAGGGGGGCCCGGCGCGGGCCGGGGGGCGAGGAGCGGTCTGGGGTCGGACCGGCGCTGCGGAGCGTTATAAAGAGTGCGAGACCCACCGCGGCGCCCTGCTGCTCCCTCCAAGGCGGGACGGGGCCGCCAAAAGGGAGGGAGGGTGGCACCGGGGACGGGGGACCCTGCGGCGCCGTCCCTCCCCTGGCACCGGCCGAGCGCAGGGTGACGGCTCCCCGCGTCACGGAGCCGTGCGGCTGCCCGGCGCCCCTTTGTTCGGGGCGGTAATTAGCCTAATGGGGCGGCGGGGAGCGGAGCGGCGCCTCCGCAGCGCTGCCCGGGCCGCGGGGCCGGCGGGCAATTAGGGCCTCATTAGTGCCACGCGCCGCGGCCACCGCGCCCGGCCCGCCACCACCCGCACAATGCGGAGCTGCAAATGAGGGGAAAGGCCTGGCCAGTCGCCGGGCTACCGGCCGCAGCGAGCCCGCGTCTCCCGGAGACCGGCCGCTCCCGCCTGGCCCCGACGGTATTTTTGGCCGCCCATTGTGCCGGGCACTATAAAGCGGCGGCAGCGACGGGCGGGACGTGCCCCGGCCCCGCTCGGCCGCCTGAGGACCCCGGGAAGGATGGAGGTGCCCAGCGCCAAGGTGGGCCCGGGGCGCTGCAGCCCCGCGTGGGCTCCTCGGGAGGGAGCGGGGCGGGTGGTCTCTGCGGCGTCACGCGTGGGTGCCCTCGCTGCACGTCCCGCGGCGCTCGGCGACCGGGGGAGGGTGTTCGTCGCGGCTGCCCGGTCCCGGAGCGCGGCGCCCGCGTCTGGCTGCCGGTCGGAGCGGGGTGGGGGCCGTGGCGGGCGCGGGGGGCGCGGGGAGCGGCACCGCCGGTCCCTGGGGCGCGGCGCCGGGCGACCCCCCGGGAGCGGGGCTGGGCCCCCCGGTGGCAGCGGGGACGAGCAGGCGGGCGGGAGCCGGGGGACCGGCGGGGCAGGGCAGCGGGAGCGGGGGGCAGCCCCGGCGCCGCGCGGGCCCCCCTCCCCGGCGCTGCCGGCTGCCCTGCGCTAACGCTGCCCGTTGCCCCGGCGGCTCCAGCGCGCCGCCTGCCTCTTGCTGCTGCTCCTGCTCTGCTCCCTGGCCGCCGCCCGGCAGAGCCCGCCCGAGTGCTGCCGGCAGAGGACCTGCTCCTGCCGCGTCTACGACCTCCTGCGCGGCACGGGCAACCACGCCGCGGGCATCCTCACGCTGGGCAAGAGGAAGAGCGTCCCGCCGGCCTTCCAGAGCCGCCTCTACCGCCTGCTGCACGGCGCCGGCAACCACGCCGCGGGCATCCTCACCATGGGCAAGCGCGGGGAGCCCCCCGGCGCCGCCTGCCTCGGCGCACCGGGCTGCCCCGGGGGCGCCGACCCCCAGCCCACGCCGGCGCTGCGGGGCGCGGCCGCCGGCTCCACGGAGTGCCGGGGACACGCGGGGAAGGACCTGACCAAGAGCCAGGCCCGGGGAGCTGCCGAGAGCCTCTACTGAGAGGGGTGGGGGCAGCGGGAGCGGAGAGGGGACCCCTGGGGGGGCGGGCGCCGGAGCTCGGTGTAAATAGCACTTTTACATACCTCCTCCTGGCCCCGGCCCAGCCTGCTCAGGGCACCGCAGGCACCGCTGGCTTTTTACAATAAATGGTAGCCTGACGCTTCCCGGCTCTGCCTTCTCCCTGGCGGGGGGGGGGGGGGGGGGGNNGCACGGCTCCGCACCGGGGCAGCCCTTGAGGCTGATGCCTTCCCCCGTGGTGCCCGCGCTGGGGGCGTGCGCGGGCCCGGCTGGGTGGATGCAGGACCAGAACTGGGGAGAACAGAGCCCCCCCCCAGGCTGCTCGGGACTGGGGGGGGTGTTTGTGAAGCCCCCCTAAAGGGCTCAGAGCATCCCCCACCACCGCATAGGGACCCTCTGGTGGCCCTCTCGTGGCCGCAGGTCCCCGACCTCCACCCCACCCCGCTGCCCCCCCACTGTCCCGTTCCCACGCCGGGTCCTGGGGAGGGCTGCGGCTGGGTCCTGTCACCCCTGGGTGCCCCTCGGGGGGTCCCGCAGGACACGGCCTTGCCGTGCAGCCCCCGAGCTGGCTGTCCCCAGGGCACGCCGGGTCCTGCCCCCTCCCCAGCCTCCACGGAGCCGGGGGGGCCGGTGCCCCTCAGTGCCGAGCGGGCTGGGACCGAGCAGGTCCCGGTGCTGAGCAGGCCCCGGCGCCGCCAAGCCGGTGCCCCGCGGGGTCGAGGGGACCGGTGTCCCCCGGGGCAGAGCGACCCGCCTCCGGGCGGGTGCCGGTGCCCGCCGCTGCCGAGACCCCTCCCGGTGCTGGCGGGGCGGGGCCGGGGGCGGGGCGGGAGCCCCGGGCGGGCCGGGCCGGGCCGAGCCGAGCCGGGATCAGCCCGCGGCGCCGGGGCCGCACCGGCGGGAGGGGCCCGGGGCGGCGGCGGAGCCCAGCCCCGCGCCCGCAGCCCCGCGGCGGGCGGCCCGGCGGGACCATGCCGGTGATGAAGGGGCTGCTGGCGCCGCAGAACACCTTCCTGGACACCATCGCCACCCGCTTCGATGGCACACGTAGGGCCGGGGCCGGGGAGCGGGGAGGGTCCGCGCTGGGCACGGCGGGGCCCGGGCAGGGGGAGGCGCTGCCCCCCCGGGAAGCGGCGGGGAGGACCGGGGCTCGTCCCGGCACCGACGCACCCGCGGCTCGGTGGGACGCGACCGTCCGCGCGCGTGGCGCCGTTCCGGGGACCCCCGTGTCCGTGGCCGGGCTCGGTGCTCCGGGACCCGCCGTGTCCCCGCGGTGCGGCAGGGATGCGCTTCCCGCTGCCGGTGCCGGTGCCGGTGCCGCTGCCCGCGGTCGGCGCCGGCGCGGCCGCGCTCAGCACCACGGACAGAGCCCGGGCGCGGCGGGGCGCGGGGGGGTCCCGGGGGGGGGCTCGGCCGCGCTCACCCGCCCGGGCGGCCCCGGAGCCCCCCCGGGCCCCGCTTTGCCCCGGCCCGTGCCCCAGCGGCGGCCGGTCCCGGGGGGACGTCCGGGTGGCGGTGTGCGGGGGCCGGGGTGCTGCCCCTCGGAGCCCCCCCCTCGGAGCCGGGGTCCCCCGGAGCCAGGGGCGGCCGCGGGGCGCAGCCTGTGCCTGTCGCCCCCGCGGCACACGGCGCTGCTGCGATGGATGTCGCGGGGCCCTCGGGAAGCCCACCCCGAACCCCCGCTTAGCGACGCGCCCGCTCGCTTGGGGTCGGTCCCCGGAAAGGTGGACCCCGGTGGCGGTGTGTTTTGGCGGGGGCGGGGAGCAGCGCCTGTGCTGTCCCAGCACTGTCCGTTTTGCGGCCGCTTCTCACGGCTGGAGGTTCTGGCGGGTCTCCGGGAGCTGGGCTCCCCTCCGTGTCCGTGTGGCGGGGTCAGGGTGGATTAAGGCCTCGGCACGTTGGGGGGGGGATCATGCCGGGGTGCCACGTGCCAGCTCCCATCACCGCTGGCACCATGCAGCCACCCAGGGACAGGTCGTGTTCGGGGCTGACCCCAGGCCCCCCCAGATCACCTGGAGCAGGGTCCTTTCGGGCCAGCCGCCTGCAGGGCTGGATGTCTCTCACCTTGCTGGGAGGGACCAGCATGAAGACAGCTCTGGGACCCTGCAGCCGCCTCCCGTGGCACCGACGGGGCACCAGGAGCACCCCTGGGGATGTGTTGGCTGTGATGCTGGGCTGGCGCCTGGCCTGGTGTGATGCAGAGCATCCCGGATGACACAGGGTGTTGTTTGCCCATAGGAGCTCTGATTTGGACGTTACCTGTGACACTGCAATGCGTATTGAGGCAGTCTGTCCCCTGAGCCCTCCCCGGCTCAGGCCAAGCTGCACCCGGAGGTGCCAGGGCAGAGCCACATGTGCCTCACGCTGGAGATCCTATCACTGTCCCTCCACAGGGGCAGAGGCCAAGCGTGGCACTAGGGTCCATGTGCCCCTGCCCCTCTGCTGAGCTGAGGGAAGTTCTCCCAGCTCTGCTGTGGCATTTGCAAAGCCCCCGGAGGCGGCAGGGAGTGGTGTCCCCAGCTCTGCTGGCCCTGGACTCCCCAGGGCTGGGTCTGGCTCTCCGAGGAGGATGGTCCCCGCAGGAGCTGCCTGAAATGACCGGACGCAAAGCCCTGGGAATGTGCCCTGTGGAGACGGGATTTTCCCCACAGCACCCCGGCAGCATCCTGCCTGCCGCAGCGCCAGCCCGCCTCCCAGGCACTTTTAAACAGTGTCCGGCTTTGCGGGTTTGATGTGTCTCTTATCGGCTTTATCTGCCATGGAGAGGGGCTTTAGCCGCAGTGATACGCCGTGCGAGTTAACCCTGCCTCTCCCAGGCAGCCACTGCCCACTGGGCCCGAGGGTGCCCATCCAGGCAAGCTGGCCACCGCGGCAGGGGGCTGCCGAGCCCCCCAGAGCTGCTTCACCCTTCTCGACAGAGCTGCTCCCAAACGCAAGTCGTTTTTTTCTTTTCTAATAACACATCCCGGACAACGCCGTAATCCTGGCTCCCCAGAGCCAAAATCTGGCCTTAGTCACAGCTTCAAGCTATTTTTGCTTCTCCAAGCTAATCCTGGGTTGAGCCGTGCTGTGGCAGCCCCGCTGCACCCCCATCGCACCAGGGCTGCCCGTGGCTGCCATCCCCTCCTTCCCGCAACCTCCTCTGCCCTTGCCCTGCCCGCGCTGCCCTGGCACGGCTCTGTCCGTGCACAGGCGCTGTAACCTGCCGCGGGCTCCCCACCTTCGCTGGGAGAGGGGGCAGATCACGTCCGCCTGCTCCTGGTGCCTGCGCTGTGGGGGTGCGGGGTGCTGGGCTGGGACCCCATGGGCTGGAGGCTGTGTCAGGGCTGGGGACACCCCAGTCTGCACCGCAGCCCGGCACCTCTGGGCTGGCAGTGCCTGGCCCGGTTCGCCGCTGCTCCGGCTAAGCTGCCTGAGCCCTGGCGGGAGGTGGGAGCAGCAGATGGCGAGGGGGAGGCATGAATCGCCTCGCTCGGGATCGCGGCTCTGGAGATGGGAGCCGGCAGCTGGATCCGGGCTCCTTCCCCTTCCAGTGGTGGCCAGGGGCTGGAGTCCTGCCTGGGACTGGGCCTCGGGGGCGGCAGGGCCGGGCATGAGCGAGCCCAGGGGACAGCTGGATGGAGACCTGGCTCCGCTTCCCAGAGGGACCCATGGGGGGCCGGGAGGGCTGGGCTCCCCTTCGAGCCCCCCAGGGTGGCCCTGAGCCCTCAGGGGTGGCTGCGTCTCCTTTCAGACAGCAACTTCATCCTGGCCAACGCGCAGGTCCGCCGCGGCTTCCCCATCGTCTACTGCTCCGATGGCTTCTGCGACCTCACCGGCTTCGCCCGCACCGAGGTCATGCAGAAGAACTGCAGCTGCCGCTTCCTCTACGGGGCTGAGACCAGCGAGCCCGTCCTGCAGCGCATCGAGAAGGTGCTGGACGGCAGGCAGGAGTACCAGACCGAGGTCTGCTTCTACAAGAAGGGTGGTGAGTGGTGCATGGGGCTGGGTCCCTGCCCGCGGCTCTGGCTGGGGCTCGGCCCCATGGCGGCCCTGGGGTGAAGCCGCAGGGACGCCGTCCTGCCTTCACCACCCCTGTCCTCCACGCAGGAGCTGCCTTCTGGTGTCTGCTGGACATCATGCCGATCAAGAATGAGAAAGGGGAGGTGGTGCTCTTCCTCTTCTCCTTCAAGGACATCACAGAGAGTCGGGGCAGGAGCCACCTGGGTGACAAGAAGGAGGGTGAGCCATGCCTGTGGGATGGGGACAGGTTTTGGGGAGCGGTGTGTGCACTGGGCACGTGGCAAAGGGGCTCCCAGTTCCCTGCTGGGTCCTGCCCGCCCTTGTGCACCCGTGCAAGGAGGGATCCCTGAAGCAGCCCCTGCTCTGTTGCACCAGCGGTGCCACAGCACTCCCACTAACCCAGCGTGTCTTGTGCGCTGCAGAGAAGCAGAGGAGCAAGAAGCCCGGGAGCTCACACCTGCGGGCAGCGCGCAGGCAGGGCCGGACGGTGCTCCACCGGCTCAGCAGCCAGTTTGCCCGGAGGGACCGCGGCGAGATGAAAATCAACCGCGTAAGGACCTGGGGGAGCCCTCAGCTTCGTCGCGTGCCTCCCAGGCTGGGGCTGCAGGCAGGCTGGCGGTGCCGCGGCTCTCCTGGGAGCAGCCCCGCAGCAGAGCCTGGTCTTGCTGGGATGCTGTTCCCATGCATGCACCCCAGACACTGACATGCCCCCCATCCCCGGCAGCCGCACCGTGGTCCGGGCTGCAAATGTGGTTTGTCGGCAGCAGGAGAGAGACCAGCGGGTGCCCAGAGCTTGCCGTGGGGGGAAACAGATCTTCTGGCAGCTCTGGCAGGGCTGTGTCTCTCCTCGCACGTTAGCTGTCAGGAAAACCCAGCCACTCGCTCGCAGCACAGCCGCGCCGGCCCTGGGGAGCGCCGGCCCTGGGGAGCGCCGTTACCAGGCTGCGCGTGTGAGCAGCGGGGCTTCCAGCAGCAGCAGGGACTGGTGTCGTCTCTGTGCCAGCCCATTCACGTGGCTGTGGTCCCCCAGCGGAGGGTCCCCGGGCACGGCCGCAGTGACGGGCACCGCCTGCAGATGTGGGGCCAGGGTGGGGGGCTGCCACCGGCCGAGAGCGGCCAGGGGCCCAGAGCTGGCAAGCAGAGCCGGCAAAGGGTTTCAGTTTGCCGGTCTTGAATCATGGGGGCTTTGGAAAGATGGTCCCAGCTCTCCCCTCGCCCGGGCTGGGCTCTCGCTGCCCCCCAGCAGCGCCGTGTCCCTGCAGAGGGTGGGGGTGGCTCTGCCCCAGCACACGAATTGGCACCTGAGACGGTTCTGGGCAGCAGCTGGCAGTGCCAGTGGATTACTCTTAATAGCATTAGCATAGCGTTAATTTATGTGCTGTAATCGGGCATTCTGTGCCCGTCTCTGAGGGTGACCTCAGCACAGCCCATGTGCCCTGATGGAAATGTGTATCCATCACCTCAGGCGTGCAGGACGCAGGAGGAGGGGAGGCTGTGGTGGCCCCCACCCCCTCATGAGGGGTGGCCCCTGTGCCATCCGTGTGCCACCCTGCTGCTTGCTCCCCCAGAACGTGTTTGAGAGCAAGCCGTCCATCCCCGAGTACAAAGTGGCCTCGGTGCAGAAGTCCCGCTTCATCCTGCTCCACTACAGCATCTTCAAGGCCCTCTGGGACTGGCTGATCCTGCTGGCCACCTTCTACGTGGCTGTCACTGTCCCCTACAACGTCTGCTTCACGGGCACGGAGGACAGCCTCTCGGCCGCCCGCAGCACCATCGTCAGCGACATCGCCGTGGAGATGCTCTTCATCCTGGGTAGGTCCATGCCCAGGGCCGAGCATCCATGTGGGATGTGGGACACGGCTGAGAGGGGTAGGGACGCGGCCAGAGGAGCAGACCTGAGGGGTGATGGAGAGGGGAGCTGGCACTGCTTTGCTCCCTGCTGCTGGTGCCGAGCAACCCGGGAGTGGGACCCAGGTTGGCCGCAGACCCCGGCCCAGCTCCCCTGGCCGCAGCAGGGGTGGTGGCGGTGAGGGCTGGTCCTGCTTTCCTGGGGCAGACATCATCCTGAATTTCCGGACGACGTACGTGAGCCAGTCGGGCCAGGTGGTGTATGACCCCCGCTCCATCTGCATCCATTACGTGGCCACCTGGTTCTTCGTGGATCTCATCGCCGCTCTGCCCTTCGATCTGCTCTACGTCTTCAACGTGACTGTGGTGAGTGCCACTCGCGCCACAGGGAGGGGGGCAGTGGGGGGCAGTGGCGGCCCCTTTTGCAGGGACCCACTCCTTGTGTGCCTGTCTGGGAGCTGCGCGGGCAGCGAGGGGAAGCAGCGATGGCAGCTATAGCGGGAAGCCTCCCACGCATCTTAATTTAACCAGAGGCTGCCACAAATTACAGTAACTGCCAAAGCACCGCTCCAGGAGCTGCAGTCGGGCGCCCCCCCTGCACCGAGCACCCTGCAGCCAGCACGCCTGTGCTCTGCCCAGCTCCACATCTGCATGGAAATACCTTGTGCACCCACACCCCACTGTGGCGAGGGGCACTCGCACGCTGCCCGCTCTGGCATGGGGGTCCCCACGCGTGCGGGCACACCGGGCACGTGTTGGTGACAAAGGCAGGTCCCAGCCTGAGCGTCCCCGGGCTCTCCAGGGGACCCCCAGCACAGCGGGTGCGATGGGCTGCGCAAGTGCACTGCTGGCACCAGCCCCTTCCCATCCTCTGCTCACTGGGGAGCGAGTGGAGAGGACAAGGGCACTGGGGGGCTGGAACTGCCCCCCTGAGCCAAACCCGGCTCCGCTCGTGCCCCGGCGGTGCTGCCGGCAGCAAAACAACCGCAGCCTAGGCAGGGGCATCGCTGCTGCCGCCTCTGCCGAGGCCGGGCAAGCCGGGGGCACACAGCCGTGGCTGGCAGGACGGGCAGCCTGGTGGGGACCCTCTGGGCAGTGGGGAGCTGAGCGGAGCCGAGACACCCAGGGAGCGGCTCCATCCTGACCCACCTCGGTGCGGTCCGACGCTGGCGTCTGCTCTGGCACAGCCCCTGCCCGGCCCATGGCCCTGAGCCCCTGCGAGGTGCCCGGTGCGGCGCTGGCGGGAGGCAGAAGGATGAGACAGGAGGTTTGTGCAAGGCCCTGGGGCACTCGGCATCGCTGCGCGTCCAAACCCACCTGCCTAAGCCGGGGCATCCCTGGCTCTCTTTGTCCAGGGTCTCTGCAGGCAACGCACGGCACCTTGCCGAGACCGCCCCTCGCAAATAGATTAGATGAGCTTTCTGCCAGCACGGCTTCTCCAAACGCAGCCTCTGACAGCAACGCCATTGCTGCCTGCTCCCCCTCCCACCGCTCACCTCCCTGCCCCTCTCCAGCACCCCACATCTCCCAGGGGGATTCGGTGCCCTGACAGGCTGTGACCCTGCTGGGCGCTGGGCATGGAGGTGGAAGGCTGCTTGGGGATGAGCTCTTCCCAGCCGGCCCTGTAGCCCACAACCCTCCTGGCAGCTCTGGGGGGTGGTGAAGGGTCCCTGCCCCAGGGGGAAGGTGCGTGTGGGGTCCCTGCCTGCCCCTGCCTGCTGCTCCGCTGGGTTCACCCGCCTGCCCCACTCCCCAGACCTCGCTGGTTCACCTGCTGAAGACAGTGCGGCTGCTGCGGCTGCTGCGGCTGCTGCAGAAGCTGGACCGCTACTCGCAGTACAGCGCCATGGTGCTCACTCTGCTCATGTCCATGTTCGCCCTGCTGGCCCACTGGATGGCATGCATCTGGTACGTCATCGGCCGCAAGGAGATGGAGAGCAACGACCCCCAGACCTGGGACATCGGTGAGCGGGGCTGCCTGCGTGCCGGGGGCTGCGCGGGGCAGGGGGTGCTCAGGATGCCTGGCTCCTGCTGTGCTGCTGGCAGGAGGACAGGGGCAGAGGGGAGTCCTGTGGGACAAAGTGACACGGGAGCTGTGCTGAGCACCGTTCCCCCGGCGAGCGCTAACCCCTGGCTGTGCTTGGCAGGCTGGCTGCACGAGCTGGGCAAGAGGCTGGAGGCTCCCTACATCAACAACTCGGTGGGGGGCCCCTCCATCCGCAGCGCCTACATCGCCTCCCTCTACTTCACCCTCAGCAGCCTGACCAGCGTGGGCTTCGGCAACGTCTGCGCCAACACCGACGCCGAGAAGATCTTCTCCATCTGCACCATGCTCATCGGGGGTGAGGCGGGGAGTGGGGCAGGGCTTGGGGGGCTTCATCTCCTGCTGCCGGAGCAGTGGGTGCAGCGGGTACCCAGGCAGGGCACTGGGGGGAGGCGATGAATACGTGTGCCCTGTGGGACAGCCCTGGGGCTGGGGTAGGGGAGAAGCCCCCCGTGCTGCACCCCTTGACCCCGCATTGCTGGCGGGGGCACAGCCCAGACCCTGCCCAGGCCCCCGTGTGCTGCAGCACCCCCCCAGCCAGCCCCTCGGCAGGCCTGACGCTGCCCTCCCGGCCCCCAGCGCTGATGCACGCCGTCGTCTTCGGCAACGTCACGGCCATCATCCAGCGCATGTACTCCCGCCGCTCGCTCTACCACACCCGCATGAAGGACCTCAAGGACTTCATCCGCGTCCACCGCCTGCCCCAGCAGCTCAAGCAGAGGATGCTGGAGTACTTCCAGACCACCTGGTCGGTGAACAACGGCATCGATGCTAACGAGGTAGGAGGTGTTGGCCGGGCTGGGCCAGGCCCCCTCCGGCCCCCCGTCCTGCACCCAGCCCGGGGGTGATGGTGCTGGCAGGGCCAGCTATGAGAGTGCTAGGGTGTGTGTATGTACGTGTGTGCAAGCGTGCGTGTGTGCAGACATGCGCGTGTCCGTGCTCTGCTGCTGGAGGGACCAGAGCTGCGTGTCAGGTCTGGGGCAGATGTCTGCCAGCACGGGGAGTGGGACAGGCACGTGGAGCAGAGGCAGCCCGTCACCGTGGCCAGAGCTGGCCCGCGTCTGCCCGCCGGGACTGCTGGGCTCTGCCGAGGCAGCCAGGGAGGCTGAGCGGCGAGGTGCTCCGCTCCAGAGGGGGATCCGACCCCCGGGGCTGCCAGGCTGTGGGGAAGCCTGCTCCTTGCCACCCGCACCCCAGCGCTGCTCTCCCCAGCTGCTGCACGACTTCCCCGATGAGCTGCGCGCGGACGTGGCCATGCACCTCAACAAGGACATCCTGCAGCTGCCCGTCTTCGAGACGGCCAGCCGGGGCTGCCTCCGCTCCCTCTCGCTCCACATCAAGACCTCGTTCTGTGCCCCGGGGGAGTACCTGCTGCGCCAGGGCGATGCGCTGCAGGCCAACTACTTTGTCTGCTCCGGCTCCCTCGAGGTGCTGAAGGACAACGTGGTCCTGGCCATCCTGGGTGAGGGCAGGCGGCGAGGGCTCCCCCCCCCCAGCCCCATCTGCTGCCCGGCCGGGCGAGGGGCCCGGGGCTCGTGCCGCTATCCCATGCCGGTCCCCTCCCACAGGCAAAGGGGATTTGATCGGAGCCGACCTGTGCAGCACGGACCAGGTGATCAAGACCAACGCGGACGTGAAGGCGCTGACCTACTGCGACCTGCAGTACATCGGGCTGCGGGGGCTCTGCGAGGTGCTGCAGCTCTACCCCGAGTACGCCAGCAAGTTCACGGCAGACATCCACCAGGACCTGACCTTCAACCTGCGGGAGGGCAGCGAGATGGAGGTGGGTGCGTGTCCTCCCTCGCAGGCCCCTTCCCGTCCTCGCGGCCCCGGAGACCAGAGCAGGGCTGAGGCTCCGCATGGCCACGGAAGGGGAGTTTGCCCACTCCCTGCTCGCGGTCCCCAGTCTCTGAGGCTGGGGTGGGGGCTGCGGCTGTGCCACCCCCGCCGTCCAGGTACGTCCTGTCCCAGCTCCGTGCAACCCGGGGAATTGGAAGCAAGAGCATTTGCAATGCAGGAGGCTGAGGTGGATGGAGGGCTTGGAAATGGGGGTGAAGGGGAGTGGGGGGCACCGCGGGACAGGCAGCCGGGGCACGGCCCCCCTGGTGCGCAGGAGGCAGCGCCGGGGGCTGCCAGGTTTAGTCACGCTGCCGATTCCAGCAGCCGGGGGGATGTTCTGCTGCCGAAATAGCTCTGCAGCGCTTTTCCTCCCCCGTCTCTGCTGCTGGCTCTGCGCTGGCACCGAGCAGCCGGGGGCTCCTCCAGAGCATCTCCCCCAGGACCCACCGCCCCCACGCCCTGTCGAGGTGGGGCAGGAGGTCGCTCTCTAGATCCCAGATAGCCCTACCGAAACCCAACGAGTCCATCGCCCAGGAGAGGTATAAATAAACCAAGGGTGGGTGGTGCAAACAGAACTCGCCAGGTCCTGCAGAAACCCTGTGCACCCTCCCCTGGCCGGCGGCACCCGCCCGGGGGAGCCGATGCTGAGCTGGGGCTGAGAATTGGGGCTCAGCCGTGGTTCCAGCTCCGGACACGCAGGCCGAGGTTGTGTCGCATGCTCATCAGTGTCATGAGAGCAGCAGAGGAAGGAGAGCGGGCGAGGGGCAGCGGGGGCCGCTGATGGGGCTGACCGGGACGGGGCTGATGCAGGGTGCCGGGGGAGGTTTGGCTGTCCAGGGGGGCACCGAGAGGGCTGCGTGCCGAGGCGGGGAGCGGGTGGGTGCATGCCCAGGGCTGTGTCTGCCTGTGGCCAGTCCCTGCAGAGCCGTGTGGGGTCCCACGGGCTGCTGAGTCGGCACCGTCTTCTCTCCCTGCAGGGGCTCTGCCGCTACTCCCGGTCCCCGCGGCTGTCGCAGGCACCCCAGGTTTGTGCGGGGGAGAGGACGGGGCAGGGATGCCCGTGCCTGGCCTTGGCACCTCTGTGGGGACCAGCCCTGACCTCCTCCCCGCAGCCTCGTCCAGAGAGCGGTGCCGCCCCAGAGAAGCCCCTTCCCTCCATCCTGGAGGACGAGGAGGAGCCCGACGAGGTCTTCCAGCCCTCGCCCGCCACCATCACCCGCCGCAAGCTGCTGCTGCCCCAGCTGAGCAGCCCGGCGCGCCGCGGCTCCCTGAGCAGCCTCCTGGGTGATGAGCTGTGCCAGATCTCAGCCCTGCGCCGCAACTGCCGCTCCCCGGCCCGCTGCAGCCGGGGCCGCAGCCCCTCTCCGCAGTGCCGGAGGGACGGCCAGCTCCCGGAGCAGGAGGGCAGTGGGGGCAGGAGGCCGGCGAAGCTCCTCATCCCCTCCCTGCACGCCTACGGCCCCCCGGACCTCAGCCCCAGGTAAGGCTGGGATACGCCGGTGGCTCATCCCGCTACCGTGGGAGGCCACTGGGAATGGTGGCAGAGGGGCGAGGGGGTGACGATGGCCAACCCTCACCCCTCCCTGCCCTAGAGTTGTGGATGGGATTGAAGACAACGGGGGGACATCGGAGCCACAAGCCTTCTGCTTCAACGTGGATGCCCCGCTGCAGAGCGCGGCGAGGGGCTCCCCCACGGCAGGTAGCCCCGGGGCACGGGCAGCGGGGCCGGGGGGCTCGGGGAGCCCTCCGCCACCGGCCGCGTCTTCCCCGGCAGGGACCGAGGCGGGCGGCCCAGCCCTGGCCGTGGAAGCGGAGGAGATAAAGCAGAACATCAGGAGGCTCAACCAGGAGGTGCGGCGGGGGCCGGGGGCGCGTCCCCGAAAGCAGCGGGGACGCTGTGCCGGGGGGGTCCGCCGGGGGCTCACGGCTCTCCCCTCCCTCTTCCAGATCACCCACCTCAACCAGGAGGTTTCCCACCTCAGCCGGGAGCTGCAGCGCATGATGGAGCTGCTCCAGGGCCGCCTGGGCGCCCCGCCGCCCCCCCGGGCCCCGCCGCCCCCCGCGCCGCTGCCGCCCTCGCCCCCGCCCGCGCCCCCCCGCTCCCGCAGCTCCCCCTCCGCCAGCCCCCGCGCCCCCCGCTGCCCGGTCCGCAGCCGCTCGGCCCACGCCGCCGCCAGCCCCGCCGCGCCGTGGGGGCCGTGCCCGCCGCGGGGGGACGCCCCCGGCCCCGACGCGCCCCCCCCGGCCCCGGGCCCGCAGCCCCTCTCGCTGCCGCCCCGCGCCGCCCGCTCCTTCCCCGGCTGCTCCGCCGCCGGTCCCCCCCCGCAGCCCCGCTCCGGCTCCGCCAGCTCCCGCTGACCCCGCCGCCACCGGGGGGGGCCTCGCCTCGGGGGGGGGGGGG
>RSEF01000027.1:3346459-3363333 GCA_003993805.1 Himantopus leucocephalus
GGGGGGGTCGCGGCGGCGGCTCTCCGGCGGCCGGAGGCGATGCCGTTACCGCCCGCGCCCCCCGCCCCCACGGGAAATAAAGGCTCTATTTTTCCAGCCGCGGCTCCGGGTCAGTCTCTGCCCGCGGTCCCCCGCCCTCCCGCCGCACCCCCCGCGCCGGGACTCCCCGCTCCCGGACCCGCCGGGGACTCCCCGGGGTTCCCCTCCCGGACTACAACTCCCATCGACCCCCGCGACGGGCGCGCCGCAAACGTCACGCCGCCCGCCTCACGTGAGGAGGCGCGTCCGGGAGGGGGCGGAGCCTCTGCGGGGGCGGGGCGGGGCTGATTGACAGGTGCCGCTGCCTGTGGGCGGCGGGCTGGGAGCGGAAGGGGTGGGCGGATCCGGAAGCGGAACGGGTAAAGGCGGAAGTGAGGGCCGGGGCCTGCGAGACTCACCTGCGGCGGGGGGAGCGGCGCTCCGGGCGGTGAGTGGGGCCGGGGGCGGCGAGGCCCCCTCGTCCTGCGGCGGCGGGGTCGGCCCGCGGGGGCTCCGGGCAGGCGGGGCCCGGCGCGGCTCGGTGCCGAGCACTGCCCCGGGCGGTGCCTGGTCTGGGGTCCCGGCTCCGCCGGCCCCGTACGCTGCAGACCCGGCTCTCCGGGAGCCCGCCCGGCCGGGGGAGGCAGCTAGGGGCCCCGCGGTGGGAGCGGAGCGGGGCGAGGCCATGCCGGCGGGGTGTGGAGCGGGGCGGGGGGCGCCGGCCTTCGGGGCTGCCCGAAATAAACCTCCCGGCGCCGGGCCCTGGGCGGGCCGGTCCCGTTGGGCGCCCTGGAGAGGCGGGAGAGCGGGGGAGGGCGTCCCCGATCTCGCCGGGAGCTGTGCTGGTGGGGGAGATCAACACGTCAAAGGTGACGATCTCAGACTGGAGGAGAACGTCACGTCTGCATCGTGGAGTCTCAGGTTTGACCGTGCTTCGGGCCGGTTTCCTTCCTCGGCCGCGGTGGCCGGCTCGGCAGCGGTACCAGGGGCTGCCGCCCGCCTGCCGCCTCTGCCCGACCCCTGTTTCCCAACTCCTTTGTCTCTTAGCGATGACTATTTGACAGTTAAATGGAGTTTGGGGAAGGTGTGGCACCTGTAAGGATAGATGTGGTATAATATTTTGTTGTAGCTAGTCAGCTGCTGAAGTGGGAATAGAAACTCTAGAAGTGTGAAAGCCCGGCCAGGTTCCTGAGTAGGGAACTGCCTAAATGAAGGACATGACTTTATCCACTGAAAATAGCTTCTAGCAGAACGGAGACTATTCTGCATTGCTGCTGGTGACAAACACAGCCCCTGTGCCCCCCCAAGGGGTGTTTGTGAAGCAAAATGTGTGGTGCTGCAGGCTCTTGCATGAGGCACAAAGTCTGCAAGAAAGTTTTGTAGGTTGTCTGGAAGGAAACCCAGATGTGCTCAGGTGCAAGGCCCCCATTGGATCTTCAGAGCAACAGGAGCCACCACTGCCTGTAAGCTGAGAGCACAGTCGGTGTCTGATCCTGCAGTAGCGCAGACGTGTGAGCAACAGGTTTGTAGTGCTAAATCCTGTGAAAGCTGCTCGAACCTTATTACTGGTAATGTTCAAGGTGCTGCTAAAACTCCTGGGGCTCAGTGGGGGCCCTGAGGAGCTGTGGCAGTCATATTTGCTCTCTGCTAATCAACTGTGACTCTCACTGTAAACTGCTCTGCCAGCGAGACCAAATACAGTGTTGACCCGATCTCAGCTGACCTTTAGCTTGTTGCTTTTGTACGTGGCCGTCGGAGTTCTGACCTTGACTGTTTCCAAGCGTGTAAGGAAATTGGAGGGAAGAGAGTATGCCGAGGTACTATTTTAAGTCTTATGTGGAACAACTTGCATCTACTATTCGTAGCTTTTTGTGTGGTGGGTCAACACATATTTGAGCTGCCCTGCTTATAGCATGACATCAATTCTGCTTTGCACTGAGTTAGGACTCCTGAGCCTACTCTGAGGGCAGGACTCTGAAGCTTGGTTGAGACCAAAAAAAGACAGATACTTCTAATTCACATTGGCTTGACATGCTGTGCTGTCTGAGTGAACTTTCTTGGCATGTTCCATTGATATTCACTACTGCCTTGACTCTAAAAGTCTCTTTATGGTTTTTTTTCAGCTTAGCTGGATAATAAGGTGAAAGAACTGTGACTAAAATGGGTGAAGAATTCAGAATAGTGTGTGTGTAGGCAGCTACAAGACAACGTTGGTCTTAATGCATTCATGGAGTGAGGAGAGCAGGTGAAGTACAAGTCTACATAGACCCATGAGGTTAAGAAGAGCAACGCTTTGATTCAGTAACTGGGTCTCAGTGCTGAAATAATCTGAGACTTCTTGAGTCTCAACAGTCAACTACTTTCATAGCAAAAGTCTACTTCTAGAGGCAATCTTTCCCTCTGAGATACTATAGGCTAATGTAGATGACGTTTGTTTTAAGGTAGTGCCAGGCCGTGTAGGTCCCTTGAGGCTGTTTAAGTAGGTGCTGATACCCCTTCAAGTGGGGGAACAACACAGGCAAGATGAAACGGGGTTCCTGAAGAGGGGTTTACGTTGCTAGAGAGCAGTAAGGGGAAGGCTAGCTTGATGCGTGGCTATGAATATAGTAAAATAAACCATTTGTCTAGTTTACTATGAACGGAGTTGGGTTTAGGTCCATTTGCTTTGCTAGTGAAAGCAATAATGGATTGGGCAGTGTCTGAAACAAAACTGTCCAGTAACATACTTTGTGTGCTTGGCCAAATTGAATTGTTCTGATGAGCAGTGGAATTATCTCCCTCACACCAAAGCTCTTCTGCATCTAAAGAGGGATCAGCTCTAGAACTGCTCTAGGCCCGGCTAGTCATCAACTCTTGATCCTAACTTCTTAAACCACCACGTTTAGCGGATAAGCGGTCATGGCATCTCCCTGAAAAGGGAGGGGGAAAGAATGCCAAGTACTTTCAGAGACAGGAAATGAAATGGGAACGCTTCTAATGAAGTGGGTGTAGCCCAAAATATTTCGGTCAGCATACTTAAAAGAGGGTAGAATGTAGAAATGGTGGAGTCAGCTGTTTTCTTCCCTTGGGGTATGAAGTTTGAAGTCCTCTTATGCAAGTTCTGTTAAGTTGTCAGAGTAACACTACGAAAACACTCCATATGCTAGCCAGGAACAGTGAACCTTCCTGCAAGTGACAGTATCGGGCAAGAATAAAGCTTCGTGTGAATCCTAAAAGGAACGCTTTCCTTCCCTGGAGCACAGGAATGAACTGCTGGAGTAGTTCTACATAAACAGATAAGAAAACACTGATTTTCATGTTTGCTTTTGTTTGGTAGAGCTCCAAATAGGGAGCTGCTAGAGGCAAGAGATCTTTGTGCCGTCTGGAAAAGATATTATGAAGGTCACTGATTCTTTTGCAGTGAAGACAGCAATTTTCTGCTTTGCATTGTGCATGATCTTGCTGCCTTGTTCACAGAATAGTAGGTGCTGTCTAAAGGCACAGGTCGCTGGACTTTTGGTCGAAATTAAGCTGTCTTGTGAGGGCATGCTGAGCAGTGGACAGTATCAAGAACAGGAGTTAAAAGAACCTTGCCTGCAGAATTAAAACCTTGATGCTTTTGTTCAATTTGTAGTTGGTCTAGACTGCACTCCTGAGTTACTTCAGCCTAGCCTCATCTTCTGTGAAACAGGACTAAGTTCTTGCAGTAGCAAGGGTAACTACAAGTAGGTAAGACCTCCACGAGGGAGTTACTGTGGTGACAGGGAATATGGAGGCTTTGCTCCCGACAGCTAGTGAGAAGGTTATGTGAAATGAAGGTGATGCAGAACTCTTCCACAGAAGTGTTCTGCTGTGATTCATGCCTTGATAACACCTGGTAGAAAGTTGCCACTTCTCATTCCACTCCTTTTAAAGTTATCTTTGCAAGTGTATTGCCTCCATAGCTTAGCTAAGTAGAGCTTGACTGAAGCAGTGCTGAAAGCTTGCATTCATGTGTCTTCTGTCGCTCGGATCTGGTGTGAGCTCACTTGCTGTCATAGAATCATAGAATTGTTAAGGTTGGAAGGGACCTTTAAGATCATCAAGTCCAACCATTAACCTAACCTGTCGTGAGGGTTTGGTGGCCCTGGTTAGAACCTGAGTTCTAGTATTATCCCTGTTGCTTTCCTGACACACGAGGGCCAGGCAGAAGCACTACACCTCAGCCAGTCCTCACTGCATGTTCCTCTGTTCAGTTGTGGTGATGTAAGAGGACATTAACTGCAGTTTTGAAAGCAATTAGTCATGGTATTCTGCAGAATTAAAACCCACTGGAGTAGGCATGGCACTTCCTTGTGCTGCCAGTGTGACCAACATGGTAATAACTCTTGTTGCTGATACCTAGTCAACTGTCTCTGAGTATTAAAAACCTGTAGCTCCAAGGTAGCATCAGTAAGTGTAGTGTTGTTTTACCTCATGAGGCGTTTTCAAGATTTCCTGGTGAAGGATAACCACTTAAAGCTAGGAAACCCTTCAAAGGGAATCTGTATGGGGCTAAACTGTCTAGAAGAAGGTTTGAGGGAGCTTGATAACTCCCTTTGACGGAAGTACTGCACTTCTTGACTCAGTCATGCAGGCTGTGATCTTTGCCTCGTCTTCCAAAGAGTCCGATCCACTCTGTAGGATGCACAGGTGTTCCTGGCTTCATAGTTCCTTAACAGGTTTAGAGCTGACTTGCCTAGTTTGAGCAGATGACTTCTAGCAAATGAGCTTTAGTCTTAAACTGAGCAGTAGCTTTCTGTGTATAACACTGTGTTCTGAGTAGATCTGAGCTTCAGACGATCTCATCCAAGTACAGCGCTGCCTGTTCAGGTCAGATCTTCAATTTGTCCACTTGTGCTCAGCGCTGAGCAGCAGCCTGTGTATAGGGCCTCACGCGTGAGGTCCTGAGAAGTAGCAGAAACTTGGCCTTCGTCACGATTTCTTCTCTTGGGTTTCTCTTGCCTTGAAGGCTTTGTTAATCTGGCTTTAGAGATGACTGAAGGCAGATGGCTCCATTTCACTGTGCTCTGCAACTGTCCTTCATAAGACCAGGCTTCAGCTTGCCTCGTGAAGCGGTGGGAAGGTCTCTTCTGCTGGCTTGGCCCTGGGTTGCCCGGCTGGGGGTAGCTGCATGTCGTACCATCGTGCTAACTCAGCAGCACATAGCGTCTGCGCTGGATCGAGTGGCAACTGTGGGGTAATGGCCTTGAAATCTCTCATGATAGAACTGTTTTTGAAAAGCTGTTTTGAAAAACAGTCGGCTGCTTTGGAGGCTGTGGCTCTGCAGATGTCAGGAACAGATGCCTGTATTAAAAACACAGAAAGGAGCTGGTATTACAGATTCTACTAGACCTGTTCAGGACTGTAGCTACCAATAAAAAGTAATTTAAACTTTTGCCAGTGTAAATCCTCTTTACCTCTAAACTAAAATGAATGTTCCCAAGTCTTCGGGAGACTTGGGCATGAGGCTCTACAGAGAAGTTGTGACTTTAACTTACAATAGTGTAACAACCATAGGAGTACTTCTGAAACTGCTGTCTGAGCTGATTTAGGTCTGTGAATCTACATTTCAAGGCTGTAGCGCAGCTCCTGACAACTGCAATGGCCAGTTCCCCAATTTAGAGCTGTGAGTGAAGCTCCAGATTATAGCCTTACTGATCAAGAGACCGAGTTCTTTGTTTGTGGAGGGAAGTGTGTGTTGTCTGTAGAAAGACGAAGTAATAAAACTGACCAGACTTTATGGGGTTGAGGGACTGAGGTCTGTACTTCAAGTCTGTTTCCTGGTTCATCTCATCAGTAAGAGCTGGATCTGTTATTCCTTCCTCTCCAGCGTGGAGCCTACTGCAGTAAGGCTTCTGAAGTTTGTTCTTATTAATCGTATTAACGTGTTGGAAAAATCGGGTTGATGCTCCATGCTATGCTAATCTGGGGTAGTGGAGTCTGTGTGTTGCTCTGGTGGGTCCCACACTTGCTGCTGGTCCTGCTCTTGGAAGCTGCTTGTGCATCTGGGTCCTCGAGCTGACTTGCCTGTTCTGGGCGGGAGCAAGGTGACACAAGCTTCCTGCTAGCGGTGGCTAGCTGCCCATTCAGTGTTAGGTGAAGCAAAACCACTCCGTAACTTCAGGGGTGGGTTTGCCAAGAAATTCATGTAACGCTGTCAGCTATTTAACAAGATAAATACTTCACTGGGGCTTTTGTCTTGAGTATTTTGATTCTAAGCCAACAAATCCCCAGTGAAATGGTTTCTTGCATAGCTGAGAGCAGAAGCAGTCCTCTTGGGTAACTAGATTCTTCAGGATCGGGTTTCTAAATATCGCCAGCTTTCAGAGTAGCCCTCGCTACTGGGTGAACACAGGGCAAAAATATCCGATTCTGTAACTTTTGACACTTTAAACTAGTGGCTTCCCTGTGCCAGGGAGTCTTGTAAAGCAATTCTCATGCAGGGGTTAACATGGGGCTCTGACAGTAATCGCCCTGTGGAGACTGGGGTGGTTGTACTGGGCCAGTTTGTTTGAAACAAGCTCTTGTGCTATTCTCAAGCATCCGAACAGCTCTGGAGAACTGCCTTGCTGTTGGGTCGGCTGGGAATGCAGCAGCGCTGGCATGCGCTTCCTCATTTAGGGCACTCAGATTCTTGAATTCAATACTCATGGAAGTGTACAAGCCCCTACAACAAATCCTGGGAAACGGGTGAGGGGTTGAGAGGAGCTTAGACTGCAGAAGTGATAGACCTGGAGTTCTTGGTTGTTGGACAGCATCAGGCATTGAAACTTGTCTTTGATCTCAAAGCCAACAAGAGACTGTTGCAAGAGTTTACAATAAAAAAGTTGCTACTCTTGCCTGTGTGATGCAGAGCTCCTGTGTGCGCTTCCGTTAGCAGGAGGCGGGTAGGGCAGGCAAACAAACCAGCACGTACCTTCTTATGGATCTTGTGACATCACAAGCTGCTGAGTTTCGCTAGTTACAAGAAGCTAGCAGGAAAATTAATACTTGTTAATCTTGATTACATGAGTACCCTATCATATCCTTCCTTCTCATGGTCTTGACTTCTTCAATTCATATGGCAAGCTGCAACTTCAGCTGCTTTTGCTTGTCTGCACAGTATCGCTGTTGTTATTTTGGTCTGACTGACCCGTGGCTTGAGTGTCCACGTTCTCCCGGGGAGCAGGGAGGGCTGCGTGCCCAATCCCCTCTGCTGGAAGAGGGGATGAGCAGCCTCCCTGAGCATCAGAAATGGCTTCACTCTGCATGAAGCACTCCCTGTTTCTCAAACCAGCATTCACGGAGCGGTGTGGGCTGATGTAGCGCAGATCCAAGCTGTGTAGTTTAGCAGGCTGTTACTTCTGCGTTCAGCAGAGTGGAGTTCTGTTTCTGACAGGAATGTAGAAATTCTCCAAGATGTTGGCATTGGCGAAAACTGATCCTCCTGCAATGGAGGGTTCTCACTGTCTACAGCTTTGGTAGTCACTCACTTCAGTTATTTGGTTGCTGCTTGAACATGAGCAGAAATGCTAAGCTGGTCATCCTGATGTCAGGTGCATTCTTAGCCTGAGATCCTTAGTGAGATGGCTGCAGTTAGGGACATCGGAACTGCCTAATCTCCACCCAGACATCCTAAGGATCTGGCAGCTTCTCAGGTGATCACGAAGTCATGTAATCCTGCAGCCAAACTTCAAACCATCTTTAGATTATGATCAGGTTCTCCGTAATTAACAGTAGTCAAAGGCTCTGGCTGCTTGAGGACTTGCTCTGATCAGTAGCTCTCCATGATGAGCTGGACATACAGACGTGCTTGCTTAATTCTGTTTGAGTTCATGTAGCACAACCAGATGGCAAAACGAATGGAGATCTGTGAAATATAGGTCACACTAAGACTTGAGGATGTCAACAGGCTCATTTCCTTGTTTTGCTCTGGGAATCACCCCTATCGTATTTCAGGAGGTCATAACTCAGCAGAGGCATGATTCACGTAGCATTTAATGTGCAGAATGTTACTCTGAAACAGTGACAGAGCTTACGCATTGCTGATAGAGTGCCCTGGTAAATGAATACAAGGTTAAACAAGCAAAAGCTGTTCCCTTGCAAACTCTGGTTAGAGGAGAAACACTAAAAGCTGGAAACCTTTCCAGGCTGATGGAGGTGTAGAGCTGCTGCTGTGCCTGTCGGACCTGGTGGTAACCCAGCTGCTTCTGGCCAGAGCTGCACAACGCTGCTTCCTCACTGTCCAACAAAACAAGTTGCTGATTTGCTTCTTATCAAACTCGCTCATCCTGTCAAAGCAGTGTTTGTCCTTCCTCGGAAGAGGAGGTGGGGTCCTGACAGTGCTACTAGCCTTTGGGAGAACCTGGCTCTGAATTGCAGTGTCTTCACTGACTTAACCCAAGACTGGACAGGCCACTCAAAGCAGTGGCTTCTTCACAGCTCAGGCTACTGAAATGTCTCACTGTGCTGAGAAGTTACTCCTCATGGTTTCTTTCCTACCTGCTAGCTTCAGTGAACGGTACTGGCTTAACAGTATGTTTCTGACTTGCCTCCTGGTCAAAACAATTTGAGGCTGAATGTCTCTGTAGGTCAGAGTATGCTTAACTGCTTTTGTGTTTTGAAAGCTGAAGAGGTTCTCCAGCTGACGGCACTGATGGGCTGTCCCTCTGGATGAGCTCTCAGACTGAAAAGGCTGTGGGTTTCCTATCAAACTATGGAACTGAGTGGAAACTTGAGACATAGTTAAAGTAGCCTCACAGCTGGACAGGCTTTGCTCTGGAAAGCTGTTTGAAACACTTCTTTGGTAAGCCTCTGTATCGCGGCAGGCCTAAGCCTTGTTCACAGGCTGCACTGCTCCCCTTCAGATCCAGTTTAACTTGCTTTAAGCTGCTTATTTGTAGGAATCTGGTATTTGCTGGGTAAATGCTGGATGTACTCTGAGCATACCCAGAGTTTCCTTGGGGGTACACTTGGAACAAGGGGAAATTGGCTTTGGGGGGATTTCTTTTTTTTTTGGCAGTTGTCTGTGTCAACAAGAAGGTTGGGTTATGAAGGGAAAGTGGCGATATGGAGCAGATGCAATCAGCTGTAGCGTTTATCATTGGCAGGAAGTGGGAGTTGTGATGAGAACAGGAAATATGCCTAAATCTGTACGACTGCACTTTGAAAGCCCTCCTGTTCTCTGCTGCATGCAGTGAGAAATGGTTAGGAAAGCACCGAGACTTCACTTGTGGTTAACGATGGATGTAAGACAGCTCGTCTTGCTGCTCTCGCCATGGTTTTGTGCTCCCGCATGAGTCTAGAGGTTTGGTGCTGGGGAGATCGGTTCTGATCACGGGTGATGCTGCCTATTTGTGCTGTTCAGCATAGCTGGATTGAACACTCTTCTCATGAAGAATGTGGCCAGTAGCCTGATGACCTGGAATGATGTGGGCTAAGGGCAATAAGGCAGCTGGGGTGGGTGTGGGAAGCACTCGGTGTTGCCTCGGCATTTGGATCAAGGTGTCGAGACTGCTGTTTGGTGGTAAGTACCCGTTTGCAGCAGGGATGGGCAGTAGTTGCCGGCAGTCTCTGAACACGCAGCCTGTGCCCAGAGAGTGGCTGCTGCCAAATGACTTCCCTGTGGCAGGCTGCTTGCGTAGCAGTCCCAAAGAAGGCCTCTGAATTGCTCCAAGGTGCAGTATTTAATGGCTTGGTGTGTGCCTCTAAACTAACAGGCTGAATATAGAAACTCCCTTTGTCTGAATGCTTGTGATCTAAGGGACTGACATACAGAACTGCTTCCTGTAATGGCTTACGTGTGGCACTTGAACATCTCTGTATTGCATTGATAGTCCGAAGCTGCTACCTTGTGAGCTTGGGAGAGGAGGAAGGAGCTAAAGGTCAACCTCAGTTACCTCCATGAACTGAGTAATTGTTGTTTTAATAGACAAAGCTCTAATAACACCTATTGGTGTGCTGGCTGTTCATTACTTGCCTCACCCTAGCAAGGTGTGTGTAAGATCCATGTGTAGTGGAAGTGCTGGAGGGCCCACTTGTGGGGAGGAAGGCTTGTGTTACCAATATCCCTTCTCCAGGGAGGCTCAGGAGGCTTAAGATCCTGCTCAAGGAGCTGCTGACTGACAGAAACTACCCAAGAGTGCTGTGGTGTATGTGGTGGATAACTTTCTACCGTGGGAAGGAGTCACCACCTGCCTGTGCTGATGGTGGTGGCAGGTCAAACCCACCCTCCAGAACTGGTATGGCTGGTCCATGAGTGTGTCACTAACTCTGACCTCCTCTTTCAGTTGCAACCTGCCTCCAGGTGGATCCCAGTGCAGAACCTGCAGCATCCTTAACTCTTGGCACTCCTGCACTTAGGCCACAATGGCTGGTCGAGGTGGAGCTGCTCGACCGAATGGACCAGCTGCTGGAAACAAAATCTGCCAGTTTAAACTTGTTCTCTTGGGAGAATCAGCAGTGGGGAAGTCCAGCCTCGTCCTGCGCTTCGTGAAGGGGCAGTTCCATGAGTACCAGGAGAGCACGATTGGAGGTGAGTGTCAACTCCAAGTACCTGTGGCTAGAAGATGCTGGCCTCACTAATGCAGTCCAGGGGTACCAGAAGCAATAACGGCTATTTCACTCTGGTCTGCTATAAATAGTCAAGCAGCTAATGTGTTAACTCTCGGATTACAACTTGTTTGTTGGTGTGAAGATCAGCACAGCAGAGAATAATGCTATGGCAACCGTGCACACTGCCTCTGAGGTGTCTTCACTTCCAGTGCTTGGATTCCTGCTTCTAATTAGAACTGAGTCCTTCAGCTTGGTTTATAGCCCTTAATTACTATCTTTTCAGACAATGACCTGGGATTTTGGGGCTGTTTCTAGCCCGATACTGTTAACTACTTCCACGGCTCTTTCAGGTCTAGTAGTTCTTTAGCTTCAAATCATTAGCACAGTGTCACCAATCAAAGGTCAGCCGGCAGCCGGGTCTCTGGGCAGTAATATTAGGTGTGTACTGAGAAAAGGCTTATAGTAACCCTATAGTAACCCACGCGGGGAGTTAGTATAGCTGTCAGTATAGCTTATGGGCAAGCAGGGCTTAATGCTGTGCTGCAGGGGGCCATGTGGGCACTCTGCTGCTCTGCTTCAATCTGTATCCAAGGCTAGTTGCCTTTGTCCTAGTTGTAACGCACGGTATTATACTCGCTGGAACAAGAAAATAACCAGTTACTAAATTGGGGAGTGCAGCGTAACTGGGCTGACTTCAGTGCTTTGGCACCGTGGTGCTCTCCAAAGCTAATCCCGGTGACGTTGCAGCTGAGCAGTATGATCTATGAGAGGAGGCTGCTGGGGAAGGGACTGGCGGTGCTGCTGCTCCGATGGCCGTCTGCTGCCCGGGCACTCGGGGCCACCTTCCTGTTGGCTGCGTGGGGCTCTTGGGTTCCTGTGTGCACAGAGCTTGATGATACAGCAGAGCTGCAACTTCCACCGCACCGGCCTCCACCTGGAGCTTCTGCTCACTCCTATGCAAAAGCAGAACTGCTCCGAGCTCCTGGCCCTGGCTGCAGGGGCTCTCCAGCTGGAGGTAAGGCGAACACACACCTTCTCTTTCAGCTGCCTTCCTAACACAGACAGTCTGTCTGGATGACACAACGGTGAAGTTTGAAATATGGGATACAGCAGGACAAGAGCGGTATCACAGCCTGGCACCAATGTATTACCGAGGTGCCCAGGCGGCCATTGTTGTCTACGACATCACTAACACAGTGAGTACTGCGTAGGGCTGAGAGTGTTTACTGGGCAGGAGGCGTCGGCGCTTGCAGCTGATGCTTCTGGGTTCCCTGGGAGAGTGTCGGGGTTCAGAGTCCCTGCAGATGCCTGCCTGCAGGTACCGAGTTTCTCAAACTGCTAATGGCCTCTTCCTCAGTTCTGACCAAGGCTGTCTAAGCTGATAGAGGATCCTGCTACAAAGTGCTGTAGAGGCAGAACACTTCTTACAGGAAAGACTTGTTCTAATCATATCTTCACTGTGGATTAATAAGAGGCTGCCCTTCCTGACTGCTGCCTCCTGTTTGCTTCCAGGACACATTTGTACGAGCCAAGAACTGGGTGAAAGAGTTGCAGAGGCAGGCTAGCCCCAATATTGTAATTGCACTAGCAGGAAACAAGGCAGACCTTGCTACCAAGAGAGCTGTGGACTTCCAGGTGAGTGGGAATGCAGATCAGTTGCTATCAGAGCAAGTCAGGAAAGCAGCTTTTTGCTTAAGTGGGGGAGGTGGTGGCTATGTGCAAAATGCTTTGAGTGGCAGTCAAGACTTATGCTGCTGCGGTCCCCAGGATGCCACTCGGGGAGTCGTAGCCTGCCTTTCCCATGCACTCCTTTCCCAGCACTTGTAGCTCTTGTTGGTAACAGTTATGACGAGGTGTGGAGAATAAGGCCCACACAGCACAAGCTTCTGTCTTCAGTCTTTTCTGGTGCCTTACTCACCTGGGGCTGTCTTCCGCAGTGTACGAAATGGCGTCTTTTAGATACAATACATGTGAAGAACGAGCTCCAGCTTGTTGTCTACTCTTCACAGCTCTTACCATGTCTAAGGCAGGCTTTCAAGGAGAAGCTCTTATCTCAGACCTCTGCACAGGATTGCTTGTGGTGCATTTACAGTGTGCATTACTCTCCTGGCTAACCAAAGTACAAGGCGTTGTGCTGCCCGGGACACGCTGTGTCTATATTTGGCTCACAAACAGTCTGTGCTGCTGTACCCCAGCTCGGCTGCTGGGACGCCAGCCGTGGTGTTGTCAGTGGTGCATGTCTCCCAGCTGTCCTGGCCAGGCAGGGTCAGGGGACAGGGGTGGGACAGGGTTTCTTCGGTGTTTAGTGTGCCAACAAGTGAAGCGTGTGACGCCTGCTTGGGCCGCTTTGGCAGGCTGCCTTTACCACTCTAATGTGATTGTTTGTAGGATGCACAAACATATGCAGATGACAACAGCTTGCTGTTCATGGAGACGTCAGCAAAGACAGCGATGAATGTGAATGAAATCTTCATGGCAATAGGTAACAGCTTGTGCGCAGAAGGATGGCTGGAGTAGCTCTGAGCACCAGCAGTGCAGCCTGCTGGAAACCCTGGGAGCTCCCGAGTCAGCCAGGGCCTGAAAGCTCTTACTGGAGTAGATGTCCAGTTTGCTATGGTTCTGTGAACAGTCACTCCGAGTGCTTGGAGCCTTTGTCTTCCAAAGCCTGTTCCCCTCTCCCTTTATCTGGGGTGGTGAGTAAGGAAGGAGCGGGATTGATGACAGGCAGAACTAGAAGTGGGTTGGTTTGTGCTGGTGCTGCTAGCAGTGCCCGGTCCCAGACTCCCTGAGAGGTGAGGGCTTGGGCGAGAGCAGGGCTGAGCCCGGCCTCTGGTCTGCAGTGGAGCGGAGGTTGGCCTCTGTAGCGGAGCCTACTAACATCTTGTTTCTTTCTAGCCAAGAAACTGCCAAAAAATGAACCCCAGAACGCTCCTGGTGGCCCAGGTAGGAATCGGGTGGTTGACCTTCAGGAGAGCAGTCAGCCTAGCAGGAGCCAGTGCTGCAGCAATTGAGCAGCCGCGCGCACCTGACGGAGCCCTCGAATGACGTGACTGGAATCCACGCTAACAATCGCACTTACCGTAGAGCGGCTGCTGCCGGTGGCTGCTGTGATTTCTCCATCCCTTTCTGATCATAGGCTGGAGGGAGTTCTTCCACCTGCACCTTTCTGTACAAATACTAATTCAATTCTAAGTCTTAAGTCACTTTTTTAATATATGAACTTCTTCCCTCTTCCTGGTGGTGGTGGATGCATGACCTGGTGTCTGCCCAGCCGGCTCATCCCTTCCCGCGGGTGAGGGCCAGCAGCACCCGGGTCCCACAGTACTGTAGTTCACTATTGGAAACAAAGGGATATTGAGACTAGACAACCTTGTTTAAAATATGTAAAAGCTAAGGCTAATACCAGTACGATATGCCTAGAACAACCACTAAACTGTAGCATTATAGTGACAAACTCTGGCTTTTCAGCCATTTATTGACCAAATCACTTATGAGTATTCTGGGGTGGGGCAGAGGGAAGCAAAACTGGTTTCTTCTGTATTTTGTATTGTATGTTTCTTCATGTAACCAATCAGTATCTTGTCAATATAGTACATACAACTAGCTGCCTGTTGTCTTTATTTGTGTTGGACTCTAGCATGCCAACTCTTTTTTTTCTATCTCCGGTTCTGTCGTAATGCACTAATCCTGTTGCAACTTTTGCAAAAATCTTGTATAGAAAATTGTCCTTTTTTTGATGGTTGTGATGCCACTAATGTTGTTAACCCTACTCTAGTGTGAATACACATGGTTTACTGATGTACAGAGGTGGGGTGGGGGAAACCTTGGATAACTTGTCAGTGGAAACAATATGTATTGCAAAAGCCTGTAATTCCACAACGTACGAAGGGAGGTATTAAAATGGCTTCTGTTGCCAGACTCTAACTGATGTTGGCTGCTGCCTAGTGCCTAATGCAATGTCTTATGCATACTGGTATTTAAGAGGAACTGTCGACTTAGTCTTCATCACAAACTTCAGTTTTGTGTGATTAAAAAAAAAAATTTTTATAAACCTATCATAATCAACAATGTTCACGTTTCTTAATCAGCTCAAACCAGAAGGGGAGCGGAACGTAACAGTTGTGCTGGAGGCTGAGGTGGGCCAGGCTGCTTGTGGTGTGTACGACACCCGGCTCTTCGGCAGGGGTGCGTGGCCTTCCCTCCCTGGGCAGGGAGAAACACGGGCTGTGTGCCCTGTGCCCGAGCCTGGGCTGTGCCGGCTGCTCCTGTGGCAGCCAGCTCCTCGAGAGGCAGGACAGGCTGCAGGTGGCTCGGTAAGCTCGGGGTGTGCTGTGCAGTGGCACGCAAGGAAGTTTGAGCTAAATAGCATTAGGCAATTACAAATTCCCACTTCTAGGACAACTGCTCAAGTTGAGAAGAGGTGGGGGGAGCAGTAGGCAGAGGAACTCAGCTTGACATCTGGACGGGCTTAGGAATACTGCGCTCGAGTATTAGTGATGATTAATGAAAATGGCTCTGTCTGTGGAGGATGATGGCTTTGAAAGATGCTGCTCTCCTGTCGCTGCTGCATGGACTCAGATCCTCACACCCGGGGGTGAGACCTGGAGTCAATGTGGAAAACAGAGCAGCCCCTCACAGCTCTGCCACTACCACGTGTGCTGCTGGGCCAGCACCCTGCGTGCCTGGGGGAGATTGAAGACACTGATGTTGCTGGTGCTCAAACCTGCTGCCTCTCGCCAGCTGTGCGCTGTGGCTCTGCGAGAGGCACAGCGGCAGTCAGCTGTGTGAGCAGCATGGGCCGGGCTTGCCTGAAAAGCTCTGCTGCTGCCTGCGAATAAAGTTGTCTGTGTGAACAGCCTTGGCTCCTGTGGGCTTCATCCTCTATCCAAGGTCTTGGTGCCCTCTGCTCATGCTGGATTTCCTTAAAATCCTGGAAGGGAGAAGGGTCTGGAGCGACTCAGTGACAGTTCCTGACTCCGGCTGGAGTGTGGGCTGCCTGCGAAGTGAGGGCTCCAGCGGCCTCAAATGGGCTTCGCTCACCTGGTGCGGTGGGTGCTGCTTGTTTCCATCCCCTGCAAGGGAGCGCGGCTGCTCATCTGCCGGAGGAGCCTGAGGTCTCATCGCTTCCAGTGTGGGTGAACTGATGCTGTGCGTTTCCCAGGCAGCAAGAGATGGACCTGTTGGAGAAGGGCTTCCCCAATCCCAACTCCGAACAGCCTCGTGAACGCAACACGAGGTGCTGTTGCCATCTGCTGGCTCCTGGTACTTGCTTCCTGGTTGACAGGGCTTCATTTCTGGCTCTCCCTCGCTGTGCAGGAGCCTGCGATGCCCCGAGGGGCGTCTTGCTGCTGCCTCAGCCTGTGCTGTTCTGCGGTAAGGACTCGGTACTGGGGCTGGGGACCTGCCGCTGGCCGCAGAGGCGTGTGGCAGTGCTCCCTAGAGCAGAGCCTCCTCGCTGCCGGCGCTGTGCTGCCACGGGGAAGGCCTGTCCGAGCTCGGAGCAGCTTTAGCACAAACAGGCGTGCCTGCCTGCATACCTGCTGCCCGCCCGGGCCTGAGCACGGGTGTTTATGGTGGTTACACACAGTGCCTGGAGATGGGCTTCACCCTCCCTGCCGCTGGGGTCCCAGAGGGGTCTCCAACAGCCCCTTCCCAAGCTGCATGGGGGGAAAGTGTGGCTACAGCAGGGACACCCTATGCCCAGCCAGGTCATCTTCCCATTTGTGGCATCGGCCAGGGAGCGAGGGGCCATGGAGCTGGTGCAGATGCTGACAGTAGCAGGAGGAGGGAGCGAAGGCAGGCTGCCTGCCTCTGGAGACAGCTGCTGCCACCCTGGTACAGGTAAGTGGAGCTTCCCCTCCCCACCCCGAGCAGCCCTGTGCTCACAGACCCCTTCCCTCCCTCTGGGACCACTGTCCCCTTCTGTGTTGCCCTGAGGCACCGAGAGAGGTTCTTCTCTCTCTCGGCATCCAGCTCCTCGGGCACCAAGAGCTGAGGCCAGGGCCCAGCCTCCCCATCGATCAACACCAAGAGAGCACAAGCAGTATCTATGCAAAAGTATTTTTATTGGATACAAAAACATTCCAGTATAGTGAAAAAAAATGACATCATTGCTGATGGAGCTTGTCTGGGCTAAAACCCGAGACTTGCTGCTGTCTGCTCCGGTCCTGCCGCAGGCCATCGGTTCCCCTCCCATTACATCTGGGCTTTCTTGGTGGCTCCATCCTCGGAGGCTGGTCCGGGCTGTGGGGCTGCAGGGCTGACCTGGATGGGCACGTTCCTCTCCGGGGCGGCCGGCAGGGCCAGCCTGGGGGCCTCGATGC
>RSEF01000027.1:3369888-3391927 GCA_003993805.1 Himantopus leucocephalus
GGGGGGGCCCGGCCCGGGAGCAGCGTGTACGGGGGGGGCTGTACCGGGGCGGCGGCGGCTGCGGGAGCTCCGCCCGCTTTCGGTTTCGCTTTCTGGCCGTGGCCGGGGCTCCCTGGGGGCGGGGGGGGGTCCCGGGCTGCTGCGGGCGGGTCAGGCACCGGCCCCGGGGGGGGGTCGCGGGCAGCGCGGCTCAGCCCCGCTCGGTTCGCCCCGGCCCGACCCCGCTGCCGGTCCCGGTCCCGGTCCCGCGGCTGGCGGGCCCCCCCCCCCCCCCCCGGGNNNCCCCCCCCCCCCCCGCCGGGGCTCCGTCAGGACGCGCCGCCCCCGGTTTCGTTTCCCGGCCGGGCCCGGCCCCGGCGGCGGCGGAGCGCGATGGAGCTGCGGCCGTACCAGCGGGAGGCGGTGGGTCCGGCGCTGCGCGGCCGCAACAGCATAGTGTGGCTGCCCACGGGCGCCGGCAAGACCCGCGCCGCCGTCCACGTCTGCCGGCAGCACCTGGCGAGCCGGCGGGGCGGCAGGGTGGCCGTGCTGGTCAACAAGGTGCCTCCCCCGGCCCGCTCCCCGGCCCCGGGGGTAACGGGGCAGCGGCGCCCACCGGCTCCCGGGCGGTGCTCCGGGCGGTGCTCCGGGCGGTGGTCCCGGGCCGGCGCTGAGCGGGGTCTGCGGGCGCAGGTGCACCTGGTGGAGCAGCACGCCAAGAAGGAGTTCAACGTGCTGCAGAAGGACTTCAGGGTGACGGCCATCAGCGGGGACAGCAGCCACAAGTCCTTCTTCGCCTGCGCCATGAAGCAGAGCGACATCATCATCTGCACGGCCCAGATCCTGCAGAACGCACTGGTCAGCGGGGAGGAGGACACGCGCGTGGAGCTGACGGGTGGGTGCGGGACCCCCAGCGCTGCTCTCCCCACGGCCGGGCTGGGGTGGGACTGCCCCGGCCAAGCCCCCGCCGCGGCTCACCCCGCTCCCCTCCCTCACCCGCCGCAGATTTCTCGCTGCTGGTGATAGATGAGTGCCACCACACCCACAAGGAAGCTGTCTACAACAAAATCATGCTGAATTACCTCCAGCGCAAGCTCAGCGGGCAGCAGGACCTGCCACAGGTCCTGGGCCTGACGGCGTCCCCCGGTACTGGGGGGGCAACCTCCTTCAAGGGGGCCGTAGAGCACATCCTGCAGGTGGGTCCTGCGCCCCCGTCCTGTGCCGAGACAAGGTGCAACGGCCCCGCACACAGCTTCCCCTGGGGTGTAGCGCGGTGTCCCTTGGGGTGGGTGTTGATAACCCGGTGTGCAGGCGCTGGGCGGCTCGGCAGCGCGGGGGAGACACCCCCAAACTCGCCGGGGTGCCGGCGAGCACCATGCAATGTGTCGCCCTGTGCGGCCGGGGCTCAGGGCTGGAAGCGGGGTCTCGCCCTCTCAGATCTGTGCCAACCTGGACACCGAGAAAATCACGTCAGCGCAGGAAGAGCTGCAGCACCTGCAGAGCCACGTCCCCCAGCCCAGGAAGCAGTACGACCTGTGCCAGGAGAGAGCGCAGGTGAGGGGCGGCCGCGGGCCGTGTCCTTCCATCCCCTTAGCACATCCCCAATCTGAGGAATCGCTTGACCCAGAGCTTTGGGGTGGGGGGATCCTGCAGCCCTCTGGGTCCTGCTGCGCAAACAGCCCCTAACCCTGGGCGAAACGCTCTGGGCTGCGCCTCTGAGGCTGTCTGGAGCAACGTCCCCAATTTGTTGGGTCCTGAGCCCCCCTCTGCTCCCAGGACCCCTTTGGCGAGCGGCTGAAGAAGGTGATGGAGCGAATCCACCAGTACATGGAGATGCCCAGCGTACTGCAGGACTTTGGCACACAGGTTTATGAGCAGCGTATCGTGGAGCTGGAGAAGAGAGGTGAGGAGGTGGCAGTGTGGGTACGGCGGGGCAGAGCCGGCAGCGGCGGGGCCGGGCTGTGACCGCGGTGTGCCCCGTCCCTCGCCAGCGGCAGAGACGTTTTCTCGCAAGACACGGGTGTGCGCGCTCCACCTGCGCAAGTACAACGACGCTTTGCTGATCAACGACACGGTGCGGATGATCGATGCCTTCCAGTGCCTCCAGCAGTTCTACGCTGCCGAGCGGGACACGAAGGACCCCACCGAACAGTTCCTCACCGCCACGTTTGAGGGTAACAGAGCGGCCCGGGGGAGGTTGGTGCCGGCTGCGTCTGGGGGGGCAGGGACCCCCTCTGACATCCCACTCGCCCGCACAGAGAACAGGACGAGCCTGCAGGCACTCACCAGGGACCAGCGCTATGAGAACCCCAGGCTGGGCAAGCTGGAGGAGATCCTGCGGGAGCACTTCCAGCCCCTGGGTGCTTCTCGTGGCATCGTCTTCACCAAGACCCGGCAGAGCGCGCACAGCCTGCTCAGCTGGCTGCAGGACACGGCCGCGCTCTGCGGACAGCACATCAGGGCTGCCGTCCTCACCGGCGCCGGCTACAGCAACCAGACCAGGCACATGACGCAGGTGAGCGGAAGGTGGGAGGGAGCTGGACCCCTCTCTGCGCACTTTGTGGGTGCTGCGGGTGCTGCCAGGGGCTCGGGGCCCTACACAGCTGAAGCTTCACCCCCTCTTTCCCCCCAGAACGAGCAGCAGGATGTGATCAAGCTGTTCCGTGAGGGAGCGCTCAACCTGCTCTTCTCCACCAGCGTGGCCGAGGAGGGCCTGGATATCCCTGAGTGCAACATCGTGGTCCGCTACGGGCTGATGACCAACGAGATCGCCATGATGCAGGTAGCTGTCGGGGCTCCCTCCGGCCGCTCTGCCCGGCCCCATGTGGGGGGCAGCCTGCCCGGATGCCCCAAAGCCAGAGGGGTGGGACACGGGGGCTCTCACGTCCCCCGTGCCCGCTGGCAGCTCCCTGGGGATGAGCCCAGCCCCTGGCAGAGCGTCTCCTTGGGGAGGCACAGTGGGGTGCAGAGAGTGGATCCATCCTCGCGGGGTGGCACGGAGAGGTGAGGGGGGGCCGGCCATGTCCCTTCTCTGCTGACTGCAGCGTTTGGCTCTTCTGCTGCAGGCCCGGGGCCGTGCCCGTGCCGAGAACAGCGTCTACTCCGTCCTCGCCAAAGCCAACAGCAGAGAGGTCTCCCGTGAGCTGCTCAACGAGGACCTCGTGGAGCTCATGGAGAGGGCGATCAGAGCGGTGCAGGCCATGCCCGAGCAGGAGTACCGCCTCAAGGTGAGTGCTGGGCGCTGCCCTGAGCACCAGGAGGGCCAGGCAGCTCCTGCCCACATCGGCTGCTTGGGCACAGCCCTCTGCGCCCTGGTTTTGGCCGCCTGCTCTCCCCTTGGGGCAGCACCGGCTGCTGGGAGGGGGTAACGTCAGGTGGATGGGGCAGTGCACGTCCATCCTGTCCTGCTCTGTCCATCCTGCCGTGCGGCTTGCGCTCTTTGGGACGGTGCATCACTCTGTGGCTGTGCATCTTGCCATGTCTGCTGTCTGTCTGTCTCTACCCATTGCCCTGCGCTGACCCCCGTCCTCCCCGCCGTCCTGCCCCCCCCTGCCCTCTGCAGATCCAGGAGCTGCAGCGCGTCGCGGTTGCCAGCTGGCTGATGAAGGAGGCCAGGATCAGCGAGAGGCAGCAGCTGCACGACCCGGACACTGTTTACCTCTACTGTGTCAACTGCAACACGGCGGTGTGCTGCGGCAGCGACATCCGCACCGTGGAGGGCATGCACCACGTTAACATCAACCCCAACTTCAGGTAGGAGCTGGGGGCTGGCGGGGGGGCTCAGGGGACACTTGCAGGAGCTGCCACACTCTCCGCCCAGGACGGGCAGGGGGTGGCAGCAGCCTGCTGCCAGCTCTTTCTTGGGGACCCCGGTCCAGGGAGGTCGTGGCGCTTTGTAGGACTGTGTGACTACGGTAGCACACCCGTTTCTCTCTGTCCCCCAGACCATCGTCCTTTCGGGCCCTTCCTTGCAGGTTGTATTACAGAGTTTCCTCTGGGAAACTACAGTTCCAGCGGACTTTCAAGGACTGGGAGCCCGGCTGCCGCATCGTGTGCAGTGAGTGCAGCCAGGTGAGTGCGGCGCGCGGCAGTGCCCCCGTGGCTGCAGCCCAGTCCCTGTTGGAGGGGCAGGAGGGGCCCTGCCTTGTGCCCCAGCTCCTGGCTGAGGCATGGAGCTGTATCTCCCTTCAGCACATGCCCGGGTGATGTGTGTGCTGCACGTGTGGGACATGGACACAGGCAGCTGTCTCCAAAGGGGGACGTACCCTGGGAGCAAGGAGCTGCCTCTGTGCCAGATGTGCGTGGTCCTGCAGCCCAGGGATGCTGCGCCACGGGCTGCGTGACTGTCCCCTCCTTGCCCTCACAGGACTGGGGAATGGAGATGATCTACCGGCAGGTGAAGTTGCCCATCCTCTGCATCAAAAACTTCGTGGTGGAGACGCCAGCTGAAAAGAGGAGGTACAAGAAGTGGAGCACCGTGACGTTCCCCGTCAAGGAGTTTGACTACCTGGAGTACTGCTCCAGCACCCATGGCCAGTCCTTCTAGCGTGGGCTCTGCTCAGGTGACAGCTTTCCATGCCACGTCCTGGGACAGTGGAACCCTTCCCATCGCCCTTAGCATGGGACCCTCCCTCCAGGCCCGTGCAGACAGACAGCCAAGGCTTGCTCCTCTTTTCCTCGCTGCGTGGAGCCACCGCAGCGCATCCCTTGCTAGAGCCCGTGACTGCAGGAGGAGGCTTTGCTGCATCCATGCAGAAAGGATGAGACGTGGGGATGGGAAAGCACTCAAGCCCTTCCCTGCCCGCTGGCAGCTGCTCCTCGTGCCACTGCCTTTCCCTCCTGCCCCCCAGCGCTGCCGGGCTCGGGGGGCTGTCTCCGCGGCCGGTACGCCGCCCCGCCAGGTGAACCAGCCGTTTCACATGGGCCCAGGACACGGCCCAGCGTTTCTCTGGCAGCCTCCCGTCTGCTTTGCATGTTTGACAGTCCTCCATTAAAAAAGTTTGGGCGTGCTGGGAGCGAAGGAAGCGTTGGCAGTGTCATCCATCGCGAGAGCTCGCTGTGCAGGGGCAGGTTTGATGCGGGACAGCCCTCGCACCGGAGCCGCTGGAGAACCACATCCCACTGCACACCGCGCTGCCAGCGCAGGGGTCCCCCGGGGGCACCTGCCAGTGCACGCGTGGGGCTGCCCCAGTCCTACCCCTCCCTGCAGACAGTGGCCGGAGCGACCCACCTCACCCACCCCCCCGAGACCAACCCTCCCCACGGCCCAGAACGACCCTCAGCCCCGGCGGGTGGGCTCAGCCCTGGCGGGACGCAGCCTGGCGCTGCGGTGGGTCTGACCTTCTGGCGGAGGTGAGAGCGGTGCTGAGGCTGCGGCGGGGAGTCACCCTGCCCCGCGCCCGGGCTCGGGGACGGGGTCGTGTGCCCCGGGTGGCCCCGCGGGGCTCTGCCGGGCCGGGGGGGCTGCGGGAGCCGCAGGGCTTGCGGCAGGACCCCGGGCCCGGGACGGCCTTTGGGGGGGGTGTCGGTGCCGGGGGCGCGGGGACCCCGCGGCCGGGCCGGGATGCTGCGGCCGCGGATGCCGCGTCCCCCCCCGCCCCGCCGTGCTCTGCCGCCGCCGGTCGCTAGAGGGAAGCCCCGGCGCGGCCCGGCCGTGGGCCGAGGGCGATGCCCGGGGAGCCGGGGGACGGCCGGGGCCGCGGGCTCCCGGTGCGGGAGGGTGCCCGGCCGGTGGCGGGGGGGGCTGCGGCGCTCGCACCCGCCGCTCCGTGCGTGCCCCTGCCCCGCGGGACGCGGCCACGCGTGTCGGTGCCGGCCCGGGGACGCGCCGCTCCGGTAAGCAGCGCGGTTGCTCGGCGGGTTACGGGTCGCTGCGGGCGCCCCGGGGGGCGCGGGGGGCGCCGCGCTCTGTCCCCGCTCCCAGCCCGGTCCCGCGGGGCACAGGAGCTCCCGCGGGGGGCGCGGGGCGGCTTTTCCAGCGGGCACCGACGGCTGCGGGGATGCCCGAGTGGTCTCTGCCCCGAACCCCGCCGCTCTCTGCGCAGCCACCCCGGGACCTGCGCCCACCGGCGCTCCATCACCGTGGGCCGGCGGTTATCCCCGGCGAGGACGGGGCTCACGGCGAGCGTGCCGCTCCTGCCTGACTTTGAAGGCAGCGGCTTCTGCCGTAATGAGGCATAGCCCAGTTTCAGGTGGAGTTAGCCCCCGGGGAAACATGAAATCAAACTCCTGTTCATCAGAAACTGGGTAATGAGGCCGTTTGAGTTATTTGCAGCTCTCTGTGGGCTGGAATGGCCTCTCCTACCTCTCCCCAGGCAGAACCCCTCCTGCAGGGACCCCAGATCGTTTTGCTAAGCTCAAATTGCCCTGATTTGTGCTCGGAGAATCCAGGCTGTGAGTTAACCTGATGGGTGCCTGCGGTACTGGGTGGTGCAATTCCTCACCAGCCTAGACGGAGCTGGTTGTCTACTGCCCAAGTTGTCTACTGGTAGTCTGGTGCCCCAAACCAGAATTTCTGCAACATTGATCTGAACTCACCCGTTTTTGAGGAGGTGCACCTGACCCCGTGGGATATGGGCCAGGACAGCATCGCTCGGTGGGACTCTGGGGGTTTTGCAAGTGGCTCTTCATCCAGCCTCTGCTTGTTCCTCTCTGTGCGTCCCTGCTTTAACCCCAGCCCTGTCTGGCTTCTCCTTCCCGGGGGCTCGGTCACCTTGGGCCTGGCAGCAGGGAGCAGCTGAGCTGCAGCGATCAGTGCTGCGACCTTGGCTGGTGTCCTTCAGAGCCGGCATCCTTCAGAGCCAGCATCCTTCAGAGCCGGCATCCTTCAGAGCCGGCCTCGCGTGGCTGAGTCCCCAGACTGCCTGTGGCCGGGCCAGCCCGAGTGAGGGTGTGGGGACACGCATCCCTGCAACCCCCGTTAATCCGCCCTGGCTGTCAGGGCAGCATCCTCCGAGTGTGCTGTCGCTGCATCCCTCAGCCCAGGGCACGGGCAGCGCCTGCTCCCCTCTCATCAGCCATTCAGGTCGCTCCCGCATCGATCGGGTCTGGAGCGTGCTGATAAACCACCTTCGGAGCCACAGGGACCTGGGGAGGCTGAAAGTCCCTGTCTGACCAGGTCCAGGTGCCGCGGGGCTGCCCGAGGGCGTCCCCAGCCCACTCCCGGCAGGCTCTCCCTGCGCACTGGCACTGTGTCTTTGCTTTGCACCGCTCGTCCTCCCACCGTGGGTCTGACACCCGGCTGGGGGGTCCCTCTGCTCTCCCCCCCCCCCCGGGGATGGGCTCCCCCGAGGGGGCTGCCCCCTGCCCTGTGCCACCCCTCTCCCTCCTCCCCGCGCCCAGCGTGCCCGTGCCTCCACAGAGAGCGACAGATGTACCCGGGCGGGCTTGTCCTGTGATTAAACCAGCCTGAAGCCCCATTTCATCACTCCAACTGCCCTGTCAATAGCCGGGCATCAGAGAGGGCTGCTGGACTGGTTCTTGCGCACTGACACATCTCCTGTCAATAACCTCTGGATTTAAGTCTGTGGCTCGGAACATCTTTGCTTATCTCAGCTCCCCGGCTCCCCGAAGCACTTACCTTCCCAGCCATCGTAACTCCCTGCCTGTAAGTGGAGACAGGCACCATTAGCCCACAGCAAAGAGCTGCTGCAGCAAGTTTTACTGGCAAAAGTGCGGCAAAGGTGTTTTCCACCTGCTCTTTTGCAGGTGAGTGTCCCGCAGGCTGCCGGGTTGGGGCTTGCCGTGGGACAGGCACAGCCCCGGGAGCGCCCATGTCCTCCTTCCCCAGCACCCCTCATGCCTGCGGCAGCCGTGTGTGCTCACAGACCTCTCCAGAGCGAGGGCAATGCAACGATTTATCTTTATACACCCATTTCATTTATCATCAGTGCATCAGAACGCGACAACACACCTTTCAATGCACCAGCTGACAAAAACCCGGCTCCACTCTGCTTGGCAGCGCCGCAGATCGGCCCGTCCCGAGGCTGGGTGTTCAGCAGAGACTTAGAGCTCAATCTGTTCAGCTTATCGAAAAGTAGCCTCAGATGTGACTTGATTACAGTGTGCAAGTACCTTCCCAGGGAGAAAACTGCCAGGTATTAAAGGGCTCTTTAACTTAGCCGAGAGAGGAATAATAAGAGCTGAGGGCTTGAAGATAAAGTCAGACAAATTGAAACTCAAACCCAGGCGCAGGTCTGCAGCAAGGAGGGCGCAGCGCGGCTGGCGCAGGGTCCCTGGGCGCCTGTCTCGAAGCGATGCCCTGGCTGGACCGCGGGTGCCCGGGGCCGGGGGTCCCGACCCTGCGGCTCCGACCCCACACGGATGCGGCCTCGGGCAGCAGCAGGACGAGTCCAGTGGCATTGTGGGCGAGGGGGATGGGGAACCGAATTTTGCTTCCCAGGCACATCTGAAAGTCTCGCTGTCGCATGATATCTCTGCCGGAGCCTGGGAGCATGTCAGCCCCCGAGGTGACCTTTCCCGGGACAGCTGGAGCCTCCCTCTCTGTACCAGAGGAAATTCCAGCCTGGTGAAAACTGCCCATCGTGGAGCAACTCGATCCTGGAAACCAAAAGCCCTCTCTCCACGCTGCTCCTGCCTCCCCGCTCCTCTGCTGCCGGGAGGGCGTGGGAGCCCGCAGAGTGCGGGGGGACGTCCTCATCTTGCTCTGCTCCGCTGGCCCCACGACCAACGGCTGCACGTCTAACGATTCCCCGCCGGCAGTTAATCTGGACTGTTAGCATGTCAGGTTGCCGGCGGATTAAACAAGGGGATTAGCATCAAACAATTTCGCTCCCGCCCCAAGCGGGGAGGCAGGAAATATAATCACTGTGGTTTTATGCTGCTTAGGCTAAAAAAGCTCCCTGGCCTGTGGCGGGGCGATGCCAGCCGTGCCGGTGGCACAGGGGGCACATGCCCAGGGCGCTGCGGTGGCAGTGCTGCCTCTGTCGCACACAGGTCCCCACCGGCACCGTGATGGGGATGCCAAGACCAGGGGCTGCTCATTCTGGGTGGCACGGGGGTGTCCCTGCTGGGTGGCATGCATGTCACCGCGGCAGCCTGTGCCCGGGGGGGCGGGTACAGCCACAGCTGGGTCAGACCAAGCCGCGTCCCAGCCGTGAGGGGTGCGTGTCATCACGGGCAGCGACGGCCTCGGCACCGCACAGCCCTCCCCGAGAAGCTGCCCACCAGCCTGGGGCTGATCTGCCGGGCTCGGGGCAGGGGCTGCAGCGGTTCATTAAATGCCACCCCCAAGGAGGGCACAAAAGCCGGGGCTGAAGGGGGGGCTCCCAGCCCCCAGGCAGCGACTGAGCCGCCCCAGCACCTTCCTCCCAGCCTGGCTCAGCTGTGGACGGCAGAGGATGGAACAACCTCGCAGGTGCGAAAGCGAATCTGTCTTCCCAACAGCTCCCAGATTCCAGAGCCGGGGGACGGTGACGCAGCTCTGCTCCGACGGCTGCGGTGCTGCGGGCTTGCCAGCTCTCATCCCAAGCTTCCTCCCCGCCTGCGATCGCAGGATGCACCGTCAGCGCCGCGGCACAGCACTGCCCTCAGCCACTCTATGAAAAGTGAAATAAACCCTCTAATCCAGGGTGTGTGTTTGATAAAATGAACTCGCACAGCTCTGGCGGGGGGCAGGGGCAGAGCCAGCCCCGTGCTCGGCGCAGGGACTCGACATCCCTTTGGACCAAAGCGCCGCGGGGAGCAGCCAGCCTCGCATCCCTGCGTCCTCTTTGGCCCAAATCTCCTCAGTCCCTGGAGGTTACCCGGCCACTTTCAACTGAGGAGCATTTCCAGGGCGGCCGTGTCCCTGCTCAGCCGAGGAGGAGGATGGGGCCGCTCGCTGAGACCCGGCAGTGGGTGGGCCGCGGGCTGGCAGAGGGGCCGGTGCCCGGGGGGCTCGGCACGGCGCTGCCTGCAGGAGCGTTGCCCTGGGGAAGGGGGTGGCCTGGCAGCGGTGGGTGGGCTGGCGTGGGGCTGGAGCGCGGTCGTCTGCTTCCTCATCAGATGGCCGAGAGCAGCAGAAACCCCACAGAGAGCCTCCCCCCGCGGCCCCCGGGGCTCCGGGTCTGAGCCGGTGCGGGGGGTCCTCCTGCCTGGGGGAGGGGAGATGCTGCTGGGGGATTCCCTAGGGGGATTTGCCATGTGTCTCCTTCTCCTCCAGCAATGGGCTGCCTCCTTCTCCCCTGACCCGAGACGGGACCCGGTGAACCCGTGGGCTTCTCCCCCGCAGCAGCGCGGGTGAGATGTGGCTCCTCTCCCTGCAGCTGCCTCCCCCGTGTACAGCCCCGGGGCCAAACCGCCCTGTCCTCTGCCGGAGGGAAGGCTCTCCTGCCTCTCCTGCCTCTGCGGGCTCGCTGCTTTTAGGGAAACTCATGGGAACCCCCTTGCCCTAAGACCCGTCAACCAGCTGAAATTGTCCGAAAGGTCCTGGGCAGGCACCGATGCAGGGGCAGACGCTGCTCCTGCGTGCACACCTCGCTTTTCTGGGAAGCCGGGCTAAAAATATTGTCTCAGGGCTGTGCGGCGAAAGACTGGGCAGATCCTCAGCTGCTGGAAGCCCGAGTGATTTACAGCCCGTAGCCCGTGCGGGATCCCAGCCCCGCTGTCCCTGGGGCTGCGCAGGGGCAGGGACGATCCTGGCACGCGGCACCCGGGGCCGGGGCCAGGGCACGTCTCCGTCGGGCAGAAGAGCGGGGGGGGCTGCAGGGACCCCCTTCCCCAGCACTGCCGGCGGGGTTTGCCTCTCTCCTTCTTGCCATTTTTTAGGTGACTTTCTGCATTTGGGCTGTGCCTCGGCAGGACGCGGGGAAGGGAGGGGATACGGCACGGTGGGGGTGAGACCCAGGGACGGCTCGGCGGGTGTCGGCGCGGCCTGCAGCCCACAGGGACCCGCGGCACAAGCTGCAATATCAGAAGATTCCCAAACAAAATTTCATGCGCTAAATCTCAGGGCTGCGATTCTGCTGAGACCCGGCTTTATAATTGGATCTGTCAGAAACCGTCACACTTAATGTGCAGCTGCCAACACACCGCGCGGTTCCTCGCCGCGCTCCCGGCCGGCACTGGCTCTGCCCCTCTCCCTCCCCAGCCCCACCGCGCTGCCCGGCAGGGAGAGCTTTGTCCTGCGCTGCCCATCGCCCCAACCGCCGCTGAAACAGCCCCAACCACCGCTGCCCACCCCGGCACTGGGAATGGCGGCTCATCCCACCCAATCCAAACACCACCCATCCTCAAAGCTGCTGCGGAGGTGCTGGGGGGTTCAGGGCTTCTGAGGAAACCTCCAGGGTTTTCCAGGAAAAGGCCAGGATTCCTGGTTCCTCTCTCTGCCCCAGGGCCCGGCACTGGGGAAATGTGGCCGCCTGGGATTTTCCAGCTGGAGGAACGACCCAGCTTGCACCTGAGCCTCCAGCCCTGGGAGCGGGGCAGAGGGACCACCCGGCTTTTGCCTCCAGGCGCCTCAGTTTCCCTCTCCACCGTCAGGGAAGGCGGTGGGACGGTGCCAGTGCTGGTGAGGCCGCGGCGGTGCCGGCGAGGCGTGGGAGCCCAGCAGCCTGTGGCTGCCGAGGAGGAGCGTGCCTGTGTGCTCTTCACCTGAGTAAGCAAACCCTTTATCCAGTGTTTGATTAAAGGCCACAAAACATATTATCTTTGATTCTTTTGCTTTATTTTTGTTCCCTTCATTTGTCCCTTGGAGATGAGGGTTGCTCTGGTACTTATTAGTCACAAAGCCCTAACCTCGCACTGCGTTCCTGCTATCTGAGAAATGAATTATTAATGGTGCATTAAACAGAGACTGGAAAGGGGCCCTGGGACACTGATAATCAGGAGCTAATTGAGGAAGAAATGAGATACCGCTCCCGTTGCAGAGCAAGGACTGTGCAGCGCTGCGATACCAAAGGTGACCCTGCTGCAACTGTGGGCCGACTGCGCCAGGGTCTGCCTGCCCGACCCTCGCCGATGGGTCACACATGCACGCTCTGCCCTGGCCGGGGTGTTATCCCATGGCCGGGACGCTCTGCCGCGGCCAGGATGCTCAGCCCTGGTTGGGATGCCATCCCATGGCCGGGATGCTCTGCCCTGGCTGGGATGCTCTGCGTGGTCCCCATGCTCTGCTGTGTCCCACGCGTGTCCTGCCTGCTGTGGGAGCCCGGAGCAGGCAGGGCACCGGCAGTGCCGTTACCGGTGCAGGCAGGGGGGTTGCAGCAGCCGGTCTGCAGCACGGCCGCTCCTGAAGGGAAGAGGCACTCAGGCACCATTTCTCCCAGTGCTTCAGCTAATCCTGGGCGAAACGGCAGAGCCGGGAACGGCCCTGGGGGTGCAGAGGGCCCGGGACCAGTGGCTGTGGCCGTGGCAGCATTTGGCAGGAGGGATGAACGTGGCTGTTGGAGTCAGGGGATTAGCACAGATTTTTTCCAGGCTGCCCGCGAGCCTGCAGAGAGCTCAGCCCAGCGCAGTGCCGATACGCCAGTCGAGGCCCGGCAGAGCTTGGCTGTGGGGCGGCACGGGGAGGAGAGGATCTTTCCCAGGAGACCAGAGGAGCCGCGCGGTGCTCAGCCCATGGCCCCTCGGGCACGGCAGGGATGGGACATGAAATCCTGCGGTCCGGAGGCAGAGGCTGCCTGGGCAGAGCAGGGCGGTGAGGCAGGAGGGCTCATACCCCGACGTGTTGTTCATTTATTTTTGAGTGTGTCGCCTGGCATCAGCTGCGTCCCCGCTCCCCGCCGTGCTCGCGGGCTGCTGTGGGAAGCTGCCTGGCACGCCGGCAGCTGGGGAGCAAACAGCGGCGTCAGCGAGCAGGAAGGTGCGTTAATAAAACATGCCGTCAGCACGGGCTGTGGCGGGGGCTGGCACACGCTGGTGGGGGGCACTGGACTGGGAGCGCCCGGCGCTCAGGCAGGCAGCAAGAAGAAATCGGGCAAATGCATTTAGGGCCCTGGAACCTGCTTCATCCCGGATTTTCGATGGCACGAAGCAGCTCCGGGAGGCAGGCCGGCTGCGCCCGGCCACAGGCAGAAGGCTTCTTCCTTCGGGCTTCCCATCGGGCACCCCGGGCAGCGTCCTGGGTGCGCAGGGCGGCACCGCTGCTCACGGCCGGCTGCTGGCACGGGCTGCTCCCCGTGTCCCCAGGGATGGTGTCCCACCTCGGTGGTGGCTGCTGAGGATGCTGGATCCCGTCTGGACCTTGGCTGAACTTCTGCCCAAGTGACTGGGGGCTGAATGATTGCAGTCGTTTTTTGCTGTTTTTCTATACAGCTTTGAGCCACGGGCCTGTCAAATTTCTCCTCTTCCACCCTGGCTGCATTAAAGCATAAAAAATGTCTCCTTTTAAGCCCAAGCCAAATGGCAAACCTGTGCGAGCCGTAAAACTTTCTGCAGCAGCTGAGGCGAAGCTGTGAAAGGTGCTGTGGTGCGGATGGTGTCCCCTTCCTGCTGCTGGGGAACTGAAAAGCTCCAAAATTGCCTCTCACTATCAGGACTGAGGGCTCGGGGGCAGGGGGCGGGAGCTGGGCCCGGGGGGGATGTTTGTCCTGGGGCAGCAGGGACAGGGCATGATGGAAAACAGCATTTATTTTGTGCTATAAAACATATTGTCCTTGCTGCTAAAGTGATTGCAGTTAATACTACAATGCATAGAGCAAATCAGAGCTTTTCTCTCTGCCTCAGTTCACCTCCTGGAAAAGGGGGTCCTGGCAGCTCCCCTGCAGTGCGGGCAGCAGCGCAGGCAGTGCAGGCAGTGCAGGCAGGGTGGGCAGGGCGGGCAGGGCGGGCAGGGTGGGCAGGGNCCTCAGTTCACCTCCTGGAAAAGGGGGTCCTGGCAGCTCCCCTGCAGTGCGGGCAGCAGCGCAGGCAGTGCAGGCAGTGCAGGCAGGGTGGGCAGGGCGGGCAGGGCAGGCAGTGCAGGCAGGGTGGGCAGGGCAGCTGAGCCCCCATGCCCAGGTGGGGCCATTCAGCCTCCCACACCCCGGGGCTGAGGCTTTAAAGGTGAGTGGTGCCGCTGTAGTGGTGGGATGGAAAAGAGGACCAGGTTTGTTCTGTGGGGAATGGCTTGGGCTGTTGCTGGGATGGAGTTGGCCTTGGTGATGTTTCCTGAGCCCCGAGGCAAGAGAAACCTTTGGGAACTGGTAGAGGTGTGTGGCTCCGCTGGCAGCAGAGGGCTGTGGGGGCAGCCATCCCCCCCAGCATGGACCTGGATTTCTTTCTGTGGGCCTGTGCTGGTCCTGCTGTGTCCTGTGGAAGCTGCTGTGATCCACCAGCCAGGGATGTGCAGCACTGCCCAGGTATGGAGCCCCCACCCAGGCTAATGCTGCTGTGTTTATGGTGCTGGTTCCCTGTCACTGTCACCTGGGGTACCGCCTGGGGCTGGGGCTGCTCCCCCGGGGCTCTGCTGTGTCCCCCTGCCCTGTGGTGTGGGGGCAAAGCTCTCCCGGCTCTGGCATTGTGTGCCTCAGTGGTCCCACTGTGATGTGGCCACTGGGTCTCAGGGGTGGGAGAAAGGTGGGGGGAAGCCCTGGCCATGTGCTGGGATGCCTCTGCTGCTCTGTGCATGGCCAGCTGCAGCCTGGCACAGCCCCAGCGTGTCCCACTACCTCTCTGCTCCAAACACTGGTGGTGGTTTGGGTTTGGGACCCGACTGTCCCGCTCCCCTCCTGGCACCAGTGGGCTCCGCTCCCCCGGAGCGTCCGGCCAGGGGTCCCCGCTCCGGCTCTGACGTCACACCAAAGCAGCCGCAGTTCATCCAGACTCCTTGCATAAATATTTATGCACTGATGCAATGCTCTTCTAAATATAAAGCTTTATCTGGAATTTCATTTAAACATTAAGTGTAGATAATTTATTTATAATTAATGTAGACATCAAGTCCCATCTCTGGAATGCCTGTGAGCTTTCATTTATAATTGGGAGGTAAGTCAGAAGCTAGAGGCTGGGCCTCTTATCAGTTTCATTTTAATTTTCCTCCTACAGCAAAAGAAGCTGGTGCAATTCATCTCTCATTAGGAGGAAGCATAAAACTCCCTTAAAATAACAGTTTTATAGGAAACATGTAATAAACCCATCTTTGTTCCTCTTCTCGCCTTTGATAATGTTACCAGGGCTCACAGCTCCCTTCAAAGTATTGCTCTTCCTTAAAAATAAGTCTATTAAAAATTAAAGCCACTTTTCTATACAATAAAATTTACTCCCTGCAATTATGCAGAGGGACTAGTTATCTTCCTTCTGTAGATTTTAATTAAAAGTTACAACAAGAAGGAAAGAACAACCGCCATAAAAATAATAGAAGTCTCTCCACTAACGATGAGTTATTGGCGCCTCTTTCGCTCAGGCGGCCTTTCGGGAGCCGATGCTGCGGCCGAGGCAGCGATGCGCGGCACTGGCACAGGGCGGTGGGCGCTGGGGTGGGGTGGGGGGGCAGTTTCCAGGACCCAGTGCTGGGGGTCTGTCTGTTATCCCTGCACCCAGTGAGGGGTTTCCTGCACCCACGGGTGCCCGAACAGGAGCTCAGCTCGGCAGAAAGCTCATCTCGCGCTGGACACCCGGCAGCGCCGGCTCTGACCCGTGTCTGTGCCCCGGTTAGAAAACAGGGCTCGTTGTGCCTGCAGCACCCATGGGTGCAGGGTGTCGGTGTCGGGGTGGTGGCAGCTGTGTGCATCCCGGGGTGCCATCCAGGCTGTCCGCACAGCCCAGCTCTGCCGGGGCACGGCTGCTCTGTCCGTGTTTCATCTTCCGCAGCGGGTGGGTTCCCGACCCCCGACGCCGGTTCCTCGCCGCAGCCCCGCCGGCAGCAGCCAGCGCCCCTGAGCCCTTCCTTGTGAAGTGCGTTACGGCGGAGCCGTGCCGCAGAGGCTGCGTGATGCGCTCATCTGGCCCGGATATTTTACAAAGCTAATAGAGGGATGATCAAAGTCGGATCCACGCTTGTGCTAAAAATAGCGGGTGCCGGGGATGGAGCGGGGGCTGCTGGTGGGAGCGCGCGGTGCCTCGGTAACCTGTAAACACCGAGCGTCGCCCACAACAGCCCCGCTGGGGCTCGATTGTCCCTGTTGCTTGTTCATGAAGTCAAGCAACAGCCCCTTGTCCTCCCAGCCGCCGCAGGGTGCCGGGGGCGGGCGCTGGACCGTGCACATGGCCACCGGCTCCATCCGGCTGGAGCATCCCCTGCTGTGGGGCAGTATCCAGACCGCTCTGTGGGACCAGGGCACCCACACTGAGTGTGGCTGCACTGCCGGGTCAGCCGGGCTCCCTGCACGGACAGATCCCACGCACCCGGTGCGGGATCAGCAGAACATCAGCTGCTGCGAACATTCAAAATTCATAAACCAGCTGCCCCGGACAGAGGGACGGACTCCAACCCCGCAGCGCTTCCCTGATGGACAATGCGCTCCTCTTGCTGCCTTTTGGTTTCCAAAGCTTTTGCTAGCACGCTCGTTGTCCCAAGCGTTTGTAGGCTCAGGTTAGGCATCTCTTGTGCCCAAGGTTCTGATACGCCCTGAGATAGCTCTGAGGTTTTCATCCTCCCTTTGCTCCCAACCAGACCACCCCAGTGGTGCAAGGGTTGCGGTGAAACCGGTGCCCACCATGTGTGCTGTGGCAGCCGTGATGATGCGGGCGTTGGGGTGGCCGACCCCTCTGGCACCCAGGCTGGGTCACTGCCCTCATCCTGCTGCCCCAGTGACGTGCTGGTGGAGCCAGAGCTTGGGGACAGAAGTGCAGCCGTCACCGTGGAGGCCAGGCGTCCGTGGGGCGTGGGGACAGACGCACAGACAGGTCACTGACCCAGCGCTCTTGCCCTGTCGTTAAAAGGAACAGGAGGGTGCTGCTGGACCAGGGGTTGATCTTCAAACCACAGGTTGATCTTCAAACCACATGCCCTGGAGTGCTGCGGGTAACACCCTTACCTTGTAGAAGAGTGCTGAGATTTAATGAATGAGCTATTTGCAAAGTGCTGGTGTGGAAAGGGCTGTATGAATGGAAAAGCTTATCCCATTTCTACAACTCTTACAGAGTGCAAACCTTTGCCCCTGAGGACGCGGTGGGCTCCTCTGAATCCAAATGCGGGTGTTTGCCGGGCCGGTGCCCTCCCCGTCTGCGCTGCCTGCCGGGTCGACCACCGCGTCGCCAGAGCCAGGTAATGCGCTCACTCAGCTCACGGCCGTGAGTGCCAGGATGCTGCAATTGCTCGGGCACTCCCTCGCCCCGTGTTGGCTTCTCACTCCCCTGGAGGCTGGTGGTGCTGCCGTGCCCACATCCCGGTGTCCCACCGCCCGCGTTGGCAGCATGCCGTGGGAATTTAAGGCAAACAACCTGGAGCCCACCAGAGACGGGTCCTCACACCCAGATTATCGACCAGGACCTATCCTGCCCTGTGCTGGGGCTGGGCAGGGTCAGTGCAGCCTCGGCGCAAAGGCAAGGATGACTTCCCGCGGGCCGGGGCTGCTCATCGGTGTTGTTTCTTTAACCGTTTGTGGCTGTTGAGATGTTCTGCTGCCTCTCTCCCCATTGCCTGCCCCCTTCTCCTGGCTGTAAAGACGCTAACCCCCGTTGATCTGGATCTGAAACATTTATGAAATTTTTATGGGCTTTTGAAAAGATTTTAATTCCCTGACAGTGCTGCTTTCACCAAAAAAAAAAAAAAAATTATGACTCAATGAGCAATTATAGGCTTAGCAGCTGCTGAACGGCCACGGCAGCTGCCGGAGCAGCTTGGCACGGCTCAGCGCAGCGGCCGAGGAGCCAGCGAGGCTTCCTGGAAAGCGATGTCGGGACTGGGCTGCCCTGTCCCGACCTTCTCGGGCTGCGGGACCCCGGCTCGGTCCCTGCGGCACAGCCCCCCTGCCCACCCCTCTCCCGTGGGCCTCGGTGCCCACCAGCCCGGGCAGGGAGAGGCTCTGTCTGGTGCCGTCCCCTGCCGCCGGGGAGGCAGCGATGCTGGGGACGGGGACCAACAGCCCGCAGCACCGCAGCCAGCCAGCGCCGGTGGGACCCTGGCGGGTGCTGCAGGAGGGGTCCTCCTCCCCCCTGGAGGAGGCTGGGGGGTCTCGACCCTGGCTGGGCTCTCTCGGGGGGCACTCTGGCAGCACCTGAGCTGCCGACTTGTGTCTCTGCGGGCGCAGCAGACCCTGGGCAGCCACTTCGGGGGCATCCGTGGCTCATGAATCACACACAAGTTGCCGTGCTGGCAGCGGCAGCCCGTGATGGCACCGGCTCCGCACCACGGTGTTTGCAGACAGGCGTGCGGGGGGTCAGCGCCCCCGGGGATGGTTTTCCGTGCCCAGGGCTGCTCCGCACAGAGCTGGCCAGTGCAGGGAGGGGCTTTGCAATAATCAGCTTAAAATTGCTTTCAAGGACTCGCTTGCTGTCCCTCCCGGTCCGACACAGGTGCTCGCAGCGGTGCCTCGCGGCGGGCGTAGCTGAGGGTCCGGACTGTGGTTTTCGGAGCTGGGCTCCTCCTCGTCTTCCCTCTTCCTGCCTACCGGTGATTTGGGACCCGATGATGACCTGGGACTCTCTGGGCAGGACATGGGCAGGGCTTGTGGTCCTGTGGCTCCACGTCTGGGTTTGCAAATGTCTTGATGGCATCGTGTCCAGGACAGCCTTTGGCTCCTCCATCCCCCCTACCTGGCACCCGGCTCACCGGTGAGGTGCCACCGCAGCATCCCCGGGCAGCGCCAGCACCTCCCTGTGCGGTGAGATGCTCGGAGCTGCTGGGGACCAATAACGCAGCTCTCCCGCTGCCACGAGGATGTAGACCGTTGGGTTGATTGTAAAACTCCTTATTTACTGAACACAGAGCTGCTGAACTCCGTGAACACGAGGAGGGGTGAAGCTTCAGCCCTGACGAGTGCCCGTTCATCCCCTCGTAGGCTGATTTCTTCTTTTCAATGCAAAAAGCTGCTGTAAAGAAAGGAGCACGGGGGTGGGGGAAACTTTGTGAGCAACTGCAGCGAGATGGAGGATTTGGATGTGCTGTTCCTTCCGCTAATCTGTCCCACAGCATTTCGGTGGGGCGCAGCTGGAGACGACCTTATCTTTGTTTAGAGATTTGTCTTCATTTTCAGAAATATCTGCAGCAAACTAAGAGGTTCGAGGGCGACGAGTTGGCCTTGGCACGAACGATATCTCGGGGAGAAGCTGAACTAGACACAAGAAAAGAGGTGTCTCCGGGAGGATGAGCCAGTGTTGCGGAGATGCCTATCGCAGCACTTGCCTTGCCGTGTCTCTGTGTGGGAAAACAAGTTCACTTGCAGCCGGTCAGTTTGTTTTGAGCCAGCTGAGGCTGGGTCTGTGCGGGAGCGAGACAGGGCTGGGCAGGGCTCTATGGGAAATAAAGAACAGATCATGATATTACCTTTAGTGAAAACATTTTCATGAGGGATTTAATCGCCAAAGCGCATTAACGTGGTGGGGAGGCAGTGCGTGGCAGAGCCGGGCTCCTCTCGGCGGGCGCAGACCCGGGGGGTCCCGCTGAGGACAGTTTGTGTGACCTGATGGGATCTGACCCTCCGGTGGGAACAGCTCCCTCCTCCCTCCCGTCCAGCATTCCCACTCATCTTCTTGACACGGTGAAGCGTTGCTGGCTCCGTCCCTTCACAGGGACAGGCGAGAGTGGGCATGAAAGTTTAGTTTAATGAAAAGCTCCCTGCATGCAGGATTGCTCAATACACTATGAAAACATCAGGAGATGGGAAAGATGGCAAGAGGAATATTGCATTAGACTGTGAGTGATGCGAACGGCTGCCGTCGTGAGGGGGAAGCCAGCGGTTACTGTGGAGGGGGAGTGACTCATCTGTGCTGCCCAGTGCTGGAACGCCGGGAGATGTGGGCTGGGTGAGAGACCTCATCCCGGGGCATCCCACTTCCCATACCTGCACAGGGGGCGTACGGCCCCCTTCCTCGCAGCGTGGCGGAGGCAGGACGAGGCTCTAAGGGTTAATGTGAAAGAAAAAAGTCTGTGGAGGAGCTGCAGCCCTGTCTCTGCTCCTTGGAGAGGAAGGCTACACTGTAATCGTCAAGCTCCTGACAGCTAAGGTAATGCAAGGTTTGAGATCCATTAGAGTGCCTGTAATTATTTATGGGGAGGAAAAAACCACCCTACATTGTGAAAATCAGATGGCACAGCAAATAAATGCACCCAGCTTTGGAGAAGGCGTTCTTAAAAACCAAAGTAATTTATAACGAGCGCCACGCCGAGGCTCGGGGGTGCTGCACTGCTGATTCTCGGCACCTGACCCTGGTTCTGGTGGCAGCAAGGAAAGGGGGTCTTGGTGTGCGCAAGCGTAACCCAGTGCTGCTGGGCGATCTGCTTCTATTCCAAGATCTACAGGCCTAGAAATAGAATCACAGAATGGTTTAGGTTGGAAGGGACCTTAAAGACCATCCAGTGCCACCCCCTGCCCTGGGCAGGGACACCTCCCACCAGCCCAGGTTGCTCCAAGCCCCGTCCAACCTGGCCTTGAACACCTCCAGGGATGGGGCAGCCACAGCTGCTCTGGGCTGGAGAGGAACTTAAAGTCTGATCTCTCTGCTCCTGGTTTCCACCTCCCTGGTAGCTGAGGGCTCTCGACCCCTCCTGCGGCCGTGGTCCGCCATGGGCTCGGAGGAGCTCAGGGGAGCGCATGGTCTGCCCTCGCTTCCAGCAGCCTCCACCCCTCTGCCAGCGGCCACGGGGCTGGGTGGACTTCATCTTGGCATCAATTCCACTTTTTAGTGGAGGCAAAGCAGCAGCAGGCGAGAGCTCCCAGGGATGAGAACCCCTGAGTGCGTCTGCTCTGGAGCAGAGTGCTCTTGGCCAGAGAGCCCGGGAGGGCAGAGCAATTCCCTCGCAGCCGGGCCACAAAGCTTAATTAGCAGTTTTGCAGAGTGCTTTGAGATCCTCTGCAAAATGTCCTGGAGGAGGGCAAAGTGTGATTATACAACGCGTCTAGACAGAATATTCCTTGGGGCGGGGAGCGGGTCTTTTTTATATCTGCTCTTCTATGTCATCACTGCATGGCCCTGCTTAAAGGTTCTGGGAGCTGCTAAAATATTAATAACAATGACAACGATAGGAAAACACATGCTTTTGCACTCAAAAAAATGTTGATCTTAGCACAAGCCAGCTGTATGTCAGCAAAGGAGCCTTCGCCTGGCGGGTGCTTCGCGCTCCAGCAATGATGACTGAAGAGCAAACAGCATCTCCCCCGGGTCCCCGCCCGCCCGCCGCCGTTCCGTCCTCCTGCAGCAGCGGGGGCTCCTCCAGCTCCTTCGGAGGGGTCGGGCAGGGCTGTCTGGGGGTGCCACCTGCCCCGTCCCCTCCGAGAGCCCCCGGGGAGCCGGGCTGCCTGCCGCCGCTCGGGGCTACGGCACCGGGGAGCGCCGTCGGAGCGCGCAGAGAGAGCGCTGGTGGCCGCGGGCACCTCTGTGCCCCCAAACCGGGGTGCCCCCCCAGCCCTGCCGGGTCACCCTCCTCCCTGTGCCCAGCCGCGCACCTTACCGACCCCCCCTGCCCGCCGGGAAGGGCCTGGGGAGCCTCTGCGCCTCTCCGGGGGGGCGCGGGGGGCTGCGGCGGCGCAGGCGGGCGGGGGGGTGGCCCCGGGGCTCCCCCAGACCCCGCTCAGCCGCCCGCCCCGGCTCTCGGCAGCCCTGTCCCAGCCCGGGGCACCCCGGACCGAGGGGAGCGCGGCGGCCCCCCCCCGCCCCCGGGATGCAGCACCGGGATGCGCCGCTGCGGTTCCCCCCTCTCACCCGGTACGGGCGCACGGCGGCGCGGGGGGGGGACGGCGGCGGCGCGCGCTGCCTTCATCCCCCCCCTCCCTCCTCCCCGCTTTCCTCCTCCTCCTCTTCCTCCTCCTCCTCCTCCTCCTCCTCCTCCTCCGGGAGCGCGCCCGCCCAGCCGGGAGCGAGCCGCCGGCGGGAGGATGCTGCAAACGGCGGCGGAGCCGGGCGGCTGGGCAGGTAGGGCGGGCGGGGGGGCGGCCCGGGCTCCCGCGGCACCGCCGGTCCTCGGTGCCCGCTCGGCCCGCCGCGGCCGGGCTGCGGGCCCGGGAGAGTTGCGGCCGCGGCAAAGTTGTCGGGGGGGGGGGGA
>RSEF01000027.1:3399761-3416101 GCA_003993805.1 Himantopus leucocephalus
GTCTGGTTGGAGATGTCCCTGCTCATGGCAGGGGGTTGGACTCAGCAGTGGGAAAGCTGTAAATCAGTAATCCAGGGCAGGAAGCCCCCGCAGAGCCCACACCCCACGGCATGGGGGTCTCGCCCTTTCCCTGGCGCCACCGAGCCCCGTCCCGCTGTGGGGCCGTGCACGGGCACCCACGGCCGTGGCCCGGAGCCCTCTGCCCGTTGCTGAGGCGGGTGCCAAAATTTCTGCCTTCCTTCACCTGCTGACGAGGCGTTGGAAAAGGGAGGATTTTTTAAAACATAAAACAAATAAAATTAGGTCTTCTGGTAAGGGATTAAATTGGGGCCCTCAGCTGTATTTATAGAAGGTTCAAAAGTAAATCTGTTCCCAGACTGAATAAATATTTTGCTCAGGCAGGCGCGATCTTCAGTTCATCTGTCTTGGAAGGACTTGAGTGAGAGGGGAATTGATTTTCTTCAGCTTGAACAAGGCAAGCAACTCTCAAACCCAGATAGATAGTGAAGTCCCATTATCAGCTAAAATGGGGAAGCAGCTGGGAAATCATTAAAGAGAGAGCGAGAACGAAGCCACTTCAGGGAGGCAGCAATTCCCCGACCCCTGTCCCCCCCGATGGCAGGGGCTGCCTCCCCCGGGAGCTGCTCTCGGCCGTGTCGGTCCAGCCCATGAGAGCATTTGGTGATGCTGGGTGACCATCTGCCGTCGACACCAGCAGCTCCCAGGGGGGGACAGGGGTGGCCGGCACTGGTCTCACTGGTGTAGGGACCACCCGCCAATGGCCCTGTGCCGGGGAGGTGGCACAGGGGACCTGGGGGTGGCTGAGCCGGGATGGAGGGGGATCGGTGCAGGCGCGGTGATGATGCCAAGGACACGACCTCAACCTGTGCTCCGGCACTGATCATGCAGAGGTCTGGGGACACCGGGGGCTGGGTTAGCACCGCCGGCACAGAGCCACCCGGGGCTGGACCCGTCTCTCGCCGTGCCCAGCTTCAGCGCTCGGACGGCTGATGTGCTGCGGCTGCCCTGTCTGCAAAGATGAGAAGAAATTCGTGACACGTCCCTGTCACTGTCCCCAGCCTGCTGGGACACGGCCGTTCGCGCGGTCCTCGGGGTGCCAGTGCAGTGTGGGCAGGGCCGGTGCCCCGGCGCTGCTGGTGCAGATGGCACGGGCAGAGGTTCTCTCCGGCAGCGCTCGCCCTGGTGTTGGCTTGTTTGGCGGCAGAATTCCAGCTCAGAGAGCTCGTTAATTGAAGCCGGCACCTGGTGTTTCCAGACATCAGCCACCGCTAGGACAAGAGCTTAGTGCTTTGCTCTTGACAAAAGCCGCTGCCGGGTCAGCTCCAGCGTGGCATGAACTGCGCAGCGAGCGCTGCCCGCGCCTCCCGGCTAACTGGGGCTCCAGCAGCCCCCTTTCCTTTTCCCAGGTCATAAAGGAAAAAACAAAGGGCAGAATTAAGAAAAAGCCAAAGCCCTTGGCAGCGTTGTCTGATCTCTTCTGGCAAAGCCTGTTTTCGGGAGGAGAACCGTGTCTGCAAAAGCTCCCCAGCCCCAGGTGGGCAGTGCGGTGCTGGGACGCCGGGGGGGGGTGGGAGCGGTGGCGGTGCCGGGCGAGGGTTTGCCGTGCGAGCTCTGTCCGCCTCGTGCTAAAAAAAGCCACGAGATGAACAAAATTATCCGCTGAGTCACTAATCATTCACCCGCTGCTTTAGTCACCCGCCTTCCCACGCTGGGGGGACGTTTGCTGCTGAGGGGGCATAAACTGAATTGTAATCACATCAAATAGATGTGGCCGAAAGAAGTAAAGCGCTGTTGCTGCACGCGCAGCTTCTGACACCAGATGGATCACCGGGCTCTACGGCCACCGGAGGTGCTCAATTAGTGATGACTCCCTAACAAAACCATTGATTAATAGCGCCCGCGTGCTGCGGCGCTGAGGTGTGCTCCATGCGGAGGAGGTGGCAGCGGAGCAGCTGCTGCCCATGTCCCATGACAGCACCAGTCACTGTGTCCTGGTCCCTGCCCCTCTCCATGGGCACCGCAGCCCCCGTCTGGGGACGTGAGCTGTTTTCCATGGGGTGTTGGTGCAGCGGGAGCACCCTCTGCTCAGGAAGGGGTGATGGGGGTTGGAACCATGGTTGACTGACCGTGGTGGAGGCAGGTCCCAGATTCCAGGGCTTGGGAAAGCAAAGCTCTCTCCTGCCCCCATCACCTGAGCCAGAGGCTCTTGTCCTTCAAGCAGAAAATCCTGCCGGAGAGCTGGGATTTGCCATACTGCGTTCTCAAATGTGTGACCTGGAAATACTGAGAAAGGACCGAGTCAGGGCTGCAAACCTGCCTGCGGAAGCGTGCGGTGGGAGCCAGGGCTGCGGGCTCCCCCCACAACACAGGGTGCTCCTCTGGCCTGGGCAAGTCCCGGTCCCCTCCTGCTTGCCCTCCTCCTACCTGGGTGCCAGCGGGCACCTTCCCCTGGGCACCGCAGTGCGCTTCGCTCCGCCATTCGCCCCACAGCATCTCGGGTGAGGAAAGCGAGATTATTGCTCAGGTGTGAACACGTTTGCAGCTGCAGGCGCAGCGGGAGGGATGCTGGCAGGGCTGCGGGGGCCGGGTGGGTGTCCCCGTGCTGGAGCGCCCAGGCAGAAATCGCTCCCTCCGCATCCCTATTTCCAGCGGTCCTGTGGGGCCGGGGAGCGGGAGGCAGCGGAGCACGGTGCCGGTGCGTGGAGGTGCCGGGAGCTCGGCATCGCCTCCTGGAAGAGGCTCGTTCCCGTGGGGGGGTGGCTGCTGCGGGGAGACGGGAGCTGCGGGGGAGCCCTGAGTCTGCAGCTCGTGTCTGTGTGCACGGAGCAGGGGCCTCTCTGGGTTTGGTGCGAAACAATGTGGGATCGGGTTATGGATGGGCCGTAATCTCCTGGTCCCGTGCCGCCTGGGCTAGTGGGGACTGGCTGGTGCAGGGGGTGCCCTGTGCTGGAGCCCATCCTCACCGCGAGAGGTGCGCCGGGGCAGGCATGGGGCACTCATGGCCGGGCACCGCCTGGCATCTCCGATGCCCATCTGGCTCGCTTGGCACTGGACCCGTCCCTCCCCATCGCTGCTGCCCTCTGACCTGCCCCAAACCAGCTTTCCTCCCGTCCCAGGGGGGTGCCAGCGCGGTGGGGCTCGGCCGGGCCGTACTGCGGCTCAGCCCTCCCCAGCTGCCGGTGCCTCCCTGTCCCCCCCGCGCCCAACACGAAGAGCTCTTTTAGCCGAGTAACCCCGCCGTGCCGGAGCCAAGCGCGTGTGAAAGAGCCTGTCTTAGAGCAGGGAAGAGCCATAAAGGGCCTATTTGTGTAGCTGGCTCCTTGCAATGTTTTCAGACACAGCCCTCGCATGTTTTCATAACAGCAACGCCTCCACCGCTCGCCAGCTGCCAGCAGCGAGGAGCCTTTCGCCGCTGTCCTCCGCTCGCATCCCTGCGCGCCCGGGGCCCTGGGTGGCCGCGGTCAGTGCTGGGGTGGCGCGGGGCGAGCGTGGGGCAAGCACAGGGCACAGGCGCTGCGGGGCGTGCTGCCTGGCGCAGGGCTGGCACGCTGCGCGCCTCCACTTGGCCATGCTCCAGCCGCCCTCCCCGGTGAGCACGCAGGGCTGCAGCCGGCGCGGGGGCGCGTGGGCTGGGGACGGAGGGAGGAGCCCCTCTCCCACCCTCCTGCGTGTCCCTGTTTGGAGCGTGCGCTGCCCCTCTGGCTCTCCCATCCGCCTGGGAGCAAGGGTCACCCCGCGGCCGCGGTGGGTGCTGGCCACGGGCTGGCTGCTGGGGTTCCCGTCCCCCGAGGCAGCCGGCAGCACCGTGCCTTGGCTGCCTCCCCCGAGCCCGTCTGCAAGGGTGGCACCGTGCCCACTCATGAACGCGCTCGGACCCTTGGCACGGGCGGGCTGCGTTGTCTGGCGGCCGTGCATCCCGGGAGGCGGACTTGCCAGCGCCTCTGCCCGGGCCACCTCGCCACCGTGTTTCCCATCGCCTGGAATTCTCTGGTGGGCAGTGCCGAGCACGGGGCTGCATCTTGCGCCCATCTGGAGGAACAGCAGCGCCCGAGCTTCACCCTGGGAATGCCCCTGCGGAAGAACTGGCTGTGGCTCCCGTGCCGCTCACCGGCCGTGCACGGGGGGCGATGTGAGCTGCCCCGTCTGTGCCCAGCCCTGCCATCCCCCCTGCGTCAGGCACCATCCGGTGATGGCACGGCAGCCCCTGCGGTGACAGCGCTGCAGCGATGGCAGCGTCACGCGTGGCGGGCGGTGTGGGAGGCAGGTGAGCCGCAGAGGCGGGAGGAGGGGGATCTCTCCTTTTCAGCGCGGATGTGCGGGAGGGAGGCAGGCGGCGGGTGCCTGGGCTGAGCGAGGCTCCTGCGGGCACCCCAGCACCCTGTGGGGACCCCATAACTGCTCCAGCTCTCTCCTGCCCACAGGGCAGTGACAGGCTCCCTGTCCCCTTTGGTGAGGTGTTGCAGAGCTGCGGCACCCGGGGCTGGAGTGGGAAAGGGAACGGGCAAAATTTCACTGCGTGGCGGGGTGAGTCCCAGTCCCATCACCAGTCCGTACTGCGCCAGCTGAGCCTGAGATGGGACTGGAGCGCGGTGCTGTTACAAACCCGCCTGGAGCCGCCCCGGCCCCGTGCAGCGAGCCGACTGCGGCACGTACTGTGCACGGCTCTGCGTGCCCGCGGCCGGCTGCTCGCAGCCCGTGTCCACGTGTTTTCCATGGCAGGGAGACAAGTAACTTTTCATGAGTCCATTTACGAATTCCTTTCAAACAGGAAGGCTGACCCACTAGAGCTCATTAAATAACGTTAGTGGTGCTGCCCAAATAAATATTAGAGCTGCCACCTGCGCTGGCAGCCGACACTTGCTGCCTTCTGGCCTTCTTGGAGCAAAGGTTCCTCGGTTTAATTGGCCACACGTGCTTCTCTCCTGCCACCACCGACCTCTGCTGCAGCAAAGGCTGCTCGCGCTGCAGCGAGTGGATTCCTGCAACTTTATCCTGGCGCTGCCACAGCAGGGGAGCGAGTCCAGCCGGTGCGCGGGAGCCACGGGCTGCCCAGCTTGGAGATCACCGAAGAAACCGAAACAGCGTGCGGAGAGGAGGTGACTAATTCAGGCCACGCTTATCACTGGGCTGATTAAACCCGAGCCGTAAAACTCTTTTCCTCTTCCTTCTGTCCTCCAGCCAGTGAGTAATGTATAACTTCATTAGTCCATATCCAGGAGACACTGAAAGACATGGACAATTAATTATCATCTGTCCCGTTTAATTTCCCTGCCTGTCAGTGATGGCTTCGCCGCCGTTCACAGACAAGTCAGCGTTTCAAGACGTGAGCGGAGGCCGAAGGCTCCCGCTGGCACAGCTCTGGGACGGGACCCTTCTGCCCCATCGCTCTTGGGGAACCCCTCCGGCAGCGGTCCTCGCTGCCGCCAGGCTCGGGGGGGTCGGGCTTCCATTTCGAAGGACAATGGTCCTTCGCTCCCCCCTCCTGCGGGGCGGCTCAGGCCAGGGGGAGCCGGCGGAGGTGGCACCGGCCGAGCTGGTCCCGCAGCCGCGGCCGGCTGGAAGGGGTTCTGGGCAGGGTTCTGATGAACACCTCGGAATTCCTATAAACAAATAAAAGGTTGCAAAAATGGTATGCAGAGGGCAGCATTGCCGTGGCTAATCTGAAGGCGGCAACTGACTGTGGTCCCTCTCTCGCCCAGGCGTGAGACGGGGTGGGTGCAGAAGCGCTGCCAGGGATGGTTTCGGACTTCATTTTCTGGGTCCTCTCCTCCCCGCGGCTCCGGTGCCCTCGCGCTTTGCCTTCCTCAGACCCGTCCTTCCCGCTGGCACTGCCGGCTCGGCCGTGTCCCCCCCGCGCTGCCCTGAGCGGGGATGGAAGGCCCGTGCAGGTGCTGACGCTGCCGCAGCCCCGAGGAGGACGGCAGCAGTGGCTGCCGCGGGGTCCTGCTCGCCCGGCACTCCCCTCGGATCGTGGTGACTGATTGCTCTGCAGAAAGCATTTCTCACAAGTTTCCTCCACAAGAAATGGTAAGCACAGGCTTTGATTTAGCTCTCCTTTTCCTTTCTTCCTTTCTTTTTTCTTTTTCCCTTCCTACCCCAAATGAAGAAGCCCTTTTGATCGTGCCGGGTTCAGACTCTGTAACAAGCATCTCTGTTTGTATTGTGGGGTTGTCAGCAAGATAACATGACAACGCGTCTCCTCGTCGTCTCACGCACAATGAATTATTTCTTCCACTCTTTCTTTGTGCCATCTCTGGGATAAATTACTGCTTCCAGTATTAGCAGATGGGCTTGTCAACCAGTGAAGCATCCTTAAACTCTTAGATTATATGCTGCCCAGCACGGAGCACCGGCCGCTGCGGCTCAACCGAGGCTGCAGTGAAGTGTTTGTGTGGGGAATTGTCAGGCTGGCTTGAAAGCAAATTGCTTTGCCAATTTATTTTCTTCCCTGTGTATGAACATATTTTTCTTAAAGGGATGCTGTCACATTAAATATGGAACTGCCAACTGCAGGCATTAAAAAATCATGGGTCGTCCCATTTTCCTTCCTCCCACTCTAAATTCTAAGAAAACAATAAATTCGGGGTTCTTTTTACTTGTCATCTGCCTTTCAGCTAGAGATGCTTTTTCAAGCTCTTCCCGGCAGTCGGCAGGTTTGGGAACTTCAGAGCCGTGACAAGCGCTGCAGATCTGGGGCAGATCGTGCCAGGGCGGATCAGCGGAGGGGCGGCACCTTTTGTTGCGTTTGCAGTGAAGTCGGGTTCTGCTCTCTTGGTCCCTTCTCTCCAAAGCTCAGGGCTCGGTAGCCAGCGGCCAGAGGGCAGACCTGAGGGCGGTCCCAGTGACAAAGCACCCGGGGAGACTTTCGTTCCCACTGAAGCTGATGGGACTGAACCGTGTGCTGGTAAGCAAATTTTCCCCAAATTTGTCCTTGAACACACGTTCATCATCGTCAAGCCCGATCCCGCTGCCTGGGCTCTGTGTCACATCTGCTCTGACTGAGGCAGAAAGTCCTACTCCAGCCTTGACCTTTCCAGGCTCTTCTTTAGGGAGGTTAGTGCAAGTTGTTTCCTTATATTTTGACAAAGTTTCATTTTTAAAGTGTGTTTTTATACAGCAAACATGTTGCTTAACAGGGGAAGTAAGTCAGGCATTTGCCAGAACCGAACCCTCTCACAGTAGTTCCTGTAGCAGAGAGATCTGAGAGCGCTGTTTGAACACAGCTTTCATTTTGGGCGAGGGGCTTCGCCTTCTCTGCTGCGGTGAATCCCCTTGCCGCCGGCTGCCGGCGGAGGGTGGCACCCAGCCCAAGGGCAGCCCCCGCTGGGCTGAGTATGGCAGGGTGCTAAGAAGGGGAGGGGAGCAGCTCCCGCACCCTGGCATCCCTGCTCCCGCACCCTGGCATCCCTGCTCCCGCGCCCTGGCATCCCTGCTCACATACCCTGGCATCCCTGCTCCCACACCCTGGCATCCCTGCTCCCGCGCCCTGACATCCCTGCTCACATACCCTGGCATCCCTGCTCCCGCGCCCTGGCATCCCTGCTCCCGCGCCCTGGCATCCCTGCTCCCGTACCCTGACATCCCTGGGCAGGGATCGCTTCGCCCTCTGCCAGCCCGGTCCCCCGCGATGCTCCAGTGGGTCCTGTTGTACTGTTTTTCTTGGAGGTTCCTGTCTGGGAAGAAGTTTCTTCGGCTTCGGTGCTGTTTGGTGCAGCTCCCTCTGGAGTTTAAGCTCTTCTGAGTGTGACCCTGAGCCACAGGGAGAGCCCCTGTCCAGACACGCGTATTTCAGTCCTGGTGCTTAAAAACATGCAACATATGGTCATGGAAGGTTCAGAACTGGGAAGGCAGAAGTAATGCAGTCTCTCGTCAGTCTTAACTTCTTAATGAAAATAGCTTTCAAAGCTGAACGTTATTGGCGCGCTCGTGGGTCAGCGGGGCCCAGCTCATTTACTGCCCCTCTCGACCCGCCGAGCCCCACTGCGTGGGCTCCGGAGCCTCCCCCAGCAGATCGGGTGTTTGATAACTTTTATTTTAATAAAGCAATGGGCTTGTTTTCATGGACTGATCCAAAGCACTACATGGATTTAAGCAGCTCCTGTTGCAAATACCTTTATTTGATACCCCCGCAATGGCTGGATTTCAAATGTCACTTGCTTAGCACTATGAAATATTTAATTTAAGTTGTAATACAGTAGCCTGCAAGAGCTCTGACTTAAATTGGAGGTCTCCTGTGTTAGTCAGCAGCTATCCGCAAAGACGCCTTAAAGCCACTTTCTGCCCCAAAAAGCTCCTGATCCAGATGTGGGAGTGAGGGGAGCCGGGAGGGAAGACCCTGCCCGCCTTTGCGGCGGCTCTGCGCTGGGACCCCCGCTCACTGCCGTAAGTCATTGCGATGGGTGTCCCCCTCTCTGCCCTCCTGGGGCACGTGTGGGCGGGGGAATGCGACCGCCACCACCGCGACGCTGGTGGCTTCGTGCGGTGGGGGCGGCGGCTCGCCGGGGGTGGGCAGCAGGTATCGGGTGCCGGCTCAGGACGGCGCTGCCTGGGCACGGCGCGTGGGCTGGGCAGGCAGAGCCGGAGCCTGGCGGGCGCCAGGCTGTGGCCGCATCGTGCTCAGGCGGGCTGGCCGGGATGCCGGCCCCGGGGAAGGGTCTCTCCTCACCCGGGGACGAAAGCTTTGAGCGGTGCTGGCCTGGCGAGGACTCCCAGCTTTGCTTTCTCCTTACCCGGCTGTAGCCCAGGCCCAGCCGTACGGAAATTTGGTTTGGCTTTGCAGAGGGAGCGGCACTGGCCAGCGCTCTCTGAATTGGCGCTTTTAATGTTTAATGTGATAATCTCATTCTGAGTCCTGCACACGTGGTCAATCATCTTCTCCAGGAACTCGCTCACGGCAGCTGCAGCGATGGGCACGCGGTGCTGCCGGCGCGCGGCCCCCGCCCCCTGGCATTTCTCTGTATTTTATTTTCCAAGAGAAAATAATTGCAGCACATCCAGTGAGGAGACCGGGGAGGGTCCCGATCAGGGCAGGGCTTACCTCCAGCAGCACGGGAGGGACGGTGCATCCGGGGAACTCCAGTACCAGCAAACTGCCCCACGTGTGGCATCACCGCGTTGTTTGTGGGTCTGTGAGTTGCCACGAGGGTCGGGGCTCCGCTGGGGTGAGGGGAGCCAGCCCTGCGCCCATCTCACAGGCCGTGTCTGGATTTGACTTCAGGGGGATTTGAAAAAAACCCCCACCCTCTTTGTAGGGACTAGGGAGAGCCAGTGAGGAGCAGCTCGGCCAAGACTTGCCCCGTGGCTGCATCGGGTTGCACTCCTCGGTCTATTTTGAGAGGTGGGGGAGCAGCCAGAGCCTCGTCTGCCAGATCCCTTTGGCGGGGGCAGAGCTCCTCCGGCAGCCGCCCCGTGACGGTCGGTGTGCCAGGGTGACGTCCCCACCTTCTCCCCAGAGCGCGGCTAAGCCGCCTGTTGTATCCCTCTCCTGCCGGGACCCCTCAGACCCCCACCTCGCTGTCTCCTCCCTGCCCTGCCTGATGCCAGCCCAGCCGGTGCGCTGCCCGCCTGCATCCTCCGGCAGCGTTGTGCCCTCCTTGTGTTTGGCATCCTGCGAGGGGTCGGCGGTGCAGGAGCGAGGGCGCGGTGCCGGGCGGCTGCACCGAGGGCAGGCGCAGCCTCAGCTCGCTGCGGGCTTCTACGCGGTGCCTCTGCCCTCATCTTTGTGCTGATCATAAGAAACCTGAAGGATTTTGTGATCTTGCAAGCCCCGTGCCAGGCGTTCCTCAGCTGGCAGCGTGCGGAGCGGCCAGGGGGAACAGCAGCCGGTCAGGATGATGGATCTCTGGTGCCTCAGTCTTTCCCCTCCTGCTGCTCCCTTGCGCTGTGCTAACATTTACAGCTGAGCCCCCGGGGACACAACGTCAGACTCCCTGCCTGTGTTTGCTTTGATTTTTTTGCTTTTTTTTTTTCCTTTTTTTCCTCCGCTGGTGGGAGAGCGGGTGGGTTGCTGCTGGGGGAGCCCACCCAGCCCACCCTCACCCGCCCCGGGGAGGAAGGGGACCCGGCTGGCGCGTGCCCGGGACGGCGTGCTCCCCGGACCCAGCACCATCTCATTTATCATTCTAAAGAGACGCAGCCCGCGCGCCGCCACCACCGCGTTTTCTCTCTCCCCACACGCTGCCCGTTCGGTCCCCACTGAAGCTGATTAATCAACTTATTACGGCCGCGGCGTTAGAAGCTGAGGGATTGCGGGACCCGGGGGTGGGACCGGAGTGGTGCTCCCCCGGTTTTGGTTCCTGGGGCAGATGGGCACCGCTGCAGAAAAGCAGTGTTGTTCCCTCCACAGCGTCTCCTTCGGTTCGGGTTTGAGCCGTCCTCGGTTCAGGAGCGGGGCTGGAGATGTGCTGATTCAGGGGACACGCAGCCCTGCGGTGTTAATGATCTCTGATGCGCGAACGAGAGGACAGGCACAGCAGCACCGGCGTGCCCGTGTAATGCCCTCTGCGTGCCCGGGGGGCTGCAGGATGTCCCGCTGACCTTTGGTGCCTGGGAGCGGGGCTGAGGGGGACGCCCGGGGGCACCGGAGGGTAAGAGTCAGCCTGGGCATTTGGGGGGGCTCCATCCAGGGGTCCGAGGACGGCCTGAGCCCCCTGCGTGCACTGTCCCCGTGCCAGGAGCCAGCCTGCAGCCCTGGGAGGACTGGCTGACACTAATCCTCGCTCTGACAACGGGTGGTTTATGGACTGATCCTAAAACGTGCCTCGCTCTGGCATTAGCAGAGCATATGTTGGGGCTGGGGGGGGCAGAAGGGGGCTGGTTTGATGCTGTGTTATGAAATGCTGAAAGTGATGTGGGCATGGCCAGGGCGCTCTGAAATCTGTGGTCTGCCTGCGTCTGCTCTTAGTCCGGGACATCAGAGCATCTCCTGATGCCGTAGCAGGTCTCCAGGGCCACCTCCGCCCCAGGGGACAGAGCGCCCGTGCGCTCGCTGCGGCCGAGGCCGGTTGCCTTCGCATCCCTCTACCAGCGGCCGATGCCTCTTTATGAAGCTGCACAGGGAATTTTCTGGGTCCGACCGTAGAGGCAGCCCGGGAAGGTCCCCCATCTCCCCGCTCCCCGGCAGAGCTGATGTCAGGTGCTGTCGCCCGCTCTTGGCTCAAGGTAGCTCCTCCAGAGCGGGCTCCTGCCAGCTGGCGCCGGCTCTCCCGCGTGACGCTCGGGGCTTTTTGGAAACTTGCTGAGCTGCAGGCACCCAGCTCCTGCTCGCCCCGGCTGGAGGCTGCTGATGAGGGCTGATTTAGTGGCGATCGAACTGCATTTGAAGCGCTCCGTGAAATATGAGACAAGTGTCGGAAACTCTCCGGGCGTAGGGGTGTCTGCGGTGCCCTGACGGCCGCGGCACACGGGCAGGAGCCGGCTCGGCGGCTGCGAAGGGCAGGGTTCTGCGCTCCCTTTGACGGCAACGAGGTAGGAGCCTCCCCGCGCTGGGCTGGGGGCACCCAGCGCTGCCTCTTGGGCGTCGCTTTGTCCTGAACCCGAATGGGTGGGTGGGCTGGAAAGCGGCTGCGCCGGCGGCGAGGGGTCTGTGCGAAGGCAGGACGGTGCGGCTGCCGTCCCCCAGCCGGGCTCCTCTGCGGCTGCCGGGCGGCGCTGGAGGGTGGGCACAGCCGGGGGGTCCCGGTGCAAATACCCACTTGGTGTCTGTGTGTGGCAGTGTCGGGATCCCAGAGCTGCTCCCCGACTCGAACTGCCCTTCTGCTGAGATTGACACCTCCCAGCGTGGGGTAGCTGTTGGCTAATTTACTCATTCAAGCCAATTTTAACGGGGACGTGCCGTCAGCTCCGACGGCAAATTTCAGTAGAAAAGTACAAACCGAGCCAGCAGTGTGGTGCAGTGATTTGAGTACGGCTTTGTGGTATTTTCTGGCTTTCCTGCGGATCCTTGCGAATGCAAACAGGGCCACTGCAAACAAGGTCATTGCTGGAGGGGTTTCACTGAGTTTTGTGACAGCTGTTGGTGGCACCTTTCATACTAATTCTTATACTTCCATTGCTTTTATTTACCATTACGTGCACTCAACCAGAGATAAGGAAAGCGGATTCAGTGTCATGGAAACATGTGAACTCAAATCAGATTTTCTGTTTTTAGCTTTTATTGCTGTCTTAGCAAGTTCATCCAGACTTTGGGTTTGGGTGGCAGTTTCCCTCATTCCACGTGGCGGAATGGGACAGACCTCCAGATCAGCAATTTTGATGCCACTGCAGCTCCGTGGCAAAGGCGGATTTACTCGGGTGGAGGTTCTGGCCCCGTGTGTTGGGTCCATCGCGTTCAGGCCCAGGAAGAGGCCCATGGGACACAAATCGGTGCCGGCGGCAGGAGGGAGCCCGGGGGTCCCTGCTGGGGTGGGACTGGGAGAACGACCCCAGGAGACGCTCGGGCTGCATCAGCACAGAAACCTCTGGCCGGGCTGTGTTTGACCGCGCTCCCTGTGCGCCGGGACGGCCTCGCTGGGTCCGTCCTCGGCTTATCCGGAGTATCAGAATTGAGGCAAAGGACCCAGCATGCATCAAACTCGCTTTCTCATCAGGATTTCGTAGCTTGGCCAGACCCCTACTGTCCCTGCGTCTAAGCTCATGCCCAGGCAGCTGCTTTTGCGGGTGCAAGCCTATTCCCCCCGCTAAAAGGCAGCTACTTGGAGATTTGGGGGGCCCTCAGCATGGAAGGTGAGTGGCTGCAAGACCTCTGCCACGTGTCCTGATCTCCAGCTCCTCCTTTGCCATCTGAGGGTGCGTAAATGTGTCAGCACGCTGCAGATGTCTGCTGACATCGCCTCCGCTAATCCCCCTCGCTCCTCCCTGCCGGCGTCGGGGGCTGCTCTCACCCACAAGCTCCTGGCAGAGCCACCAGAGCAGAAGGCGGCCAACTGTGGCACAGGGCACTGCTTGGTCCACCTGCACGGCCCAGGGGCTCACCGAGTCCTGACCCTCCCCGGCGGCGGCGGTGAGGGATGCTGCGTCCCCGCGCTCGCGGGGAGCGTGGGCAGTGTCGGCACGGAGCCGCTCTCTCCTCAGCCTGCGCGGGGGGAGTTGTAGTTTCTGAGGAGTTTGGTTCACAGACAGGAGCTGAAGGAAAGGATGTCCCAGCACGGGGCATCTTCAAAAACTCATCCACTGACTGCACAGAGCATCCTCCGGGATGTCCCCTGAGGAGGGGGCAGGGCACGAGGGGCCTGGAGGTGCCGGGGTCTTGGGAAATGGGGTGTCACTGTGCTGTGCGCAGCAAGGCCAGGCCCGGGGTGCTCAGGGGACCGGTCAGGGTTCTCCCGGGGCTGACGTTCATGTGGGCTGTGGCATCAGCTCAGCGTTTACGCCGGCACCCAGCGATGCAGCGTCCCCGGGGCCAGTGCCAGCGCTGGGACGGAGTCCTGCTGCCCAGTTCCCTGCTGCAAGCGCATCTGGGCTGGCTCCTGGGAGGAGAAATCGCTGCTGGTGGGGAAGCGTGGTCTGTGGGGGGCTGAACTGGGGCGCTCAGGGAACGGAGCGGCTGCTGCAAAGGTGCTGGAGCAGCTGAAGCGGCGTGTCCTCGCCCAGCAGAGCCCCGTGGCGCCGCTTCCCTCCCACCCGCCCGCATGCTCTCTGGAAAGGAGGGGACTTCTGCTGTCGTGCACCCTCTATAAACCAGGGTGGTTCTTATTTCAGATATTTAATGCTGGGGTTTTAAGTTCTCCCTAATATTTGTCAGCACTTTACAGCCTTTTGCAACGTGTTTATGGTGTTATTAAAAAAAGAGAGAGAGGGACAGACCTGAGGTCATGGGCTACTGCACAAGAGGATAAAACTGACCTTAAAATGATGAACTGGCTGTGCAGACCCGCCTGCCCGACAGCGCGCTGTGCCGCTCCACTGGGGAGACCGAGTCCGGCTGGTGGGAGTGACGGGGGACGAGGGGATGGCAATCCCAGAACCAGTTTGTTATTCCAAGTGGTGGTGAACAGTAAAAGCAGTGCAGACCACAGGGGGAAAAGCTCCCTTGGCCTCGGCGATCGGAGCTGAAGTCCTGGGGCTGTGTGTCTGCAGGGAGTCGGGGGCTGAGGACCAGTGTCCGGCAGGGGCCGGGCTGGGGTCTTGCCGTGCCGGGTGGGCACTGCATCCCGGGAATGCCCCATGGTGGGAGGATGGGTGCTTTGACGCAGCGCTCACCGCTGCGGTGACACCCAAGCTGCTCTGACCTTCTTTTATTTCACAGAGATTTGGACATCTGTTGGGGAGCTTTTCGCACCCGGCAGGAGCCGCTGGCCCCGCTCGGCCGGCCAAAGCAGCCCTCGGTGGCTCCGGGCAAAGGGCAGCAAGAAGCGCAGGTAGTGGGGGGACATGACGGGCCCGGGGAGGTGTCGTTGGTGCTCATCAGCCAGGTGAAATCTGGGCAGAGGCGGGTGAGTGGCGGCTCAGCTCCCCCGTCCCAGCGGAGCTCTGCAACCCTTGGGAAGAGCCACCCAAAAGATGAGGTTGCTCATGGTCCTCCATGGAGAAGCCAAAAGCCTGGCCTCATCGGCCCCGGGGCGGGATGGGGCGGTGGAGAGGGGATGTGGTGACCCTGTGCTTGGCTCAGAGCCCCTGAGTCACCTCGGGGGGGTGGGGGTGGCGCTTAACCCACACTGTGCCTCAGTTTCCCCTCCTTCCCTTGCGTGGGCACCACGGGTACATCAACCATGCTGGAGACAGGGTGAGGGCTGGGCTGGCCAGGGACAGGACCTCCTGGGGACCTCAGGCCAGGTAGGGGGCCTGTACTGGGGTGCTGGGTGCCGAATAGCCCCCCAAAAGGTGTTCAGTGCTTTGCTGAAAAGGTGAAATGTGCCCCAAAGTAGCCGTCAGTCAGGGAGCTGTGGGTCCTCACACGTGCAGTGACCTGTCCTGGCCACAAATCACCAAATTCATGGTCCTGACACCTGAGAAGCAGAACAGGAGCAGCAGAAATTAAGTGAATGAGACAAGCGTGCGCGCAATTAGGACAGACCTTTTAAACACTGCAACGAGAGCCGGGACAGGGAGCCTCAGTCTAATCAAGGCAACAGCAGTTCCTTTATTTAAGACAAGGGAGACTTTTGGGATACTTTGTCCACATAATGTTCCAATTTTAGCTCTGCATCCCGGGATGCAATTGCATTAAAAATACCCGGGGAGGGGGAGGATGCCAAGGGCACCCGGGGACCTGCCTGTGCTGGCGTGTCCCCACCAGCGCTCCATGTGTCCCGCTGCGTCCCCGAGGCCCTGTTTCACATTCCCGGTGCTGATCGTCTCCCAGATCTGCTTTCCGGCTGCTCCACTAATGGTTATTCTGGTAAAGGCCCTCTCCTCGGGGTCCCGTGGGGCTCCCTGCCCATCCGAGTGCAATTGGGCATCGATCGCTGTGAGTTTTGGGGAATGAGCACAAATGACGTGGTTGGGTCGGACGGGGCAGCGCTGCTGCTGAGCTCCTGCGCTCGGTGCGGGGCGGTTCCTCCTGCCGCTGCGCCAGCCCCGGCGGGCCAAGGGCGCAGCTTTCATTTGAAGAAGATCAAGCTGGTTTTTGTTTTGTGTAAATAAAATTTAGGGTTTTTTTTGGAACCTTTCAGGGCTGGGCCACACTTGTTTCACTCGTCTCAAGCACAAGGGCTGTGCATTTTCTTTTGTTTTCATGGAAAGGTGAAGCTGGAGCTTCAGGGAAAGTCCTGAGGTCTCTAGAGTGCGTCCAGGGCTGACAGGTACCTGAGGGCTGCGTGTGAACTTCAGGCTCCGAAATCCTTCTGCTAAACAGATTTATTTTTAATGTAAGGTTCATTTTAGTTGCGTCGCTTAGTATTTTAACTGGTGAAGCAAGAGTTTAAGGATGTTACTGCTGACATTTTTGGTTAATCGTGCAGTAATTCCGGCTGGAAGGGCCTGTTGGTGGCTGCTCCAACCATCTGCCCGGTGCACGGGTCGCTCCAAGGTTGGATCCCGTCGCGCGGGTCGCGGTCCGTCCCCCTCCTGAGCCGAAATGACGTTGATTCCTCTGGGAGACGGTGACAAGCGCTGCGGTGGCCGTGGGGCGGTGAGATCCCCTGGGGTGACACCGGTTTGGCTCCGTGGGGTCACCCTCCATCCCGGCCGGTCCTGGCTTTTGCCTCCGGCTCAATGAACAGCTCGTGGAAAAAAACCTTTTCCGTTACTTTTTGCTAAAAATAACTTTTAAGGGGGATGCTTCCCATCACCGCCAGGGAGCTGGAAACACCAGGACGCGTCTGGCGCCTTGGAAATGCCCAATCCCGGCGAGGAGCGGGGTCTTCCCCGCACAGTGGGGG